>CM032233.1:114287500-114377500 GCA_019009955.1 Riptortus pedestris | reverse complement strand
TAAATTGTGCAGTGATAAAAACTGTGAAACTTGCCAGTATTTAATTTTGCAACCCAAAAGAACTCTTATTTAAAACGTTTATACCTGGTTTTGGTAATATAAAACGTAACAGTGATATCCTAAATATATATGTATATATATATTCACCCTAAAAGTGAGCGGTGAGTGATGATGATTGTAGCCCTCCCTGCAAACTCAAATCTATATTGAGCGCATTTTATTATGCATATTGTCTTTTCTTATTATGACATTGCCAAGTAACGTTTATAGTTTGTTGATAGTTACATAGGACATTGCAAGTACGTCAACATATCGGAGGAAAATAAGATAATATATTACCAACAATCTGGTATAACACTCTTCAGATCTCACCTGACGAAGCTTCCGCTATCACACGTTGAGCTGATCCGTCATGCATGCTTTGTTTAAATAAGTACATTTCCAGTGTGTGTCACGTATTTGCATTTATCTCAAAATGCTCTTATTCGTTTTTAAATTTATACTTGGTATATAAAATTAGACGAAGTTATTTTCTAATCTAATTAAATATAAATATGACATCACTCTGAGAAGGGGAGGGGTTGCTGAAGATTTGTTACCTCCTTAATCCAAGCATAACTCGGTTAACTATTCTTATATAGCCAAAAAACTTGATTTAACAACATTTATAGGCAATTAAATGTGCAGTAATATTGCTTCTGTACACATTTTCGATCAGACTTATAGTAATGAAGATTCCAGGACTTTCTTTGTTAGCTTTATGTTGAGTTGATCACTCACTACATAAAAATCTGATGACGAACTCCTCTGGAGTCCTTCTCAGGGGTGGCTATGAAAACAAAAGTGTCTATAATGCCATCCGAAATAGTTATATACTTTCCATATACTCACTCATCACAAATAAACAAACGTTTGTTCAGTTATATATTTCAAAAAAACGATGAAATATGTTTATTTCCATTAAATGTTATCATAACATAATAGGATACGTAAATTGTTTTTCTATATAGAATGTTCTAATATTATGTCAATTAAATTCTATACAAGTTATTGGAATTATATTTATACTTATAAATACATTCGTTAAGAAGAATTAAGTCAGATTCTACGAACTCGTGGTATAAATGTCCGTCACGCAGGGGCTACGTAAACTAAGCAGATTTCCCACGCGAAGTTATACAATAGAGAAATCCGCCTAATTACAACAGTAGTAGTAAGGAATCTCTTAACCTATTCACGATGGACGAACAGTTACGGAAACGGCCGCACTAGCTCTCGGTGTAAAGTCCCGAACAGCCTACTCCTGCCAACCACACACACAATACAAATGCATATATCTCGGTTAATATTCAAGATAGAGAATAAATGTATATAACAATATTTATAGTAAATTTAATTAGCAATAAGATTGATTGTATACAATTTTTCGATTCGAAGCATAGTTACGGAGATATTTGGAATTTTCGAAAATCCTCGGCTCTAAACCCCCCCTCTCACTCGTCCGATTTCAGGCATTAACGGATTTAATCTTTCTTTTTACATGAAACGATTAAATATCAAGTGAGGTAACGATGACAGAAAAATTGCGACTGCTAGATCGTTATCAGACAACTATATATATTTATATATATATATATATAATATATATATATATATATATATATATATATATATATATATATACATACAGTTTTGATCGGACCTCATTTTCGTCATCTACTAGGTAAGATCGATGGACATTTGAAGAAATTTATCGAAAATCGCGTCATGAGTACGACCTCAATAGCTGATTTCCTTTAAGGGAAATCTGCTAAAATTCATCAATTTAAATAATTATATACAATAAATTAGTTTCATTAACAATCTTAATACAACTCGAAATATGTACAATTTTTGACAACATTAAAACATTATTTTATTTGTTGGCATGCAAATTTATTAAAGGATAACAAGCTTTATTAATTTGTCCCACCTTATATAGACAGTGTAACTGATCACAAATTATTTTAGACCAATATTTGTGACAAATATTTAGTAGTTTTATCTAATGAATGAAGATCTTTGAAAGTATTCATCTTGTGTATAAAAATATCCGTCATTCATGAAGTTCTTTAATTTATTTTTAAACAAGGAGTATTTTTTAATAGATTTGATGCATTCGGGTAGAGCGTTAAAGAGTTTTACTCCTGAAAATGATACGCTTTTCTCGAAATATTTGTCTGTGGTTGCTGGCTTCGAGCATATTCCTGTATCTTGTATTATGATTATGTGTTATGCTATTTTTAAAAATAGACTCAGTTTAGCCATGTGATTTAAAGCGTTGCCTTATAATCTCACATGGTAAGCCTAGAGTGGCGAGTTCGATTCTTGCCTGGGCAAAGGAAATTATTTAGTGACGAAATTCATTAAATAACATCCTAAGTCCCACCCTGGCTAGAAAAGGGTGCTAACCTGTAGATAACCCGTCCCAATTAGCCTCATTTTCAAAAAGTGGACGTTAATAAATAATAATAATAATAATAATTTTTAAAAAACAAGTTCATGTTTTGTTTCACAAACAATATAGTTTGGTACATATATATTGAAGGAAAGGCCAATATTTTTGACTCCTTAAAATGTGGACGACAGTAGTCTCTCAAGACTCTGTTGTATATAAACCTTTAGCTCTCTTTTGCAATTTAAATATTAAAATTAGTTAGTTCGTAGACAATAGTTATATTTGTAGTTTATGGACAATGTTAGTTTGTCACATGAGCACGAGTCAATCTGATTCAGTTCAAATCTATTTCAGCACTATTGAGCCAATCTGATGCACGATGTCATGTAAACTCTGGTCACGTTTCATCTTTATAGTTATAAAGTTTTTATTTTTTTTTTTTGTTATCTCCAGAGGATTTCCAGCTAAATTTAAATAACTCTGGCTTTGAAGTGCTTTTAATAGGTGAAAGTCCCATTTTTGCCAGCCATTTCCTTTTTGCACTAACTGATTTTTAAATAAGAAGCAATGTGATTGTGCTTATATTTACTGTTCTTTTTGAATTGAATCGAGTTGAAACAACTGAAAATGGCTTTAGATATAGGAGCGGCAGTGTCGTTTGAATTGGGTCTTCTATTTACCCGGAGTGGTTTGGATGGAAGATAAGACATTGCTCTTTTTGTTTGCCCCAGCTGGGATTGAGCCGGGGAGCAATACCTGGCCTCTATCTTCAAACGAAGGCCAAATATTTAGAGGGGCCTTCTCTGGCCTAGGTCATATTGAACATAAAAGATTCGAAGCTTTAGCTATAGCTTCCCTTCGAGGTTTATAGGTTGGTCTTATTTCTTGTACTCTACTGAATTCGGGGGGCTTCCGCTACCACCTCATCTCCCAATTCTTAAGTGATGCAATAATGTTCAATGTGGTTTTGTTGTTATTTGATGGTCAGAGCCATTATATTTTTAGTCCAAATGCCATCTTTGAGATAGCTAGCTCCTCACTGCTTTTAAGTAAATGGTTATAAGTTTGGCTATCTCATCTCTAGGTATACCATTTCTCACTTTTAGCAGATTTCCCTTAAGGGAGATCAGCCATGAAGGTTGTACTCATGACGCGATTTTCGAAATTTTTCTTCAAATGTCCATTGATCCCATCCAGGAGATGACGAAAATAGGCCCGTTCAAAACTGTAATAATATATATATATATATAAAGATATATATATATATATATATATATATATATATATATATATATATATATATGTCTGTTACCGCTCTAGCGGTCGCAATTTTTGTTTTATCGTTACCAAACTTGATATATAATCGTTTTATACAAAAAGAAAGATCAAGTTCGTTAATGGCTGAAATCGGACCAGGGGGAGGGGGGTTTAGAGGGAGAGAATTTCGAAAATTCTTAATATCTCCGTTATTATGCGTCGGATCGAAAAATTGTATAGAACCAATCTTATTGCAAATGTAATGCTCTATAAATGTTGTTGCGTACGTTTTTCACTATCTTGATTATTAACTGAGATATTTGTATTTTTTATTTTTCGCCCTTCAGTAAACTCCCACTCCTACTCATCTCATATTTACAATATTCTATTATGTTTTGAAGCACTTTATTTGAAGCTTAAATGCCAAATATTATTCTCATTGAACTTTTAAGTTTTGAGATAAATGCAAATACGTAGTACCCTTGGGAAATCTGCTCAGTTCACGCAGCCCCTGCATGACGGACTTTTTTTTAAATGAGGCACAGATTACGTAATATCATAAACGAGTCTCATCTCTCACTTAGATAGAACCCTGTCTAAACACTAAACAACACTGTAATTTAAGCGGGGGATGAGATGATTAGTGATATAATGGTCTTAAATGATAACGCTTGAAAATACACACTTTTAACAATAGCTGCTACTTTACTATTAGCTGAATTTTCTTAAATGAAGTCAGCTATTGAGGCTGTACTAAAAACGCGATTTCGAAACATTTAAAACACACACACACACACACACTGTGTGTGTGTGTGTGTGTGTGTGTGTGTGTGTTACTACTCTAGTGAGCGCAATTTTTGTTTGATAGTTGCCAACTCGATTTAAACGTTTTATGTAAGACTAAGGTTCAATTTCAACAATGGCTGAAGTCGGATTAGTGTGAGGGGGGGGGGAGGTTAGAGTTAGAGGGGATTTTCGAAAGTTTGAAATATCTCCGTTATTTCACGTCCGATCTAAATGTTTTATAGAATTAATCTTACTGCACATTTAATGACCTATAAATGTTGTTATATACATTTTTCTCTATCTTGAATATTAAATTAAATAATTGCATTTTTTAGATTTCAACCTTAATTAAACCCCCACCCCTACTCTTGTCTTATTAATAATAAGCTGTTCTATCATAAACCGCTTTATTCGAAGCTTAAATACCAAATATTGTTTTCATTGAACTTAATTGGGCCATCAATTAAAAATGAGATTTTACGTTTTGACTCGAAAACGTTTATTTTATGTAAACCGTTTTTCAACACCGCTTCTTTCATCACTAAGTTCATAGTCGTTAATGGCTGAAATTAGATTTGGAGTGGCGGGCGTGGGGGGGGGGGTAGAGAGAAGGGGGATTCGAACATTCAAAATATCTGCGTTATTATAAGGCCAAACTTTTAAGATAGTCATGTTTTATTTCGGCATGACACCGGGTCCTAGGCCTTAATACGATTTGGATAATGAAACAGAAATATATTCCCCAAGCTCTAGGCACCTTAGAATACCCGCTAATTATGCTGCGCCCACCATTTATTATTAATAATATTTGAGGTCTTTAAAAATATGCTGTTAGAATCTTTATTTTTCCTTCAAATGAATTTGTTTCTTATGTTAGCACTTTTTCATAACACAATTCTGATCTGGACACCATATAATCATCATGAAATTGCCAAAAACCGACGATCTAAACCTAGCCATATTTATTTTCTGGAGTGGCACTGATTCTAATAATTTCGGAGATCCTCCTATAGATTTTCTCAAATCTCCTTTGTACATGTGTGTAATATTAATATTCCTAGTATACTCGTAGAAGAAAAAAATATTAGAGGATTTCGTGTTGGACAAAAATTAGGTGATTCAATGATAGTTAAAATAAAAATTATTCAGATTGGATCAATGACATATCTCCCCTATATGTACGGGCGCATAGAAAAGAAAACACTCACACACACGCGTGTGTGAGTATGTTTTTTGAACAAATGGTTGTTTTTATAATCCAGGGGTAATATAATGAAAAGTTATTTTTTTCCCGGCCTATGTCATTAAGTGACCTATAGGTACAAAATAAAGGAAACTTGTAAAACAAGAGATATAGAAATTTAAAAAGACCGTCACACAGGGGCTACGTAAAGTAAGCAGATTTCCCTCATGAAGTTTAATAATAGATAAACCTACATACTGCTGACACACCACCGTGAATATTAAGTGAATACATACAAAGTGTAATAAGAAATCTTTCCCCTCCTGGCGGGAAGAGTCTCAAATGTAAACAAACGGGTCTGCCAACGGCTAACCGGAAAGAAAAACAATAACTAAACTTATCAGAATATAACATATTAATTTTAATTAAAACTATGTACTATATCTAGTACTGTAATTTATTATGAATCAGAATAAATTTTATCGTACTCAATAAAATATTAGTAGTCCTAGAATATAAGACGGCGGGGGGGGGGGAGTCACAAGAACATATTTGCATGTGTCTCGTTAAATAAAAGTCTTTCAAAACAATATTTAATATTACAATATAAAGTGGTTTTCTTATATAACAGAGTATTGTTTATGTGACATGAGTAGAAGTAGGGGTTAGCTGAAACCTGAAAAATGCAAATATCTTGGTTAATGTTCAAGATTGAGAATAAATGTATATAAAATATTTATAGTATATTTAATTTGCAATAAGTTTAATTTAATATTTTTTTCGATTCGACTTATAGTAACGGAGATATTTCGAATTTTTAAAATTCTACAATTCGAACCCCCCCCCCCAGATTTCAGCCGTTAAGGAAATTGATCTTTCTTTTTACATAAAACGACTCTATAAATATTAAGTTTGATAACGATCAAACAAAAATTGCGACCGCTAGAGCGGTAACAGACAAGTATCACAGACAGCGTTAACGACAGCGTTAACAGACACACCCACACACACATACACACACACACACACACACACACACACACACACACATATATATATATATATATATATATATATATATACATACACAGTTATGAACGGACCTCAGTTTCGTCACCTCGGGGGTATGAGCGATGGTCAGTTTTCGAAAATCGCGTCTTGAGTACGACCTCAATGGGGGAAATGCTAAAATAAAAATTAAACATCATTTTTGTTTTACATCATGCTTATAACATTGTATTAGTTTAATTTACGTTAGTTGTATGAAGGGGTTAAACAAAACGATCAAAGTAAGGTTAATGTATGTCACCAGATATGAAGGTAATCTGGGACATGGGGCTTAATACTGGCTCCAATCGATCAGCTTCTAGATGTAGGAGATTAATTAAATAAGCACTAATTAGATGCTATACCTGGAATCAGACTGAAGCTCACCAAGTTGCCAAGGTATAGCTAGACGTCACAAGGTAATGAAGCAAGATCTCACTTACCCTCCATCAGGCATAATAGTGTTTATTTGCGGTTGGGCTCAATCATCTACCAGATAGCATACAGAAGATATATTTTATGCCGCTGAAACTTGATTGCAAACAATAAATAAATAGAAGACATCATTTCATTATTTCTTACTAAAAAAAGTCGCTTTTTTACCACGTATTTCCTCTACATAGTAAACCTATGTGGAGGGATTTTATTTTTCTGCACATTCCATGCATATTTGCATAATATGTGCATTTTGTCAAAACGTATAACAAATTTTAATATATATATATATATATATATATATATATATATATATATATATATATACATATTAAAACTGTAAATAAGATAATGAAAATTAAACTTGACAAAATAAAACAAAAAACGTAAAATAGAACAATTCAGGAATACAAAATTAAATACAACCATCAAAAACATTACATATGGGGCTGGGGGGAGTAAGGGGGTTTCTCACGTGAAGTTAAACAAGAGAGAAATATCCATAGCAGAGCCAAACGGTTACGGCACAGGGCGGAACTAGCTTTTCGCGGGAAATTCAAAAATCCGTTATCGGCCCAAAGTTCATAAAAATGCAAATATCACGGTTAATATTCAAGATAGGAAAAATTAATAACAATGTTTAATGTAAATTTAATTTACAATACGATTAATTCTATACAATATTTCGATCCGACGCATAATAACGGAGATATTTTGAATTTTCAAAAATCCCCCTCTAAACCCCCCTCCCACTGGTCCGATTTCAGCCATTAACGAACTTGATCTTCCTTTTTACATAAAACGATTAAACTCCGAGTTTGGTAACGATCAAACAAAAATTGCGACCGCTAGAGCGTTAACAGACAAATATATATATATATATATATATATATATATATATATATATATATATATATATATATATATATATAGATATATATATATAATTTTGAACGGACCTCATTTTCGTCATCTCCTTGGTAGGATCGATGGACATTTGAAGAAATTTTTCGAAACTCGCATCATGAGTACGACCTCAATAGCTGATTTCCCTTAAGGGAAATCTGCTAAAAAAAACACATAATATTATTATTATATTATCTTTTCCTCTCTCAGCTTAAGAATATCATATTATTATTATTTATTAACGTCCACTTTTTGCAACTCAGGCTAATTGTGACGGGTTATCTACAGGTTACCACCCTTTTCTAGCCAGGGTGGGATTTTAGGATGTTATTTAATGAATTTCGTCACTAAATAATTTCCTTTGCCCAGGCGAGAATCGAACTCGCCACTCTAGGTTTGCCATGTGAGATAAAGGTCAACGCTTTAACTCGCATGGCTAACCTGAGCCCCAAAGAGAAAATCATAGTCTATTGCTTTTAATAAATTTAGGTGTTTTGAAAATAAACGGACATTTGCTGGCCTTGCGGGAATATGAATCTTTAACCGTCTTTGTATGTCTTGAGTCTGCCTAGATTCATAAATCAGATTGTTGAATGCCTGTTCAGTGTAACTGTAGCATTTACAAGTATTTGAGTCAGTAAGTTAGAATCTGTATAAGTAAGAGTTTGTATTTCCATATCCAGTTAGTATTTGTGTTAGATAAAATGTATGTTGGGATAGTGAGATATTGGTTTTTAAAACAGGGATATATAATTTTAGATGTAATCCTTTATCTGTTTGATTCCATCTCTGCTGCCACAAATTAATACTTTTCTCTAAGTAAAGATTTTAACACAGTTGGAGTAATTTTATTGTAAATTACCTCTTTGCTACTTTTAGATGCACTTTTGGCGTGGATATCGACTATTTCATTGCCCATAAGTCCTGCATGTGCCTTGAACCACTTGAAGGGAATGGAAGTCAATCTGTTTTTTTAATTGTGTTATATTATGACGTATTTGTTATATATGTTCGTCGTAGTTTTTCATGTCGTCTAGCTTAAAAAAAGTCGCTTATCCCATTAGTATTTCTAACATAAAACATTTTTTTTTTTTTCGTTATGCATTACAAACCTTTAAGATCATTATCCAACACCGAGGAAGACTCGAGGGATTCGTGATCATAGTTTTTACATAGTGAGTGATCAACTCGCCGCAAAATCCCCGTTATCCCAGGAGGACCTGTAATGAGTTGTCACCAGTAGACTCAGGGGCCCCATTTTAGCCGGAGGGTCTGAGGCCAGTTCACGCTATCAGCCTGCCTGTGGGATTTAAGAAAGTCATAATCGTTAGTCATCCCGAGGGACTGACTTATATACACTTTAGACTCCCGCTTATCCATAAGCACTGCTGCGACACTAGCGCGTTCTGCTAGCGACCCCGTGAGCTAATGTTTTCTCTTGGCGGGGATCGAGCATGCACCTACTTTTACCCTCAGCTTGGATGGTAGATGTACCCACGCCTTAACCCGCGCGGCCACCACCGCTCCCTAACATAAAACATACATTAGATTAAAAGAGCAGCTGTCCAAAATCCATTCCATGTATTGTTTTACATAAACTATATTCTTATTTATTAATTGTAATAGGTTGTTATTGTATAAATATCACGTTACTTCATAGGTAAATGTTTCAGCATTTTTTTTGGAACAGAATAAATAATCTCACAGACTTAAAAATATTCAACTTGTGACATGTCTGTGTTATTACTCTAATCATCTGTGCGATAATTTAGTGTGTCCTTCCAAGACAATTCATGCAATGTTCAGCGATGAGGCCATCTGATTCTTATAAATAGAAAAAGATTCCTTTTGTAGAAGCTTCATGGTCCTTTGGATAGCCGTCTCACACCTTCTTTATTACTCGGAATCGGAAAATACTATTGGTCATTGTGGTCAATCTAGCCCCTTCCAACAAGCCATTGGAGTAAATGTCTCTAGCCGAGTCTTTCAATGTTTTACAGTGCCTAGAAGAAAAGACTTGTAACTTGGCGCTCCTAGACTGTTTAGCGTCTGGTGGAGCAATATAGTTTCCAGCAAGTTAGAATTCGAGTTAATAAACTCGTTTTTTTTTCTTAATTAGTTTTCTTTTAACCATTCACATTTTGACAAAATATAAATGTTTATATACGATATTGATAATACTTTTCTTGGAAATCATATTAATGACATTTATTAATATATTACTAATGCACATGCCTGTAATGTACCGTACGTATGATTGGTCATTTACAAGAAGACTAAAGTGACAAGGCAATTAGTTTTTATAAACGTCCTTGGAGCAAAGGGAGAGTTCACATTTAGCGGGTACTCCACTGACAAGTGTCTTGACATAGAATTTCACGAAGATCTCTGTACAATTTCTTTCTAATTTTTTATTAGTTTTAGTTCGATGATAATATGAATAAATGATTCGTATTTTTTATAATTAGTGGCGTAACGGATAAATTCTTCATTTGTTAACTTTATTTTTGTCAAAATTAAAAGATATTTTGGCTGACTTCTCTCACCCTGCCAATAAAATGTTGCGACCAATTTTATAACTCCATAAAATAACCAATTAGTGTCTTCTGGTGAAACAGAACAAATTTGGTATGGCGACTGGTGATGTTATAAGAACCTTAGCAACCGACGGGAGGTAAGACATTAGCAAAGCTTCTGTAAATGGAAACACAACTGGACCAGTTCGACCTAAACGTTCCCCGAGGCGTGCTTCATTTCTGCTTGCTGTAAAAGGTTTCCTTTATTCCGGGAGCCACTTCTTCGGTGTACTTCTCCTAGGTGGGAGCAATATGGATTGGGGAAAGGGTGACGTTTGGAAGGGGGGGGGTGGTGGGAGGGGGGCTAAAATAAAATGGCGGAGGTGTTAAAGCAGGGTGTGAAGGCCACACCCTAGCCGACACTTTGCCCAATCCGATGGCTGCTAACACCCCACCCGGCACCTAGCATCTCACACCTCCCCAGTCACCTCCTCCCGGCTCCTCTTACACCTCACCAATACCATTTCGTCCCCAGCTACAATCCAATAATCCTCCCTCATATTCTACCCTCAACTAAGGGCATTTATACCACTTTTTTATAATGAGACACCGAGTTTTTGAACACGTACCAGGCTATGTGATCTTAACACGATTTAGTAAAAACCCGTCACGCAGGGGCTGCGTAAACTAAGCAGATTTCCCAAGTGTTGGTATGACTCTTAGTGATCACATCTGAACCCATATTCGAACAGAAAAACAGAAAGTCCGTCACGCACGGGCTGCGTTAACTAAGCTGATTTCCCATGTACGTCACGTATTTGCATTTATATCGAAACGTAAGAGCTCAAAAAGGACCATATTTGGTATTTAGGGTTCAAGTAAAGTGCTTTGTAATACAACCGCGTATTATTAATATGACCTGAGGATGAGTGGGGGTTTTCTTAAGGCCAAAAACTAAAAAATGCACATTTCTCGGATCATACTCAAGGTAGAGAAAAAACGTGCATAACAACATTTATAGAACTTTACATTTGCTATGAGATTGGTTTTGTACAATTTTTCGATACAACGCATAATAACGGAGATATTAATTTTTTGAAATTCTCCCCCTGTACCCTTCTCCCCTCCCGTTGGACCGATTTTAAACGTTAACGAACGCCATCCTCATTTTTTTATAAAACGTATAAATATCGATTTTCGTAACGATCACACAAAAATTAGGACCTATAGCTCATTAACAGACAAATATATATATATTAATATATATATATATATATATATATATATATATATATATATATATATATATATATATATAGTTTCGAACGGACCTCATTTTCGTCATCTCGTGGGTAGGATCGGTGGACATTTGAGGAAATTTTTCAAAAATAGCGTCATAAGTAAGATCTTAATAGTTGATTTGCCTTAAGGGCAATTTGCTAAAAGTTCAAATTCATAGAAAAACAATTGTAGATCATCAATATTTTAACAAGACTGGTTCTATAACATTTTTCGATCCGACTCATAACAACTCAGATATTTTGAATTTTCAAATCCATTCCCCCCCCCCCTTAATTGATGACGGTATCGCACAACAAATGCGCAAGAATCTCGCATAATAGAGGTGTAATAAAACTATATTTGGTATTTTAGCTTAGAATACAGAGGTGCAGGTTATTATGCTTATGATTATTATGGATGAGAATGAATGAGGGTTTTCTGAAGGGTGAAAATTTAAAAATATGCATATATCTCAGTTAATAATGAAGATAGTGAAAAAACGTGTATAACAACATTTATAGAACATAACATTTGCAATTAAATTTGCTCTATACACTTATTCTATTCGATGAATAATAATGGAGACTTTTCGAAATTACCCCCTAAACACCCCTCCCCTGTCAGATTTCAGCCGTTTACGAACTCGATCTTTATTTTTACATAAAACGTATAAATATCGAGTTTGGTAACGAACTAACAAAAATTACGATTAGCGTAACAGTAAGCGTTTACTGAAGGTCGAAAACTAAAAAATCACTAATATCTCATTTAAATCAGTTTTATTTTTTGGGGTTCAACTACATCCATGTATGAAAATAACCAAATATGGTGCTCTCCACCACAAATCAATTCTTTTATTCAGTTCATTATAACGTTTCGGCCTTCGTAGCCATCTTCAGATTATCCTAAAAAATAATGAAAAGAGTGTTAATTCTTAACAAAACAAAAACTACTGCAAATATCAAGTCACAATTTCGTTTTTACCCAATTAAATACGTCCCAAATTTAATTCAATCTAAAACAAGATAATCTAAAAAATATGATTCCGTTACTAAAATAGACCTTTATAATAATCATAAAAGCCACAAAAATTGAATCTTATAGATTATAAAATCATTTAAAAAAATGATTTTGTCATTAAAAAGGTCTTTATAATAATAACAAGATAATGAACACTTTGTCTAATAAAAATACAAGATAAAAATGGTAACAAAGAGGGTTAGTATAAAAAATTAATTATCAGGACTGTGAAAAAATGTTTATAGGGGGGGACTAGATAAAATCTTAAAAAAAGAATAGTCCAACATAAAACAGACACAAAGAAACAAACCAAAAATATAAACATGTACACAACATGCAATACAAGAATTACTCAAATTTAATTTTGATAAATATTATATAGGGAAAACAACTCTAAGTCAAGAAAAATAGCAGACAGAATCCATTTACACATCCCTTCTCTCCCTTCTCGCTGTACCTCGGGGCAGCCCCATACCAGCGTCTTTTACTCGTCCTCAAATATTGATAAAACTATTAATTGCAAAACAGATACCGCAAAAATAAACACAGTCTATGCAAGTGTAATTAATAAATTAACAATATGACGTGATCGTCCTTATTGTACATTCCAAAATTTAATATAATTATGTATATTTAAAGTTATAGATTGTAGGTATAGGAAAGAAATGGCTACAAATCCACTGTAACGATTAATTAAAATGGCAGAACGCTTATGATGCAGTGCATCATCATCAGTGCTCTGTTGACAAACAAATAACAATAATTGCCTCTATTAAAATATTTTAGAAAAAGAGTCGAGTAGATAACATCGTCATAAAACAATAAAACAATCTTTCTTAAAACTAAATAACATAATACCTTTCATACATCAAAAGATAATTACCAACCACCAGGATATGCAATATGTTTTAAATTAAAAAGAAAGTTTCTGGAGGCAATGATGTTTTAGCAATTTTCCCTTAGGGGAAATCAGCTATTGAGGTCGTACTCATGACGCAAGTTTCGAAAAATTTCTTCAAATGTCCATCGATCCTACCCAGGAGATCATCCAGGTCCGTTCAAAATTATATATATACTAGCTCAGATACCCGGCGATGCCCGGGAAATTATTGTTGACTGACTAATGATGGTATTTTGATAGTAAGACTTCAATGTGTACAATTACACTTCCCTCCACGACGTAATGATTTTCCGAAATAGCCAACCCTGAAGGGTAACTTTTGGGGATTAATAGAATAGAAATTTTAGTTTTGAAGGATAAATGAAAATGTGTTCCTAATTAATCCTTCTACACTTTATGACTCACCGTTTTTCAATAATTCAAACCATATTTATGGGTAGCATTTATTACAATTAAATATCATCCATAATGAACATATTTACTTTCAAAGGCCTACCCGAGCTCAAATAGTTCAGGCAAAGTTTTATACATAAGATTATATTTGTAATAGTGAATCTCACTGGAAATCACTTCCAGCAATGCCAGACGGGAAATAAGTAAACTCAATTAACTGGTAAGGCTGCCGTCATCTTCCGCTCCCGCATTAGACTTCTCGCTTTTCAGCCTCTTTTATAATCCCCACTCCCGTTTGGACCTAAAATTTTAAATATAGCTTATAATCATGGAAGATTTAATGCTAATTGACATACCGAGTTTTGCTAAGTTCGGTTCCATCGTTAGTGCCCAACAAAATTGTTGACTCCCGTTTTAGATTTTAGTGTATATTACGTTTATACTTCTCTATACGACAAAAGTGAATATAACAAAAGTTACTCTAAATAACGAAATAAACAACTTTTGTTATGTGCATATTTGCTGAAAAGGCAATAGGAAAACGAAATATCGCTATTTTTTATTCCAGGCCTTCCTTACAACCCCCACTCCTGCCCGTCCCTAGAAATGTTGGTATGGCTTGCTATAATGAAGGCGTTAGTCCTAATACACGTACCGAGTTTTATTTTGTTCGGTTGATTCTTTTGTGCCGAATAAAATTGTCGACTCCCGCTATAGTTTTTAGCGTATAACTCATTTATACTTCCGTATACGGCAAAAGTGTATTTCGCAAAAGTTACTTTAAATAACAAAATAAACAACTTTTGTTATGTGCATATTTGCTAAAAAAGCAATAGGAAACTAAATATCGCTATTTTTAATTTCTGGCCTCCCTTATAACCCCCACTCCTGCCAGTCCCTAGAAATGTTAGTATGGCTTATTATAAGGGCATCGTTAGTATTAATTCACATAGCGAGTTTGGTTTAGTTCGGTTGAGTCTTTTGTGCCAAATAAAATTGTGGACTCCCGCAATAGTTTTTAGCGTATAACTCATTTATACTTCCGTTTACGGCAAAAGTACATATAACAAAAGTTACTCTAAATTACAAAATAAATAACTTTTGTCATGTGCATATTTGCTGAAAAATCAATAGGAAACGAAATATCGCTATTTTTAATTTTAGGCCTCCCTTATAACCCCTACTCCTGTTCGTCTTACAGAATATTAATATAGCCTAAAGTCTAAGTTGGGCTAGTAGTAATATACATACCAAGTTTCATAAAATTCGGTTCAGCCGTTTATGCGTGAAAAGGTAACAAACAAACAAACAAATAAACAAACAAACAAACAAACAGACACGAAAGAAACAAAATGTAGTTATGGTGTCTATGACATGTGAAACGAAAAGTTATCGTGAAATTTCGCGAAAAAAATCAATGTACAGACAGAGGTTACAATTTTATATATATATAGATATATATTGGTCTGCTAACGCTCTAGCGGTCGCAATTTTTGTTTGATCGTTACCAAACTCGATATTTAAAAGTTTTATTAAAAAAAACAGATCAAGTTCGTTAATGGCTGAAATCGGACCAGTGGGAGGGGGGGTTTAGAGGGGGGATTTTCGAAATTCGAAATATCTCCGTTATTATTCATTAAATCGAAAAATTGTATTGAATCAATCTTATTGAAAATTACATTTACTATAAATAATGTTCTATACATTTATACTGTATCTTGAATATTAACCGGGATATTTGCATTTGTATTCAGTGCGTGGTCGGCAGGAGTCGGCTATCTTCGGGAGCTCTGGCGGCCGTTTCCGTAAACTATTCGTCCCTCGTGAATAGGTTTAGAGATCCCTTACACTACAGTTGTTATTGG
This sequence comes from Riptortus pedestris, assembly GCA_019009955.1. NCBI lineage: Eukaryota > Metazoa > Arthropoda > Insecta > Hemiptera > Alydidae > Riptortus > Riptortus pedestris. The sequence goes on along the minus strand of CM032233.1, from coordinate 114,361,473 downwards.
GCAGATTTCTCTATTGTAAAACTTCACGTGGGAAATCTGCTTAGTTTACGCAGCCCCTGCGTGACGGACTTTTTAGGTCTACAGAAAGGGAGACCTTTATACTTGTATACACACTTCCATCTGCATGGACAATGACATGAGGCAAATAGTTTGGCTTTTATATGTAATTTTAGTGTGAGCTGATCATGCATCTCAGAAAGAAGAAAGGTATTTTAGGACTATGAAATATGGTGAAATTATATAAAATAATGGTAGCATGTAAATGTTATTTTATATCACAATTTTCATAGATTGTATAAAAATATGTTGACAATGAATAATTATTTCTATAGGATTATCTGAAGATGGCCACAAAGGCCGAAACGTTATGATGAACTGAATAAAGAAATTTATTTGGGGTGGGGAGCTGTATACGTGGTTATTTTTTTGTACTAATATATCTGTTAGTATTCATGATAGAGAATATATGTATATAACAACACTTATAGGAAATATAATTTACAATATTTTGGTCCGATTTATAATAATTCCCTCCCCCTCCCCCCTCCAACCTCCAAACCCCCTCCCACTAGTCCGATTTATCCTTAGTTTTTCATCAAACATTTATAAGACAAAATATGCGACCCGAAGAGCGGTAACAGACTAGTATATATATATATATATATATATATATATATATATATATATATATATATATAAGTTAACTTTGATCGGACATCATTTTTTAGCAGATTTCCCTTAGGGGAAATCAGCTATTGAGGTTGTACTCATGACGGAATTTTCGAAATTTTTCTTCAAATGTCCATCGATCCTACCTAGTAGATGACGAAAATGAGGTCCGTTCAAAACTGTATATATATATGTCTGTTACCGCTCTAGCGGTCGCAATTTTTGTTTGATCGTTACCAAACTCGATATTTAATCGTTTTATGTAAAATGAAAGATCTAGTTCGTTAACAGTTGAAATCGGACCAGTGGGAGGGGGGTTTAGAGGGGAGGATTTTCGAATATTCGAAATATCTCCGTTACTATACGATGGATCGAAAAATTGTACAGAATCAATCTTATTAAAAATTAAATTTACTATAAATATCGTTATATACATTTATTCTCTATCTTGAATAGTACCCGAGATATTTGCATTTTTATTAAATCTGACCGGCTAACGGACAAAGTGGCTTTCCCTCCAAAAGCTAGTTCGGCCGTTTCATTAACTGCTCAGGTCTCGTGAAATTTCTCTATTGTAAAACTTCACGTGGGAAATCTGCTTAGTTTACGCAGCCCCTGCGTGACAGACTTTTTGTCATCTACTAGGTAGGATCGAGGAAAATTTGAAGACATTATCAAAAATGGGTCAATGTCAATGAATTAATTACTAGGAACTAGTTATTAAGACGGTTAATAACACGCCTGTATGAAAACATTTCATCGAAAGCTATATGAAACCAAAAAAATTACACCGATTTTAAATGGCTTGTTTAATATTTTTCGATAAATAATCTTAGGGTTTAAAATAGTTATTTATTATACAAGTGACGAAAGTAGATCATTTTACAACTCGAGTGAAACGTTTACCCACACGAGCGAAGCGAGTGTGGTAATTTCACGAGAGTTGTAAATTCTACTTTCGTCACGAGTGTAATATTAAATTTTTTCTGTAATCGTGTAATACATGATCAGATCTAACCAGAATATGAACAAAATTAGGATGTTGTGAAGATTATGGTCTGTTGTTGGTAGGTTATAAGCATGGTTGTGAAAGGTTATAAGTATAGTCATAAAACAACTAGTGATGATTGTGAAGTAGTGCAGTTATAAACAAGTGCAGGTTATAAACAAAGAAGGTAATTATTATTATATTTATATTTTAAAATATATTGATTATTTCCACCAATAATTCATTCACATTTCAATTTATTTTGTTAAAATAAATTCTTACAATGTTAAGAAACATTTAAAAGCATTTAATTTCCAACTTCAAATTATTTTTTAATTTATACTTATTACTAATTAAGAAGGCAATTCACTTTCTTCACTTGTGAAGAAAATGAATACTTTCTTCACTCCATTGCAAAATGTTTCACTTTCTTCACTCATTTCAGTTTAGTAATGTTACCATTATTCAACGATTACAGAAAAAGATTTATTTAATCATATTTTTGATTAAACTGGTCAGAATAACAAATTAAGTTTATTGATCTTTTATAATCTGTTTGTTAGCATACTCCCCTTAAGGGAAATCATCTATTGAGGTTGTACTCATGGTGCGATTTTCGAAAACTTTCTTCAAACGTCCGTCGATCCTACCAAGTAGATGACGAAAATGAGGTCCATTCAAAATTGTATATATATACATATATATATATATATATATATATATATATATATTTCTGTTACCACTTTAGCAGTCATAATTTTTGTTTAATCATTATGATACTTGATGTATGTGTTTTACGTAAGGAGAAAGATCAAGTTCGTTAACGGCTGAAACCGGACTTGGAGAGTGGGGGGAGGGGGGGGGGGGTAGAGTGGAGGAATTTCGAAAATTCTTAATATCTCCATTATTAGGTATCAAACCGAAAAATTGTGTAGAAAATGTGATGTTCTATCCATGTTGTTTTTATATTAACCGAGATATTTGCGTTTTTTAGTTTTCGGCCTTCAGTAAACCCCCACTCCTGCTCATGTCATATTAACAATAAGCAGTTATTAATACTATTAAGGTCTTCGGGTCTTGACCGTGTCTTCATATTGGTTGCCAACCAAATTTGAAAAGAAGGCACTTGAAACGGCAAGACTAAAACCGAAAAAATGGTTTAGATATGTGGATGACACGTTCGTCATATGGCCACATGGAGAGAAGACTTTAGAAGAATTTCTGCGGCATCTTAATTCAATACACCCCAACATTGAGTTCACGATGGAGATCGAACGTGAGAGGAAGATTCCATTTCTGGATGTTCTGGTGGAAAGGAAACCAAACGGACAGCTGGGGCACTCGGTTTACAGAAAACCAACACATACCAACAGATACCTACACGCTGGATCTCATCACCATCCAGCACAGAAGAATGGGATAATTCGTACATTGGTCGCTAGAGCTGAGAGAATTTCAGAGCCACAGAACCTCCCAAAGGAAAAACGACACTTGATGACTGCTCTGCTAAAGAATGGCTACGGAAAAGAGGAATAAGAAATCAATTCAAAAAGAAAAAAGAAAAGAAGACAAGAACAAATGAAGAGGAAATCCGGAAAACAGCCGTAATACCTTTTGTTAAAGGTACGACCGAGAAGATCTCTAGGATACTCAAGAAGCAAGGCATAGAAACAGCATTTGGCACTGACAGGAAAATAGCTCAGATATTACCCAGCTGCAAAGATAAACTCCACACAAAAATCCCGGGGATATACAGCATACCATGTTCCTGCGGCTCAGAATACATTGGCCAGACCGGCAGATTGATAAACACCAGGGTCGCCGAGCACATCAAGAGTGTTTAAAAAAGTTTCGGACAGAAGAATCAGCCATAGCGGAACATTTCTGGAAACCAAACACAACATTAAATTCGATGAAGTCAAGGTACTGGCAAAGGTTGACCGTTACCAAGAAAGACTGGTTCGAGAAGGCTATAGAAATAGCGAAATGCCCTAACAACTTCAATAGAGAGGATGGATACAAACTCAGCAAACTCTGGAAGCCGGTAATTCCACAGAGACCTCCAAAAAGAAACGAAAACGACGGTATAGGCGATGAACGACCACCGGACCAAGTATCCGTAGACACCTGGAAGGGAAGACTCCGCCCAAGGAAACGGGATAAGACTCAAATATATACCAGAGATGAACTAACAACTCTTCAGTCTCAGAGATAGCCCTGAGGAAGCTAGCAGCATGTCTAGCGAAACGTTGGCAACCAATATGAAGACACGGTCAAGACCCGAAGACCTTAATAGTATTAATGACCAGGACCGTGGAAGTCTACGAGTATATAATAAGCAGTTATATTGTGAAACACTTTATTTGAAGCCAAAATAACAGATATTGTTCTCATTGAACTTTTACGCCTTGAGTTATTTGGAAATACGTGACGCACGTGGGAAATCTGCTTAGTTTACGGAGTCCCTGCGTGACGGACATTTCATTATACAACGTGCCATATAAATATCCCGAAACATGGAGAATGACGTCAAATTGATTTGTTGGGTTGATTATTGATTACTCTTAAAACTATTATGTTTCTGTTGCATATTGATTAGTTTTAGAAGGATAAGCTTTGGCTTCCTACTTAAAAGTTGGCAATTATGATATTGTTTCGTTTATTACAAAAATAATAAATGTTGATTATTAGGGTTCTTTTGGATTGGAAAACGAAACTCACAAACTTAGGCGTTTTTGTCACTGCACAATTTATTTAACGATGCACTACTCACTTGGTAATTTATTCTTCACTACTATTCACAATATGCACTGATAACTTCACTTCTTATTGCACAGTACAATAACTCACGATCACGCGAATCACTGAAGCTCACAAAACATGGCACTGCACTGATCTTCACATGAACATGACACTGAACAGATCTTCACATGAACATGACACTGAACAGATCTTCACATGGACATGACACTGAACAGATCTTCACATGAACATGACACTGAACAGATCTTCACATGAACATGACACTGAACAGATCTTCACATGAACATGACACTGAACAGATCTTCACATGAACATGACACTGAACAGATCTTCACATGAACATGACACTGAACAGATCTTCACATGAACATGACACTGAACAGATCTTCACATGAACATGACACTGAACAGATCTTCACATGAACATGACACTGAACAGATCTTCACATGAACATGACACTGAACAGATCTTCACATGAACATGACACTGAACAGATCTTCACATGAACATGACACTGAACAGATCTTCACATGAACATGACACTGAACAGATCTTCACATGAACATGACACTGAACAGATCTTCACATGAACATGACACTGAACAGATCTTCACATGAACATGACACTGAACAGATCTTCACATGAACATGACACTGAACAGATCTTCACATGAACATGACACTGAACAGATCTTCACATGAACATGACACTGAACAGATCTTCACATGGACATGACACTGAACAGATCTTCACATGAACATGACACTGAACAGATCTTCACATGAACATGACACTGAACAGATCTTCACATGAACATGACACTGAACAGATCTTCACATGAACATGACACTGAACAGATCTTCACATGAACATGACACTGAACAGATCTTCACAAAAATACGACACTGTACCGATCTTCATATAAACGACTGCAATAAGCGTTTACTGAAGGTTGAAAACTAAAAACACTAATATCTCATTAAAATCAGTTTTTTTTTTTGGGTTTAAAAAAATCATTATAACGTTTCGGCTTTCGTGGCCTTCTTCAGATAGTCCTATGAAATAATGAAACGTGTGTTAATAGCATGCTTGACATAACAAAAACTACTGGTAATACGACGTCACAATTACGTTTTTACCCAATTAAATGTGTACCAAATTTAACTCAATCTAAAACAAGATAATTTAAAAAATATGATTCCGTTATTAAAATAGACCTTTATAATAATAATAAAAGCCACAAAAATTGAATCTTTACAAAGAAACACTGCACTGTACTGACACTAAATACACTGTTCACTAAAGCTGCACTGAACGCACTGTTATTCATTAGTAAGAAAACTGAAAGCTAACTGACTGTTGGGCGAGCTGAGCCGCTTTATAGACGGGCGGCCAGTTCAAAGAAAAGGAGTGCTGGACTAGTCAACGTCCCAGACTGGCGTCACCTAGAACATTCCTGGTGCCATCGCTCCTTCATTTTCTTCGTACTTCTTAAATACGTGATTAACTCTGAGTAATTCTTCAAGTACGGTAATCTCAATGTTTGGTGGGAAACATATTTTTAAAAGCCATTTTTTAATATTTTTTAATGTTGCCCTATTACATGCTTAGGAACCTGTAGATAGCATTGCGAGCCTGTAAATAGTATACCAGAAACGCTACTTCAGGGCACGCATACCCCAGTCTAAGGGAGACTTTTTAATAAATCCCTGTTGGGTGGGTGTTACTAAAACCCCTCTCATGCATGTAAAGGAGCTCATTGCTTGGAAAATGGTGACACGTCACCTTTGTAAGCTTGAAGAGTGGGTGGAGGGAGGAAGTGTTTGGTATAACGGTATAGTTATTCTCATGGGTGTTAATAGTGGTTGTTCGAATAAAAAAAGTCCGTCACGCAGGTGTCTGCGTAAACTAAGCAGATTTCCCACGTGAAGTTATACAATAGAGAAATCTCCATACGAGAGCCGAACAGTTACGGCAAAGGGCCGAACTAGCTTTTGGCGGGAAATTCCGTCGTACGTTATCGGCCCAAATTTAATAAAAATGCCAATATCTCGGTTAATATTCAAGATAGAGAATAAATGTATAGAACAATATTTATAGTAAATTTAATTTACAATAAGATTGATTCTATACAGTTTTGTGGTCCGACGTATGGTAACGGAGATATTTCGAATTTTCGAAAATCCCCCCTCTAAACCCCCATTTCACTGGTCCGATTTCAGCCATTATCGAAACTTGATCTTTTTTTTGCATAAAACGTTTAAATATCGAGTTTGGTAACGATCAAACAAAAATTGCGACCGCTAGAGCGTTAACAGACAAATATAAATATATATATATATATATATATATATATATATATATATATATATATAATTTTGAACGGACCTCATTTTCGTCATCTCCTGGGTAGGATCGATGGACGATTGAAGAAAATTTTCGAAAATCGCGTCATGAGTACGACCTCAATAGCTGATTTCCCTTAAGGGAAATCTGCTAAAATGCGGCTGGAAAGTAAATACTATTTTTACTTCCGGAATTGAGTGAGTTTGTAAAAACACAGTTTTTGGGCAAGTCTTTGTTACTGCATACTTCATCTTAATGTGATGTGATTGTACCTTAACACTCCAATACACGCGCGTCATCTCACAGATGACCAGTTCTGTTTTTTCGTCATAAGTTTGATGGAGGGAGGAGAGCCTGGTCCCCCGGCCTAGTATTCCTCAAGCTCGCCTAGCTCGACAGTTCTGTTGCCGGTGAGCGTGCATCCAGTGCAGTTTGCGCGTGTTTTGGCCGAGAGAATCTCACAGATGACACGCGTGTAAAAATGTAAGTTTTTCATAATGCCCGATTTCGATGTGGCTGGTATCAACGGCCAAGTCATCAGTCTGGGGAACGGACAAAACGTGCCAACTCGACGACTTTTCCTTCGTGAACTGGGGAATGAACTCATCAGAGATCAGTTGATTATGCGAGTGCAGCTCAGCAATTTGCCACGCACCATGACCTCACGTCTTCGAGAACTCCTTCCCAATGATCAAATACCACCACGAGCTTCAAGCAACTCAGCAGCTACTGATGCTGGTGGACGCCAGCGCTGTGGATTTTGCTTGGAAAATAAAACAAAACGATACACCAAATATTCTTGCAAGGAATGTGGCCAATATTTATGTCTGCTACACTGTGCCTTTTCTTGCGCTGATGGATGTAACGTGAGTGTGGATAATGAAAGTCATTCAGAGTGAAATTTAAGTTTAATTTTTTAAAAGCAAAGGTTCTTGGTTTTTTTTTGTATTTTTTTTTATTGGTCATTTCCATTTGTTTGAGTAACTTTCCAAGTTCAAGAAATGAGGCTCAATTGTCAATGTGTTCATACATTTTACATTATTATTATGTTCTCTGAAACTATCTTACAAGACTGATAAGAGTTGTGTTCCTAGGTTTACTAGTTGATTTACCTTTTGCAAGCCAGTAATAAGGAATAAAATTGAAACTAAGCTACTGTGGCAACTGTGTTACAAAAATTTAACATTTTTGAAGATTTATATACAGATATTTTTTTTCAAATACAAATTTATACAGTTTATCTTCTTCTTCTACCAGCTTATAGCTTTAAAATGTATACCTTTTCATTATGTAAAAGTATTTATAGTAAACACTGTATTTGTAAAGCATAAAATTATACAGTTTATCTTCTTCTTCTACCAGCTGATAGCTATTTTCTTTTGTTGTATATTTACTAGTATATTGAATTTAATTTTGTATATTCATATTCTTTTTTGTTTTAAGACGAAACACTATTGTAGCGGTATCTCCAATAAATAAATACTTTCGGAATAACTTCGTACTTTGGACTAAACATTCTTTCAAGAGTAAAAAAGGGATCGAACGTTTGTTTGAAAAACATCCATCATGCAGGCTAGGTAAACTAAGCAAATTTTCCGCTAGTGAGTATGACACACTAATGATCTCATCCCACCTTATATTTTATATTTGTAAGTCCGATGGATAGAAGTGGTGGCTTACTGAAGAATGAAAACAAGTAAGTACAAATAATGCGCTTAATATTTGGGCTACGAAATAATTTATAAAAGAGCATCAATAGCTTATCAAGATTGATTCTATAACATGAAGTCATCACACAACGTATTTACGTGCATCTCATCTAGTACGACTAGATCTGTTAAAAGCAATATTTCGTATTTAAGGTTCCAATTAGACGATTCATTACATATTCCCTTATTGTTAAAGTGCAATGTCTAATAGTGGAGGTTTACTCGGTTAATATTCAAGAAGTGAAAATATGTATATAAAAACATTTATAGGAAATGTAGTCTACAATATTTCGGTCCGATTTATTATAACAGAGATATTTCAAATTTTCGAATCAGAATCCCTTAAGGGAAATCAGATATTGAGGTTGTAATCATCACGCGATTTTCGAAACATTTTCTTCGAATGTCCATCGACCCTACGTAGTAGATGACAAAAATGAGGTCCGTTACCAAATCGTATATATATATATATATATATATATATATATATATATATATATATATATATAATGTGCAATAAGATTAATTCTATATAATTTTTTCTAGCTTTCATATTTTATTGGCAGACTCCATTTGCGAAGGGACTGGTGCCGCGCTTCCTATCTTGCTAGAAGGGGTGCTGAGTCTAGCCAGGCTAAGACCCTCAAACATTTAACATAGAGTCGTCAGATTACGATCGATCTCCTAGATACAGCGCGACCTCACTTGTAAGTATTTGTGTTTATTTTATAATTATTTGCCTCCATTGTAAATCAATCTAAAACAATGCATTAAAGCATTAACTAAGTTAATTAAATACTAAATTAACTAAGTAAATTAAAGCATTTTATAGCAATAATAATGATAGTAAATTTATTTTGTTAAACTGGAGGGAGAAGATCTGTGAGATACAGCGCGACCACTTTTGTTTTAAATTAATACAAAATTTATTAATTTGTACTTGTGATTTTAAATTTTAAATTTTATTTGATCCAGAACAAAAATGTCTTCCCCAAGCATTTTTTATGATCTTACAAATGATGAAGATGTGAAGAAGTCACGGATGAAGAAAGTGGTGGTGTACATCACATTCCTGCTGCTGTAGAATAGGAAACAGGAGATGAAGACCTGGATACAGTTGAAGAAGAAAAAATAGAAGAAAGACAAGGTATTTCGGAAATATAAACTCAGAAGAATGAAAAGTAATGAATCTACAAAGAAAAAAGCCTGCTTTGTTAATATACAAGACTGATTTTGTATATATGTATATTATACTTGTTTCCTATCATTTCTATTATTTTAAGTAATGTTTTTTGTCATAAAATAAATTTATTCGTAAGTAATAGTATTTTACTTTAATTTACTTTCAAATGTTGCAGTTTAAGGTTATACTATTACTGGGATTGAAATGTGATCTGACAGATACAGCGCGACTACTTATGTAGCAATGCTGGGCGCGACTACTGGAGTGTTAACGAAATTGACCTTTGGTTTTGCATAAAACGTTTAAATATCGAATATGGCATCAACAAAACCAAAATTGCGACCGCTAGAGCGTTAACAGAGAAATATATTTAGTTTTAAACTGACTTAATTTCCATTATATCTGGGGTACATTTGAAGACATTTTTCGAAAATCGTGCAATGATTGGAAAATCTGCTAAGAATTGAAAATGTACACCGATTTCATTGAAAATAAGTCCTAGTCCTATTTGTTTTACAGTCTTAATGTCTGAACATCATCTGATACCATTGAAGTCCGTCACGCAGGGGCTGCTTAAACTAAGCAGATTTGCAACGTGTTCTACGAATTTGCATGTATCTCAAAAATTAAAAGTTCAATGAGAACAATATTTGGTATTAATGCTTCTAATAAAGTGCTTCATAATATAACAGCTTATTGTCAATAAGACATGAGCGGGAGTAGGGGGTTAACTGAAGGCTGAAAACTAAAAGATCCAAATATCTCGGTTAATATTCATGATATAGAAAATATCTACTTAGCAATATTTATAGAATATTACATTTGCAAAAAGATTGGTTTTATTCAATTTTTCAATCCGACGCACAATAGGGAAGATATTAAGAGTTTTCGGAAATCCTCCTCTCTACCCCCTCCCCCTCCACAGCTCGGATTTCAGTCATTAACGAACTTGATCTTTCTTATGATATATATCGACTGAATATCGAGTTTGGCAACGATTAAACTAAAAATACGATTGCTAGAGCGGTAACATATATATATATATATATATATATATATATATATATATATATATATATATATATATATACTAGCTAAGGTACCCGGCTTCGCTCAGGAAATCATTAGAGCCTGAATATTGAGGGTATTTTTTATAGCAAGGCTTCAATGTGTACAGTTATACTTCCTGTCAGGGCGTATTATTTTTTATCATTATTTAAGGGCCAGGTAACTGTAGGGGACTTATACAAGAGAAAATTTAATTTAAAAGAGTAAATGAAAATGAGTTCCCAATCAATCCCTCCCTACTGTTTGACGCACCGTGAATAATTCAAGTCATGATCATGGATAGCATTTATTATAATTAAATAGAATCTATAATGCACATATTTTCTGTCAAAACCACTCCGAGCACACATAGTTTAGAAATACTCGGTTATAAGTAGAAAGAAATTTCAATAGTGCCAACATTTAACAGGAAATAAGTTAACACAATTAACTGAGTCACTAATGTGAATTATACATAGAACTACCATTATGTCTAAAAAACATAACATTATTCCGCTTATATCAAATAAACATTAATTAGTACTAATACAATTGGTTACCCCCGCTATAGTTTAGCGTATACCTAGTTTATACTTTGTTAAACGACAAAAGTGGATGCATCAAAAGCTACTCTAAATAACAAAATAAAAACCTTCTGTAATGTACATGAGATAATTGGCTTTTCCGGAACCCCCCACCCGTGTCGTCCATAGAAATTTTAACATAGCTTATTTTTAATTTGCATACCGAGTTTTGTATAATTCGGTTGTCTTACGCGCCCAATAAAACTGTTGACTTCCGCTATAGGTTTTAGCGTATATCTAGTTTATACTTCGGTATGGGAAAAAAGTATATATAACAAAAGTTACTTTAAATAACACAATAAACAACGTATGTTACGTGCATCCATTGAAAACCAACGGGAAACGGAATATAGCAATTTTTCATTTCAGGCCTCCCTCATAACCCCCACTCCCGTTTGGACCTAAAAATTTGAATATAACTTATAATCATGGAAAAATTAATGCTAATTCACATACCGAGTTTTGTTAAGTTCGGTCCAATCTTTAATGCCCAACAAAATTGATGGCTTCCGCATTAGCTTTTAATGTATATCTCGTTTATACTTTGTTATTCGGGAAAAGTGAATATAACAAAAGTTACTTTAAATAACAAAATAAACAACTTTTGTTATGTACATATTTGCAGAAAAACCAGTAGAAAACGAATTACCGCTATTTTTAATTTCAGGCCTCCCTTACAACTCCCACTCCTGCCCGTCTCTTGAAATGTTGGTATGATTTATGATAATTAAGGTGTCAGTGCTAATACACATACCGACTTTTATTTAGTTCGGTTGTGTCTATTGTGCCAAATAATATTTGTTGACTCCCGCTATAATATTTAGCGTATAACGCCGTTACACTTCGTTATTCAACGAAAGCGTATCGAAAATCGCGTCATGAGGACGACCTCAATAGCCCCAAAAAGCCCCTTAAGGGAAATCTGCTAAAAAAAAATCAAACGGACGAGACGTTAAAAGTAACTATTATCTACTGTATTCATGTTTTATGTTTCAATTTTTTAAATGGTATGATTTTGAGATCTACATTATTAATTCACTTGCCCTTAAGAGAATTCAGCAAAAAAATCCGAATGGATCACATTTTTGGCAACCTCTAATGTTTTTTTTTTTTTTTGAGGGGCTCGGGTTAGCCATGTGCGTTAAATCGTTGGATTTAATCTCCTATGGTAAACCTAGAGTGGCGAGTTCGATTCTCGCCTTGGCAAATAGGAATTTACTTAGTGACGGACTCATTAAAATCCTTAGTCTCACCCAATCTAGAAAAGGGTGGTAACCTGTAGATAACCCGTCCCAATGAGCCATTGTAGCATAAATTGGAAGTTAATAAATAAAGACAATAATAATGTAGAATCATTGGACGTGGAGTAGAAGCAAAATATTTAATGTATTCTAAGGGAAATCTCCAATATATACCAAGAAGAGGTTGCTGAATATCTTGACGGGTCCTAGTTGTTGATCATTCTTAATTAACTAATTCGGTAACAGAGGCCTAAACTCTATAGCGCCTTGTAATTAATCAGAGTTTAAATGTAATTATATTATCATAAAACTCCAATATTTCATAATATCAAGTAGTGAACGACCCGCACATGTCTATGTACTATTTCGATTTTTGCCCATTAAAAAAAATGTATCACATGCACTTATTGTGAAATCCAGCTTAAATGCCTTCTGCTATATCTCACAGTAGTTCTAATTCATGTTTTCCCCTCAAGGTTATTGTCCCCGCTCTTAAATCACTCGAGTGTATATGAGGTTTGAATGAAAATATAAAACATACTTATTAGAATCGGATATAATAAAATTAAGGGCAGCGGTTTAGAAGCTTGTTCTAAAGGCCTTTGAAGTAAGCCGCCCCATTTTACCTTACAATGAGGATTGTCATGACCCTTTCCTCTCCTGTCAACGTTGAATGAATTAAAATATTTTTTATTTATCCCTCGGCCCCTTATAATTGCGGCTATAATGTCAGGCGGCCTCTTTGGCCGAAGGCGCCCTTAGAATTCGGTAGCTTTAGAGCCCTCGAGGGCCATTCAAGCCACTCCTATACCGGGCCGACTTGGACTCGAGTGCTTTGGGATGTCTCACTTACCCCCTCGTTTGCTCCTCACATTTATCCCAGCATTTTCGTCATTTTTATTACCAGATTTATTTGTTTAAATATTTTATTCAAACTATGAATCTACATGGTATACATCCATGAAACACGCACGCAGAAGCAGACTTAATTTTTACAGCAGTAACCATTGACTAAAATACATTATCCTGCCTGAATAGATTAAACAATTAACTAAACTATGACTATCACTTATTCCAGTGCCTATTTGTTTGACAGAAACCAATTTGCATATTATTAAAAAACAATGTACGGGTGACTTTAAAAACAAACTATAAGTGATAATAATGGCAAATTCCAAAAACAGATTTATTTCAGAAATATTATAAATATTTTAATACACTTTATTGACTCCCTTACCTACAAAGAAATATATTAACGATTGGGGGCTCTGGTTAGCCATGCGAGTTAAAGCGTTGACCTTTATCTCACATGGTAAACCTAGAGTGGCGAGTTCGATTCTTGCCTGGGCAAAGGAAATTATTTAGTGACGGAATTCATTAAATAACATCCTAAAATCCCAGCCTGGCTAGAAAAGGCTGGTGACCTGTAAATAACCCGTCCCGATTAGCCTAAGTTGCAAAAAGTGGACGTTAATAAATAATAATAAAATAACAATTGTATTATTTAGAATACGTTAATTTTTTCAGTTTTCTAATTAAATAATTATTATTAATTAGTATTTAAACAACTATTTTTCCTCTTATTTGATTTACACATTCTGTTATTTTTTGAACTCTATATATTTTTGTTGGTATATTATTTCAGTACTCAATATTTGGAGAATAATATTTGGTATATAGCCTTCAAATGAAGTGCTTCATAATGTAACGGCTTATTGTTAATATGACATGAGTAAGAGTGGGGGTTTACTGAAGACCGAAAACTAAAATATATTGAAAAAAACGTGTAGCAACATTTATAGAACATTGCATTTGCAATAAGATTGATTTTATATAAATATATATATATATATATAAATCACCTGCATTCAACTACTGATTATATATACTTTCTCAGTAAACTTCCATAGACTTGAATATATGATTACTACAGACTTTCAAAGTTAACTGATTATTATTGATAATTATTTGTATGATAATTATTTGTATTGACTCTTAACTTGGTCTTTAATCTGCATTAACATTAGTTAAAGTAATACATTTTACAGAAATGCGTTATTTATTGATTACGTTCAATGTCGTTGTTATTTGTGTATTAAAATTTCTAAACATACATATTTTCTAGACATCATATATCGCTTTTCTTATGATGTATTGTAGAAAAACATTTTTCTTGATTCTTCAAAAATCAGTTTATCTTTCATTCTAGCATGATTTTCTAACAAATAAATTGATCTTTGGAAATATTATGAGGTTTTAGGGAAGAGCATTCCCTGTAAATATTTTGTTCGGATAAAAGTTTTCATAAATAAATATAAAGGTAAATTTTCATTTAGGGCAGAGACCTTTCTAAAGGAGTGTTCCTGCTTCAGACAGAAATCTACTATAGAATTTGCTTTTCGGTACAACTTTTATTTGTCAGAAAAACATACTGGAATAAGGGATGAGCTGATTTATAACACATTTCAATAGGATTGAGAGGAGTTTAGAGGAGGGTGGGAGCCGTGCCCCATTGGTAATTCAAAGGATGCCAACAGAGGGGCCACACTGAACAGCCCACTTATATTATTGATTTATTAACGTCACATTATTAAGCAAAGCATATTCTATAAGTCCTAGGTTTCATTCGATTATACCGTCAGTTTTAGATGATTTACCGGTATTAATGAGTGATCTGTTAGAACAGCCATACTCAAAGTGTGTTCCCCGGAACCCTAGCGTAGGGGTTTAGAGGAGGGGGGATTTGAAAACTCAAAATACTGTCGTCATTATGAGTTGGATAGTAAAATGTCATTGGACCAATGTTGTTAAACTATTGATGCTCTACAATTGTTGCGCTAGTCATATATTCCTAACTTCGTGGTGTTTTGTTTTCAGACTTCAGTAACCCCCCACCCCTCCCATTTCTTTTCTACTCATGTATGTAGAAATAGGGAATATTTTGTTATACCAGCACGAGAGAAATATACTTAGTTTACGCAGCCCCTGCTTGATGCACTATTAGCAGATTTCCCTTAAGGGAAATCAGCTATTGAGGTCGTACTCATGACGAGATTTTCAAAACATTTCTTCAAATGCCCATCGATCCTACCCGGGATATGACGAAAATGAGTTCCGTTCAAAACTATATGTGTATATATATATATATATATATATATATATATATATGTATTTGTCTGTTAACGCTCTAGCGGTCGCAATTTTGGCTTGATCGTTACAAACTCGATATTTAACCGTTTTATGTAAAAAGACAGATCAAGTTCGTTAATGGCTGAAATCGGACCAGAGGGAGGGGGAGTTTAGAGGGGGAATTTATATATATATATATATATATATACTGCTCAAAAATATTGGGATATTGGTTATTTTTTCTTATCCTATTAATTTTAATTAAATCGACCTTAATTAAATTTCTTTTTTATGGGGGAAAAAGACAATAATTTCTAATAAATATTAATGATATTATAATAAAAAAAAAAAAATATGCTATGCCCCATACATACCACAAAACAGCCAATATCCCTATTCATTTTTGAGCAGTTTATATATATATATATATATATATATATATATATATATATATATATATATATAAATATATATTTGTCTGTTAACACTCTTGCGGTCGCAATTTTTGTTTAATCGTCACCAAACTCGGTATTTAAACGTTTTATGTAAAAAGACAGATCAAGTTCGTTGATGGCTGAAATCGGACCATTGGGAGGAGGGGGTTTAGAGGGGAGGATTTTCGAAAATTCGAAAAATCTCCCTTACTATAGGTCGATTCGAAATATTTTATAGAATCAATCTTATTGGAAATTAAATTTACTATAAATACTCTTATGTACATTTATTCTCTATCCTGAATATTAACCGAGATATTTGCATTTTTATTAAGTGTAACGGACGAGCTATGGTCGCTTCTATTCGTTCCCGCCGAAAGCTAGTTCGGCCGTTTTCGTAACTGTTCGACACTCGTATGGAGATTTCTCTATTGTATAACTTTACGTGGGAAATCTGCTTAGTTTACGCAGGCCCAGCGTGACGGACCTTTCAGCCTTCAGTAACCATCCACCCTTCCCATTTCTCTTCTACTCATCTATTTGTATGTAGAAATAGGGAATATGTAGTAATATTAGATTAAAAGTTTGTTATACGAGCACTTGGGAAATCTGCTTAGTTTGCGCAGCCCCTGCGTGACGGACTTTTTTTTTTCTTGACGGAGAATGACAAGTTTTGGAATTGCTTGCGAGAGGCGAGCGATGCTGCGGGTGGAGGTGTTAGTGACTTTGAGCTGGTTGGATGCCCAGCTCCCCCTAATTGGTATATAATGAGAGAGCCGTGGGTCCTACTGGCCGGCTAGTTAATAGCCACTCTCCGCTCGGTGGGCTTCCGCTACAATCACAGCCAGGGGGGGAGCTGGCTGTAATTTGCCCAAGGATGTCCGCGCCGATCCCTCCCAGCCCCCTCATTACTACCTCAAGCACACCTATCCATCTACACTCAACTAGGCCAATTCATAAATCTTTCAGGAGCGTTTGTCCTCTTCCACCTCTCCTCATATTTTCAACAATAGAATTACTTCCACACGATTAGCTATCTCCCTCTCTTCATGTTGTGAAGGAGCATTTTATAAAATGGGTTTCTACCAGATTACCTGTAATCAGCTATACTCGTGTGTGTGTGTGCGGTTGTCATTGTAAATGCATGTGTAAGATTTTAGAAACTTTCACCTAAAATAGCAATTTGTGGTACGCACATATTTTTAATAAATTATTTTATTTAATCTCGTTGGATATTGAAAGAGTTTTAAACAGAACATATAGCCAGTACTTTAGAAGAAGAATTAGCTCTCTTGGCAGAGGCGAGGAGTACCTGTACCAAAATGTGCCACTTTTTAAGACCAAAGTTATATCTCAAATCCGTTTATTAGGTACAAAAAAATCATAGATTGATAGTTGGTAGGACAATTTACATATTCAATCCAGAAAAGCCATGCCCTCTTTGCGAAGATAGCCAAGACACCGTTCCGCACTTCATCCTTAAATGCCCCGTTTTAGCAGAGAAAAGAAACCACCTCCTGAAAAGTCTCAACATTCCACAGCAATCCATGGATAATTTGTTTGACCTTATGGGCAAGAATAAAATAAACTACATATATGTTTACATACCTAAAGGTCTTTACGTCAGAGGAAAAAGAATACAAACAATATAATTATTAAAATAAAATTAATGTTTTATGTTTTTTTTCTATAGTAATTATTGTATATAGCTTTTGTTTTTTGTTATTTTTTTAAATGAATTCTTTGTTTATGTTATGTTAATAAAATTGTTAAATTTTTAAAAGCAATAAAAATATTCATTCATTCATTCAATAAATTATTTTATCATTAACGATTGCGATCATAAAATCATTTTTTTACCATATGTTTTAATTATCTGGTTTATTTTATAAGATATTTTCTGTTTTTAAATTTAATTTTACGGTTGTTTTTCTTTAATGTTGATTATTCATGTTGTGTGTGTCTATGTACATTGTTACCTTTATTGCTAAATCAGTAATAAACGTTGTTTATTAGAGTTCTTTTGGATTGCAAAATTAAACACTCACTACCTTAAGAGTTTTTATCACTGCACAATTTATTGAACAACATACTATACACTTGGTTACTTATTCTTAACTACTACTCACAATATGCACTGATTGCTTCTTGTTATTACACAGTCCAATAATTCACTCACGATCACTAAAGTTCACAAAAAAAAACGCGCCACTGCACTGTCCTTTACTTCGCGAAGTTAACGCACTGCACTGTCTTAAACACGGCACTATACTGTTCTTACAGAGTCACGGCACAACACTGTTCTTCACATAAAACACTTTACCGCAATGCACTAAGTCGCACTGTTGCACTGAGCACACTGATGATCACTTGAAGACAGCTGAGAACAAACTAAACTATCGGGTCGGGCAGGGTCCCTTATATAGCTTCTCGGCAAACGTCAGACAGAATGGCCTGAATGGTTTCATGCAAAACTAAAATTAGTTAATTAGTCAATGGAAGCGAGAAAAATTCTTACAATTTTCTGTAAACTCCCTACCCCTTTTATTGATATTTGAATCTATTCACTAAATGTCTCAAGTCCAGATTAAATTTCGTAAGCTTTTAGTCAGGCTTGAGAGATTATTAAAAATGACAGACAGATTTCTCATTACCGTTTGCATTTATTCACTTAATATTCACAGTGGTGTTGTCTTACCAGTATGTAGATTTATCTATTGCAAAACTTCAAGTGGGAAATCTGCTTAGTTTCCGCAGCCCCTGCATGACTGACTTTTTTATTTGTCACTACATACTTTTACATTCAACGATACAGTGTGTCTCATTTGGCATGGATTGCATCCAATATATTCCCTGCTACTAAGAACACTGGGATGCCACCAGGAGGTCATCGTTTTTGAGTTAAATTTGTTTTGTTTCTGATTAACCGGATTCTGAAAAAAAATAAAAGTGTGACTGGATTAATATTAGAGTCAGATAATATTATTAGAGGACAACATATAACCAAATGACATATGACATTATAATAAGATTGTCAATATAGCATACCACTATTCAACTCATATTAGCGAATGTTTGGAATTTGGTTTTTAGCCCTTTGCTAAACCCCCACACTTCTGGTAGGATTTTTAATTAATGACTTGTACAACGTTCATATTTTACATGAAGTTGTTAAATATCGATTATGGTTGTAGTCTCTAATTTAGAGCACCAGACTTGAGCCGCTCGCCTAGATCTTATACAAATTGTCACCAGGTCTTTAGAAAGAAACTAGAAAAGAGTCCTAAGCAACATAGGCACCTAGACATCAGGGGACTTAAACACATAGGCAACTATACTTTAGAGATACTTTTGACTGAAATGTACTGAGGCACATAGACAACTAGACCTAAAGCTCATACATATCTAGGTAATAAAGACCTTAGACTATAGTCTAAGGCACATAGACATCTAGGTAATAAAGACCTTAGGCTCTCAGACACCCAACTTGGACACCAATACTTTAGGTTACTGAGGCACTTGACACCTAGACCTAAGGCACATAGACATCTAGGTAATAAAGACCTTAGGCTCTCAGACACCCAACTTGGACACCTATACTTTAGGTTACTGAGGCACTTGACACCTAGACCTAAGGCACATAGACATCTAGGTAATAAAGACCTTAGGCTCTCAGACACCCAACTTGGACACCTATACTTTAGGTTACTGAGGCACTTGACACCTAGACCTAAGGCACATAGACATCTAGGTAATAAAGACCTTTGACTCTAAGACACCCAACTTGGACACCTATACTTTAGGTTACTGAGGCACTTGACATCTAGACCTAAGGCACATAGACATCTAGGTAATAAAGACCTTAGGCTCTCAGACACCCAACTTGGACACCTATGCTTTACGTTACTGAGGCACTTGACACCTAGACCTAACGCACATACACATCTAGTTATTAAAGACCTTTGACTCTAAGACACCCAACTTGGACACCTATGCTTTAGGTTACTGAGGCACTTGACACCTAGACCTAACGCACATACACATCTAGTTATTAAAGACCTTTGACTCTAAGACTCCCAGACCTTAGAGACATAGACCACTTATATGTTAGAGTCCTAAGGCACATATACATTTAGGTCCTAAAGACCTTAGACTCATGTACGCACAAACTTACACATAGGAAACTATACCTTAGAGTCCTAAGACAATCTGCCATGTAGGTAATAAATACCTTAGGGACATAGGAACCTGGAGGCACTATGTTACCAAGGTAATAATGATTTTAGGACGCATAGAGACCTAACTCTTAGAGATCTTTGACATCTAGTCCATAAAAGACCTTATAAGACACCTATATATCACTACCTAAGACATACAGACATCTACACCTAAGATCTATAGACATCTACACCTAAGATCTATAGACATCTACACCTAAGATCTATAGACATCTACACCTAAGATCTATAGACATCTACACCTAAGATCTATAGACATCTACACCTAAGATCTATAGACATCTACACCTAAGATCTATAGACATCTACACCTAAGATATACGGACATCTAGGTAATAAGGACCTTAGACACCTATACTCAAAAGTACCGAAGCACATAGACAACTAGACCTAAGGCTCATACATAACTAGGTAATAAAGACCTTAGACTCTCAGACACCCAAACCACTGATATTTTAGAATTCTAAGGCACAAACAAATCTAGGTCTAGATGACCATAGACTTACATTCGCCTAAACGTAAACAGACACCTATACTTTACAGCCCTCTGGAACATTGACCGGTAAACCCCAGACCTTAAAGACAGACATTTAACACATAAAGACTTTAGACGAATAGACTCCTATACTTCAGAGTCAT
This sequence comes from Riptortus pedestris, assembly GCA_019009955.1. Taxonomy (NCBI): domain Eukaryota; kingdom Metazoa; phylum Arthropoda; class Insecta; order Hemiptera; family Alydidae; genus Riptortus; species Riptortus pedestris. Next base: position 114,340,501 of record CM032233.1, on the reverse strand, counting down.
AAGGAACATTAAATACGCAGACGTAAGACACGACCTCAGAAACCCAGACCTTAAAGACCTGAGGCGCATAGACCTCCTATATTTAAGAATCCTATGGCACATAGTCATTTAGGCCCTAAAAACCTTAGACACATGTACACATAAACTTTAGACACATAGACTCCTATACTTTAGTGTCATGAGGAACATTAATACGTAGACGTAAGACATAACCTCAGACATCCAGACCTGAAAGACCGGTGACACATAGACCACCTATATTTTAGATCACTAAGGCACATAGACATTTAGGTCCTAAAGATCTTAGACACATGTATACATAAACTTTAGACACATAGACTCCTATACTTTAGAGTCATGAGGAACATTAATACGTAGACGTAAGACATAACCTCAGACATCCAGACCTGAAAGACCGGTGACACATAGACCACCTATATTTTAGATCACTAAGGCACATAGACATTTAGGTCCTAAAGATCTTAGACACATGTACACATAAACTTTAGACACATAGAATCCTATACTTCAGAGTCATAAGGAACATTAATACGTAGACACACAAGTATACAAGACACAACCTCAGACACCTAGAACTTAAACACCTGTGACACATAGACCACCTATATTTTAGAGTCCAAAGGCACATAGACATTTAGGTGATAATAACCTCAGACGCCTAAACCTTAGACTTCTCCACTTTAGAGTCCCACGGAACATTAACACGTAAACGAGAGACACAGCCTGAGGCATCTAGGCCAAAAGACCTTAGACACTTGGGCACCTATACTTTAGAACACTAAGGCACTAGACGCCTAGACCTGAGAAACACGGACATATAGTTCATAAAGATCTTAGATTCCTAGGCACCTAGGCATTAGGGAACTTTAGACTCAGTGACACGTCCATTTATATAGATTTTGGCATGTAATGGTGGAAGTAGTATTGAATGAGTTGGATGGGAATAAGCGTGTAAAGGAGGAAAGGGGCCTATTGAGGAGAGAGGATAGGAGTATTGGTTAGCCCGGAGCGTGTAGAGCGGATGTTAGTGAGGACCTCCCATGGGACGACCAATTGTTTCTGTCCATCATTGTTAGCACTGATTGGAGACCCAGCCCTCCTAGCACCCTCGCTCTCTCTCGCCAGCCCCTACCCTCTCGCTCTCCTTACATAACCCACATCAACTAATTACAATGACCATTAGTGCCTATATTGGAGCACCTTCCCCCACTCCTCCTCCAACTAGCTCTCCCCCATGTGTAGTTCAGCTCCTAGAAAGAATTCTTACATCTAACTCAGGCAATGAGTCATGCCGGTACTACGGTAACTGGGCGAATTTCCATAACTTACAAAGACCACGTACCTCCATTAAAATTATACAGACGACATCTCCATCTATCCTTAAACCACAATCAATTCATATTTCTTAGTATCAGGTAACAGAAAAATGTATATATCATTTTGAAAATTAATATGTAAATAAAAATAAATTGTTATATTAGGTAAGAGATTCTAAAATCTTAAACATACATTCACAATCACACACACACACACACACACACACACACACACACACACACACACACACACACCACATACACACACGCGTGCTCACTTACGCACATACTCATACAAAGTAATACAAAATGTAAATTTTGCGTTACTACTGGAATTAAGCCTTTATGCCTCCATACTTCTCTTGAATAAGAAGAGAGTGAGTATTATATGAGTTTGTATGGACGCTCATTTAAATATCCTTAAGGGAAATCGGCTATTGAGGTCGTTCTCATGACACGATTTTCGAATTTTTTTTTCAGATGCCCATTGATCCTTCCTAGGAGATGACGAAAATGAGGTCGGTTCAAACATGTATATATATATATTTGACTGTTAAAAGCTCTAGCGGTTGCAATTTTTGTTTGATCGTTACCAAACTCGATATTTGGTAGTTTTATGTAAAAAGAGAGATCAACTTCGTTAACGGCTGAAAATGGAGCTGGGTGAGGGGGGTTTACACGGGGTAATTTTGAAAATTCGAAATATCTCCCTTACTGTACGCCGAATTGAAAAATTGTATAGAAGCAATCGAATTTCAAATTAAATGTACTATAAATATTGTTATATACATTTATTCTCTATCTCAAATATTAACAAAGATACATGTATTTTTCAGTTTTCAGCCTTCAGCAAACCTCCACTTCTACTTATGTTACATAAACAATACTCTGTTATATAATAAACCACTTTATTTGAAGCTTAAATACTAAAATTTGTATTTAAGAGACCTTTATTATACGAGATACATGTAAATATGTTCTGGTGACTCCCCCCCCCCCAGTCTTCTTTTACTACTAAAATTTGATTGATTGAGATAAAAATTATTCTGATTCATTATAAATTACAGTACTAGATATAGTAAATAGTTTTAAATAAAATTAATACGTTATATTCTGATATATTTCAGAAATTGTTTTTCTTTTTGGCCAGAGGTTGGCAGACCTGGGAGGTTATTAAAATTTACCGATATATTTCTTATTACAATTTGTATTTATTCACTTAATATTCACGGTGTTTTTGTGTTAACAGTATGTAGATTTATCTATTGTTAAACTTCATGAGGGAAATCTGCTTAGTTTACGCAGCCCCTGCGTGATGATTTTTTTTTAAATATGCTAACGAAGCGTCCAGGTGAGTGTTTTTGTCATTTAATAGTTCTTCCAGACTGTAAAGCAGATCTAGGTTGTCGTTTCCTGCAATCAGCAAGTGGTTTATTCTGAGTAGTAAATTGCATTTGGTTCAGATTTTTCCAATAATTTAGTTATGTGGAATGGGCAGTCGACTAAGAAGCACGCCTTCTCTGGATTTGGGTATCAGATTATAGAGGGAATAGATGAAATCATGAGAGGCCCATTTTTCTCAGCGTCATTCAAATAGCAATGTCATTTCGCCTGTCATTAAGCGGCGGAAAACAGTCTATTTTGTTCGTCTCAGCGGAGATCCACTTAACTCAAGCGAGCCGCTTGGGTGGCAGGGCAAAGACGGCAGCTCGCCTTGTGGAAATGACTGTTATTTACGGCGATCACAGGAAGCTTTCGAGCCTGTGCCAGCGTAGTTCCGGTCCCACAGAGTGTCACCTAGCTCCCAGTTGCTGTCAAACATCAAATCAACTGACAATCAGTACTTGACAGCGCATATCTCATGGCCCCAAATAATCCATTAGCTGAAATATGCACAGAGATACTCTAAACTATGATGATATTAGAGCAGATTTCCTTTAAGCCACCTCAGCTATTACGCTCACTCGTGATGTGATTTTCTTAAAATTTCTTCAAATGTCCTTTCAAAATGATGATTTTATATATATATATATATATATATATATATATATATATATATATATATATATGGTGTTGTTGGATATAATAAATATATATATATATATATATATATATATATATATATATATATATATATTTTGGAGTTTTGGTCAATATTGGTGAACAAATCTTAGTTTATTCCAATATTTCGAGAATATTTATACTCGAATAATATATATTTAACAAGAAATTTACCACTACAATATTACAAAAAGAAACATAAAATAAGATTTTCTATTTAAGTAGAAGTTTGCTTATAAATGCAATTGACTAAATGTAGGCTGTCATATTGCAACTTAGTGAATATTTCAGCTATCAGACAATCAACTGATTAGCGTATCTGTCACTGTCTTCAAAATGCATTTCGTTTGTTGTACAGAACAATCAGATGAATTCCCACCGTGTTTGTGTGAGAAAAAAATACACGAGCGCAATCGAAGTCTATAGTGTGAAACTTTCTCCTTTTCGCTGTACGTCTCCTTCAAGATGATGAAGATGAAGGGAGTCATGTGTTGTTACAAATATTCGACCAATATACTTCCTTACCTCATAACAAGCACAAGACAACCTACCATTTTATTTGCTATATGGAACAAATACATATTATTTCATCTGCCTCACTGAAAATACCAAAAATTGTTTAGGTAACGTAGTTATTATCTCATAATTATATACCTAGAAAATTAATGTGTGTGTGTGTGTGTGTGTGTGTGTGTGTTTCTTCATTTATTAATGATTTCTAAAATGGGGAGTCAAAAGCAATATATAGATCCCACTATAAACACAGAAAAGATGAAAAGCGGTGGCTTGAGGTGCTATATGAATATTTGTGGAAACTAAGCATCCAAAATTGAAGGAAACATGGTGATAATTTATATGTGTGTGTGTATATATATATATATATATATATATATATATATATATATATATATATATATATACTAGCTCAGATACCCGGCTTCGCTCGGGAATTCATTTGAGGCTGAATGGTGATGGTATTTTTTTGGCAAGGCTTTACTTTGCACAATATTTTGACATTTACCCGTCCCAGTGTTTAGTTTAAATACCCGTCGTTTCTGTGGATTTCTTAATAATAAAATTATTTTTTTATGTAAGACTTCACTGTTCTCCATATTGTCATATTTCCCGTTTCCTGTGCATTATGCATAGATTTTAATTATTAAGCACAAAATATTAACATACATTTGAATCAACTTTTTCATTTTAGGTACCTGGTAGTTCATATTGAAAAGAAGTGTTGAGCAAATTTCTCTAAATAACAAAATAAACAACTTTTGTTATGTGCATATTTGCTGAAAAAGCAATAGAAAACGAAATACTGCTATTTTTAAACTCAGGCCTCCCTTACAACCCCCACTCCTGCCCATCCCTAGAAATGTTGGTATGGCTTATTATAATGAGGGTGTTAAAGACAATTAAATTTTCAATGAGATTAGTTATATACAACTCTTCGCTATGACTCATGATAATGGATATACTTTGAATTTTAAAAATTCCCCTCTATTCCCCCCTCCTCTGGTCCGATTTCAACCGTTAACGAACATGATCCTTAGTTTTACATAAAACGTTTAAATATCAAATCAATAACATAAAACTTGCGGTCGCAAGAGCGTTATCAGACACACACGTGTATGTATGTATATATATATATATATATATATATATATATATATATATATATATATATATATTGCTTTAAAGGGATATTATTTTCGTCATCTCTTTGGCTTGATCGATGGACATTGCAGGGAATTTTTCAAGGCACGTGAGGTGTGTGCTTAGTGGTTTCCTGTTTTTAAATTTCTTTGCTGATTTAGCATTGACCTACAAATATGTTAATTACTTTGCCTTTTTAGCATATTTCCCTTGAGAGGGGGCCGCTCTAGCTGTCGCAATATTCGTGTTATCGTTAACAAACTACATAATAGTTTTATGTAAAAAGAAAGATCAAGTTCGTTAACGGCTGAAATCGGACAAGTGGGAGGGTGGGGGCGGTGGTTTACATGGGGAGAATTATGAAAATTACCGTCGGACCGAAAAATACTATAAAACCAATGTTATTTTAAATTTAGTTGCCCATAAATGTTGTTACATACTTATTTTCTCTAATAAGAATATTAACCTAGAAATCATTAGTTTTCAGCCCTCAGTACACCTCCACTCCTACTCATCTCATATTAAGAATAAGCTATTATAACATGAACCTTTTGATTCTAAGCATAAATACCAAATATGGCTTTCATGAGATCATTATTATTCGACGATTCGTCGAGATACAAACGAATTCGTTGTACATTTTTACGTTTTGAACATCGTATGCACTTGTGTGATTAAATTATGAGTTTAAGGAGGAACGCTTACGCCCTATCTATTGCTTTCTTCATTTATTGTTCTTAATTTAAGTTGAGGTTTATTATTTTAGTTAGTTGGCTGAGTAGGAGAAAAAGTCGACTCCTCTTTCGGTTATTCGACTAGTAGGATACCCCGGGTCAGGTTAATGAAAGCCCCTGCTGTAGTTGGGTTGTCAGCGCACTGTTTGCTCTAAGAGCTTAAGTCTCTCACACGCAGAGCCTTATGAATAAATGAACAGTGGCCCTTTGATCTCAAACATCGATCATGGTGTCCCGGTTTTCAGCAGTTTAACATAGGAGCCAGTGGTAAACGGGAAAGGGAAAATGTCGGCGGAGCGGTAAAATTGTTCCCGAGAAACGGCCGGGCTCTGAATTATTCGTTCCTCTTCCAAAAGGGAACACGCTTCTTTGTTGTTTTATACAAATAAACAAACATTTAGTTAGCACAGCCCTACCCACGCCTAGCCCATGATGATGACAAAGTTCTTCACAAATACAAGTACATTTAAAGTCACGCGTGAATGTTGAAACGATTTGCAGGAACTGTATCATTATAGCGTGTATCGTATAATTAATATACACAAAAAGAATTATTATTATATCCTATTACGGATGTTCACCTACCTATTCTTCGTGCAAAGGTTAATCCAAAGTGTATATCTCCACAGGAAACAATTTTTATTTCAACCCGTCCACGTATCAAGCGTTAACACCTTTGGACTAAGGCCGGTCAAATGAATTTATTCTAACTGTGTATAAAATCAATTAACAGCTCAATGGTGTATTTATGGGAGTATGTATACTCAAAAAGACAGGAAATGCGGAATGAGCCTACTCAATTAAAAGTCAGCCACACATGAGCTGCGTAAACTAAGCAGATTTCCCAACTTGAAGGTTTACAACAGATAAATCTACATACTGGTAACACCGCCGTGAATGTTAAGCGAATAAATACAAACGGGAATAAGAAATCATTCAGTCAATTTAATAATATCTACAACGGAAAGCGTCTGAATTGTAACCAAGCCGGGCAGCCGACATCGCAGCCTTGAATAGATAGAATTATTCCAGACCGGAAAGAAGAACAATTAATGAAATATATTTGAATATAACATTATATAAGATTTATATACAACAGAAACTTAAGTAACATCTTTAACTGCACCTGTTATTGGTACTAGTATAATATAATTAATTTCGATAGAATCTGATAGGATGGCACATTTAATTAATGCAGTAGAGGTCAAGTACTACAAATTCGATAAATGATATCATCTAACATCTTTATGCGTAACATCGTAAATTATTCATTTATTAATTTATCAATCATATTGAAACGTTGAGTAAGAAACTAAAATCGCTTTGCTGCTTGTCAAAATGTGTTAAACATATAGTATAATGGAAACTCTATTATTAATATACTATGGACATTTCCATAGTCGGTGGCTTTATGCATTTGGGGTAACTCCAAAAATCATATTTTAATATTTAAATTGCAAACGGGAACTATAAGTTTTATGTACAACAGAAAGTTTAGACTCCTGTCGTCCACTTTTTAAGGAGCCAATAATAACTACTTTCCCCTCAACATATATGTACCAAACAATATCATTTGTGAAACAAAACATAAACATGTTTTACAAAAATAGCATGGCACATAATCATTAAACAAGATAAAAGAATATGCTTCAAACCCCCAACCACAAATATATATCGAGAAAAGCATATCATTTTTAAAGAGTAAAACTGAAGTAAAAGCCTAATGTATTAAATCGATTAAAAAATAGTCTTTATTTAAAAATAAATTTAAAAACTTCACATCTGAATGATGTTTTTAGACACAAGATGAATACTATGAAAAATGTCCAGTTATTAAATAATGCTACAAAATAGTTATCGTAAAAATCGGTCAAAAAGTAATTTATGTTCAGACACACTGTCTCTTTAAGGTGGGGCAAGTTCTCATCATTTATATAGATTGTCATCTTTTAATAAATTTGCATGTGAATAATTAAAAAAATGTATTTTGTATATTTAGAATGATATTAAGACTGTTAACGAAATTAATGCATTGTATATAATTATTTAAATTGATGAATTTTACAGTATACATTCATAGAATTTGACTTAATTTTATAACGAATTTATTATATAAGTTTTAATGTTGTTCAATAATATTTACACCAATTAATTGGCATGATATTAGAAAATAAATTATAGAAAACAAAAGTTTCTGTTGTATATAAATCTTAGTGGGGGGGGGATCCCCTTCTTTTGTTCTTAGATTACTAAAATTTAAGTAATTGAGATTAAAATTATTCTGATTCATTCAAAAATACAGCATTAGCTTTAGTAAATAGTTTCCAATAAAATGAATGTGTTATATTCAAATGTATTTCATTAATGGTTTTTCTTTCCCGCCTAGAATTCAGGTTGGCAGAGCTGTTTGTTTACAATTCAGACGCTTTCCGTTCTAGAGCTATTAACTTGTAACTGAAAGATACAGTTGGTATTTATTTACTTAATACTAGCTCAGATACCCGGCTTCGCCCGAGAATTGATTTGTGGCTGAATGGTGATAGTATTTTTTTGGCAAGGCTTTACTTTGCACAATATTTTGACATTTACCCTTCCCAGTGTTTAGGGTTAATACCCGTTGTTGGCATTTGTTAATAATAAAATTAATTTTTTATGTAAGTTTTCACTGTCCTCCAAATTGTCATATTTCCCGTCTCCTGTGCATTATGCATAGATATCAGTTATTAAGGACAAAATATTAACATAGATTTGAATTAATTTTTCCAGGTGAGGTACCTCATACTGCATATTGGAATGAATTGCTGAGCATATCAATATTTCTACGCAAATTACTTGGTCCACACATTGTTCCTGGAGAAATGTATAAGACAAAAGTTAATCTAAATAACAAAATAAACAACTTTTGTTATGTTCATATTTGCCGAAAAACCAATAGGAAACGAAATATCGCTATTATTAATTTCAGGCCTCCCTTATAACCCCCACTCCTGTTTGTCTTAGAGAATATTAATATAGCCTAAAGTCTAAGTTGGGCTGGTTGTAAATTACATACCAAGTTTCATAAAATTCGGTTCAGCTTTTATGCGTGAAAAGGTAACAAACAAACAAATAAACAAACAAACACACACCAAAGAAACAAAATGCAGTTATGGTGTCTATGACATGTGAAACGAAAAGTTATCGTGAAATTTCACGAAAAACAATCAATGTACAGACAGAGGTTACAATTTTATATATATATATATATATATATATATATATATATATATATATATATATATATAGATTTGTGGTGGTGTTGCCAGTATGTTTATTTATCTATTGTAAACCTTCGCTTGGGTAACCTGTTTAGTTTACGCAGCCTCTGCGTGACGGAATTTTTTATATATAGCATTTCTAAATAGACCATTTACTATATTTTCAAAACTAAATCAAATAGTCTATTATACCTGGTGTTGATTCACGGAGGAAAGACAATGGAGACCTCTCACATTCATGAAATATCCCCTAATTAAATGTTATCCAAACGGCAGTTAGGAAGGGGGTAAAGAGCCCGGATTAAAGGCTTCAGTAGGGAGGGTAAGGACCCTACTAAATGCTCAGATTATTTGGATGATTAATAGCTCCGAGCTGGCCTTTAAATCCTACTTTGCTACAGGCTCTAATCCTCTCTTCGCACAATTATACTTAATTAAGTAGTCATCTATTTGCTTATTGGAAATTGATTAAGCTATTATTTTATAACGTAATATTGAAAATATAATTTTCAATGATATTATAGAGAATTACGTTTTATGATATATGGGCTTCATGTTAACGGGTGTTGACTGAAAGGGGTTTACTCAAGGCTAGAGATTTAAGAAATTAAAACATCACGGTTAATCTGCAAGATAAGGAAAAAAAAAAAGATTTTACTACATTTATAGGAAATTAAATTTTCAATTATATTGCTACAATTGTTCGACCCGATACATAATAACGGTGATAATGGGAATTTTAAATATTCCCCCTCCAGTGCCCTTATTCGAGCCGTTAACGACCCTGATCTTTAACGTTTAAATATATTGAGTTTGGGGTAACTACCAAACCAACATCGCCACCGCTAGAGCTTTAACAGACACAGGTACACACAAACATTCACACACGCACACAGATATATATATATATTGTTACGTTTTATTACCAAAACCAGTAATAAACGTTGTTAATAAGAGGTCTTTTGGATTGCAAAATTAAATACCCGCAAGTTTCACAGTTTTTATCACTGCACAATTTATTACACAATGCACAATACACTTGGTAATTATTCTTAATTACTACTCACAGTATACACTGATAGCGTCACTGTTCTTCTGATTGCACAGTCCAATAATTCACTCATGGTCACTGAAATTCACAGAAAGACGGCACTGCACTGTCCTTTACTTCGCGGCACTGCACTGTCCTTTACACTACTGCTGTTCTACCTGGGCTTTTATTGCTTAGGGCGAAGACGGATGCATGTGCTCTTAGCAACTCCTTTGATTTGTTTCTTTCAGGTGAAGGCAGTCCTTTCGTCCATGTTTCCACTTCTCCTGCAAGTAATTCGCGTTCCTTGGCTGGCATTTTCGGGCATCCTGAATTTTTGGCTCAGTTAATTATTGCTTCCGCTGGCTCACATTGACCTATTTCAAAATTTTTGTTAATGATCTTCTCATTGTTGGATAGGTTAAGTACTCTCACCGGAACTCGTCCATCATCGCAGGTTTTCACGAGGGCTTTAACTGTTATAATGTCATCTTTAAGTTCTTTTGGTTCTACTACCCACAACCGGTTATCCTAACAATCTTCTTCCACAAGCGCCCATACTAAGGTTTCCGACTGGGGTGGTAATTTCTGGCATCCGACGGTAAATGGCCTCCTTACTGTGGTCTTGCTCTCATATCCGACATCCAAATGTATCTCGACGTTGCGCCAGATCATAACTTGTTGAACCATGTGCAGATTGATACCGTGGGCTATCATGAAGTCTGCACCGATGATCACTTCGTCCACTATGTCGGCGACAACAAATACATGATCGGCGCTAGTGTTGGCGATAGTCAGTCGAACCTTGGCTCTTCCATAGACCGTGGCTGATTCCCCAGTAGCAGTGCGTCGAACGTCGTTTAATGGTTCCATTGATCCTTTTACCAAATCGGGCCTAATGATGGACTGCGACGCCCCTGTGTCTATGGTGAGGATCTGCTTCCTTCCGTTAATGAGTCCACGAGCTGTAAGGTTGCTATTCTGCTGTTGTATTATGGAAATGGAGATTGTGGGGCCAGCGGTTGTAGGAGCTAGCTCTTGCCCCTCAGTGCTAGCTCGCTTTAGTTTAACGATGTCTCTTGAGATTTGGGGTCTTGCAACAGCAACCCGTCGACGCTCCAATTCTAAACTTCGTATTGACCTTCTTATTATTAGAAATATTTTAGTTAATTTTATTTACTTATATTCTTATTTATTAAATAGATTTTATAATCATCACAACATTTTAATTGAGTTTGTACATTGAAAACAATTATTTGTATTTTGTGTAAAATAATTATTTAAAATATCGCACTCAACTCTTCGTAGAATCGAAAGATGGGACTTACAAGTCGAGAGAATAATATAAATGTGCGCCCTCATTATAGGGATAATGAGCTGAGAAAAAAGAAAAAGAAGCCTATGTAAACAGGAATAGGACACTAGCTGATTATGAGGTGTTAATGACTTAGTTAATCTCAGCTAAATTGTTAAGTGAAAACTGCATGATTTGGGAAAATGCAAATATCTTGGTTAATTTTCAAGATATAAAAAAATGTATATGAACGGAACTCAAATGAAACTACATATATTATTGCAATAAGATCGTCACATGGATTTTTTTTAGGGGCTCAGGTTAGCGATGTGATTTAAAGCGTTGACTTTAATCCCACATGGTAAACCTAGAGTGGCGAGTTTAATTCCCTTGGGCAATAGGAATTTATTTAGTGACGGAATTCATTAAATAAAATCCTTAGTTCCACCCTGGCTAGAAAAGGTTGGTAACCTGTAGATAACCCGTCCCAATAGCCTTAGTTGCACAAAGTGGACGTTATAATTTAAATTTTTTTCGAATTCGACTCCTCGAAAGCACTCTGTCTAATTATAGGAATTTGCAAGTGGATTACATTATTTTGAAAACTCCTAAAGACGGAACCTTGGGCGATGAAGCCTGCCAACGACCGACTACATAATGAATACTCTTCACAGCAAGAATATCCTAAATAATGGGATGTATGTGTGGAGTTGATTTCGTTTTGAATAACCTTTTATATAGATCTCATCCTGCCAACGAAAACCTTGAGTGTTGGATATAATGATTTTAGCAGGCACCTATTTCGTCAGAAACTCAAACTCCCACATAACATTTACACTCCACCGTCAACCAGCTCAGATTAAGATTGATTAATTAGTTTGCTGATAAGGCCATAAATTTATTTTGAATATGGCACCTCACCATGTCTAAAAGTTATAAATTACACCTTGCTGCAGTAATCCTGTATAAAGACATTTCATAGTAAATTATATACTTCGAAACGCTTCCTGAATAATCAACAATGTAATTTACATAAATTCTAAACAACTCTTTGTGGGAAATGGCATGCTAGACAAGCCTACTTGTTAAAATGCCTGTTGGCGTTTTCTTGAGTGACAGCCGACGAATCAACATACCGTTAGTAAACACCAGAAGCGCAATTCATGTATTTTATTTGGCATTTGATGAAGGAGAAGAATAAACAGCGATGAATTCCTCCTGCCACGTTTATTATTCAACAAAGGATAAACGAAGCTGTCATTTCAAGTAGGAAACGGGACCAAGATTGAAGGATGTGAACAAAAATTATGGGGTTCAGTGAGAATTGATATTCTGAGAAAATGTGTGGAGGGCAGTTCTCCTTCCTTCCACGCTCTCATTCTTTTGCCGAGGGAAGCGTAGTTATGCAAATACTCGTCAACAATTGTTCCTATCAGGCTAACTGAAAGGCTTTTGCCAATCGTTCCGTCAACTATTCTATCCTACGAATACAAATGTTTAAAGGATATACATCAATAAAGTAAAATTTTTACAGTACAGTCTCTGAGATTATATACTAAAATTTATAGTTTTTGACAAAATATTTGAGGATTATTAGGAAATATATAAATCAGGTATGGGCAACATTTGACATAAGCAGGCCAAACTTTAGTGTGTAAATACGTTCGCGAGCCGCTTTTAAAAGTAGTCCATTTTAAAGTACTATTCATAATTTTTAACGATAGATATCAGATATCAAATATACGACAATGTAATTATAATACAATTTCTTAAAATAAAAAAAATGCAATGATAAAAATAGGTACAACGTTATAATTAACTCGTACAATTTGGAATTATTACAAACAATGAAAGTGAAATAGCGACACTGAAATCAATGAGACACTTGACCTTTAATTTGGGAAACTAATCTATCCATGTGTGGATTAATTCCACTGATACAAAGACGAAAATAATTTTCCAAATTATCGTCAGTCAGTCTTTTACGATGTTTTGATTTGTTAACTTTCATCATTGAAAAGAACTGTTCGCATTTATAAGTACTGCCAAACGCACAAATCTCTCTTCATCTTCCTCATTTGGAGTAAGTAGTGTACTATTTTTGTTTAATTAGGTTTTTCAAAATGTCTCGCTGGCCGGTGGTTGCCCACATATGATATAAATATTCAAGTCTAACGATTATCCTCTAGTATAATTTATTTTGGCCTTACATGTTTTTTTTATTTTTTTACCTTATTCATTAAGCTTAATATTTGATTTTTTTTAACTTTCATTCGTTTGTAACCACCTCCCTTCCCTCTTTCTAAAGCGAATTTCACTTCTTACATCTGAGTCACAATGCAATTAAGCCGGCAATGTAGCATAATTGTGTAATATTTTATGAAATCATCTTTAGCTGACGTTCAGTTGTGTATTGTACGTCTTTGAATAAACAGTCAAGCTAGAGTAGCTCAAATATGCCAAATATACAGTTGGTGAAGGGTGTTGTTCTGGACTTTTAATAACCTTAAATCAAAATGACGTTGGAGCAATTTTTCACTACGCTCAATATCTTCCTTACAAAGAATTCCTTCGTTGGAGAGCGGAAGCAGGGAAATACTGCTGGCGCTGCCCATCCCTCGTCTTTCTTATTTAAATTTCAATCCTTTGATTTATTATATCCCAATTCAATTTATGATTCTGTATCAAAATTATCGCTATTCTATACAGCCCCTAGGTCCAGAATGTATAAATTGATAATTATGTAAACATTACTGAGCTAAACATTGTTAGAGTTTCAGATTGACTGTTAATATTACGTTAATTTCTTTGGTAAATATATTTTCAAAGCTCAGTGGTTGATGAAAACACGAATTCGTATTAAATATTAAAACAATGTCTACTCTAAATCTTCAGTTATTCTTTGATATTTTAAGATTATCTACCAAGACGATATATTTCTTCCTTAGTCCATTAATAAAAAACCCCAAAACTGATAACTTTGTGCCTTTTCGAGGAGCCAACAAAACAGGTGGTTATACAGAAAAACATTAAGACCAGATCATCCAATATACCCCGATCATGACGTACAGACATCGTTGCTGGTGAGGGTTTCAAATCAAGTTGATCAATCACCGTGCATATTTATAGACTTATTAAATATGACAATCAGTACTGGCATAGTGTAAGATTCTTAAAATGATGATACAGATGCTACAGGGCAAAATGCTGGGACAAAAAGTGTGCTCGCCGGACCCTGGCGCTCCACGAAACCCCTATGGGGGCTCCACATGAATTTAGGAAAAAGGCTGCATAAACTAAGCAGATTTCCCACGCGAATTTTAATAATAGACAAACATACATACTGCTAACACAATACCACCGTGAATATTAGGAGAATAAATACAAACGGTAAAAAGAAATATTTACCTCTCAATTAAGCCGACACCAGAAATAAAAACAATAACACAAACATATCATAATATAACATATTAATTTTATTGAAAAGTTTATACTATATGTAACAGTAATTTATAATGAATCAGAATAAATTTTATCTCAATCAAAGAAATTTTACTAATTCAAGAATTTAAGCCGGGAGAGGGGGAAGAACATATTTGCATGTATATCGAATAATGAAAGTCACTGAGAAACAATATTTGGTATTTAAGCTTCGAATAATGTGATTTATTATATAACAGGATATTGTTTATGTAACACAAGTAGAAGTGGGGTTTACTGAAGTATGAAAACTGGAAAATGCGAATATCTCGGTTAATATTCAAGATAGGGAATAAATGTAAGATACAACAGGGCAGAATACCGTTGCAAATGCCATGCGAAGAGCTTGCCTATACAGATGCTACAGGGCGGAAAACTGGTCCCGTTCTCTTGCGTAGATCAATCTAGGAAGATGCTACAGGGCAGAATACGGTTGCAGATGCCATGTGTAGAGCTTGCCGATACAGATGCTACAGGGCAGAATACCGTTGCAGATGCCATGCGTAGAGCTTGCCTATACAGATGCTACAGAGCGGAATACTGGTGCAGTTCTCATGCGCAGATCAATCTAGGGAGATGCTACAGGGCAGAATACGGTTGCAGATGCCATGTGTAGAGCTTGCCGATACAGATGCTACAGGGCAGAATACCGTTGCAGATGCCATGCGTAGAGCTTGCCTATACAGATGCTACAGGGCAGAATACCGTTGCATATGCCATGCGTAGAGCTTGCCTATACAGATGCTACAGAGCGGAATACTGGTGCAGTTCTCTTGCGCAGATCAATCTAGGGAGATGCTACAGGGCAGAATACCGTTGCAGATGCCATGCGTAGAGCTTGCCTATACAGATGCTACAGAGCGGAATACTGGTGCAGTTCTCTTGCGCAGATCAATCTAGGGAGATGCTACAGGGCAGAATACCGTTGCAGATGCCATGCGTAGAGCTTGCCTATACAGATGCTACAGAGCGGAATACTGGTGCAGTTCTCTTGCGCAGATCAATCTAGGGAGATGCTACAGGGCAGAATACCGTTGCAGATGCCATGCGTAGAGCTTGCCTATACAGATGCTACAGGGCAGAATACCGTTGCATATGCCATGCGTAGAGCTTGCCTATACAGATGCCACAGGGCAGAATACCGTTGCAGATGCCATGCGTAGAGCTTGCCTATACAGATGCTACAGAGCGGAATACTGGTGCAGTTCTCTTACGTAGATCAATCTAGGGAGATGCTACAGGGCAGAATACCGTTGCAGATGCCATGCGTAGAGCTTGCCTATACAGATGCTACAGGGCAGAATACTGGTGCAGTTCTCTTGCAGATCAATCTAGG
Organism: Riptortus pedestris; assembly: GCA_019009955.1. Lineage (NCBI taxonomy): Eukaryota > Metazoa > Arthropoda > Insecta > Hemiptera > Alydidae > Riptortus > Riptortus pedestris. The sequence continues at coordinate 114,324,316 of CM032233.1, read as the reverse complement.
AAGATGCTACAGGGCAGAGTACCGTTGCTAATGCCGTGCGTAGAGCTTGCCTATACAGATGCTACAGGGCGGAATACTGGTGCAGTTCTCTTGCGTAGATCAATCTAGGAAGATGCTACAGGGCAGAAAACTATTGATATCAAACATATTTAATTTGGAACAATGATTAATGTTCTGCTAATCTATCCAAGTAAGGCCGAAGAAGGCATCTTAATTTTTTTTTCAATTATTGTCACGTCATTTTTCGTAGTATCTATTTGGTTTCCCGATATTCCGCTTTTACGCTCAATACGATTTCATTATTTTTTAAGTATTTTTGAGGAACCTACCAACTCATGAAATGCGCATCCTGTTAGTTCGTATATGCGGTTTGTAAATCTGTTTCTTTTTGATAATTAAAAGAGCAGAAAGCGTCCTTTAACTAAATTACTCTGGTCAGGTTTTAGTAGCTGGGAGGACATTAGCTTCTCCAGATTTTCTGTCATCTGAGCATTATCATCATTTTCTGTATGATGGCATTATCATTGACAACTACTTCACCAGAAGTAGTGCAGCCAAGATACTTGACAGATTCGTCCTGATCGATTGAATGAATGTAGCTAACGTCCTCCAAAGATAGTTTGTCCTTCACAAGCTGACCCTCAATCAATATAACTGCTGTGCTCTTGGAAGGGTTTACCTCACGTCCGATTTCCCTAAGAGCCTTTGGCCAGATCCGTCACTCGCTCTGCACACAACTTGTCCCTCGTTGAAATTAAAATAGCGATATTTCGTTTCCTATTGGTTTTTCGGCAAATATCCACATAACAAAAGTTATTTATTTTATTATTTAGAGTAACTTTTTTCATATAAACTTTCGTCGTATTCCGAAATTTAAATGTTAAAAACTATAGCGGGAGTCAACAATTTTATTTGGCACAAAAACTCAACCGAACTAAATAAAACTCGGTACGTGTGTTAGCACTAACGCCTTCATTATAACAAGCCATACCAACATTTCTAGAGACGGGCTGGAATGGGGGTTGTAGGGTAGGCCTGAAATTAAAAATAGCGATATTTCGTTTGCTATTGATTTATCAGAATATGTGTATATAACAAAAGTTGTTTATTATGTTATTTAGAGTAACTCTTGTTATATTCACTTTTATTTTATAACAAAGTATAAACGAGATATACACCAAAAACTAAAGCGGGAGCCAACTATTATATTGGGCACTAACGGTTGAACCGAATTTTACAAAACTCGGTATGTGAATTAGCATTAGTTTTTCCAAGATTATAAGCTATATTAAAATTTTTAGGTATAAACAGGAGTAGGGGTTATAAGGAAGGCCTGAAATTAAAAATAGCGATATTTCGTTTCGCATTGATTTTTCGATAAATATGCACATTACAAAAGTTGTTTAGTTTTTTATTTAAAGTAACTTTTGTTATGTACACTTTTGTCGTATAAATAAGTATAAATGAGTTATGCGCGAAAATCTAATGCGGGAGTCAACAATTTTATTTGGCACAAAAGATTCAACCGAGTTAAACAAAACTCGGTATGTGAATTAGTGATAACTCCTACATGATAATAAGCTGTACCAACATTTCACGGGACGAGCAGGAGTGGGGGTTGTATGTGAGACCTGAAATTAAAAATAGCGGTATTTCGTTTTCTATTGGTTTTTCGGCAGATACGCTCATGGTAAAAATTGTTTATTCTGTTATTTAGAGTAACTTATGTTATATTCACTTTTGCCGTATAACAAATTATAAACGAGATATACATCAAAAACTAAAGCGTGAGCCAACTATTTTATTGGGCACTAACGGTTGAACCGAATTTAACAAAACTCGGTATGTGAATTAGCATTAATTCTTCCATGATTATAAGCTATATTAAAATTAATAGGTTCAAACGGGAGTGGGGGTTATAAGGGAGGCCTGAAATAAAAATTTGCGATATTTCATTTTCTATTTGTTTTTCGGTTATGATGTATCTAAAACAGCTGTCACCATTAAGCGTTGGACCTCATCAAGGGAAAGAAACTTTAATTCATCCATAGTTTGGAAGACAGAATATTTTCTACGACTATGAATTATACCGTTCATTACGTTATAAAAAAGCCTACATGTACAGGAGACGGGAAATATAATAATATTAGAAGAGTGAAGTCTTAAATAACAAATAATTTTATTATTAACAAATCCACAGCAATGACGGGTATAAACCCTAAAAACTGTGACGGGGAAATGTCAAAATGTTGCGGAAAGTAAAGTCTTGTCAAAAAAAATAACCATATTTATTCAGCCTAAAATGAAGCCGGGTACCTTAGCTAGTATTTAATATAATTCCTTTCATCACATTAATTATATATTGATTTTGCTAATATTTAGAACTCTATAAATGTATAAATTGAATGTTCACTTTTGATCACTATTAATATTACCTACGATAAACTATGAGGGGCAGGCTTTTCGGATGAGAAGTGACTCCTAACTAAAGAAACGACGTATCTCATAAAAAAATACTAATATGCCATGGCATAAATATTTCAGTTTTGAATTTTAATGTACTCGTCTTGAGCATGAAAGCATCCTCTAGGCGTTTTGCCAAGTGAATTTTTGCTAGCATTCTAGAGATATATTCGCAAAAATATCATCATAAAGGATAGACTTTTTGGGATTACGGTTAACTGGGTCGTATTTAATATATATATTACAAATGATAATGAACGTAATATTATTCCTTTGGGAACAATTTTGTATAAATTAACGTCGTCAACTCTACTTTCCGTTTACGATTGCATAAGAAAGAACAAAACCGTTCATGAGTAATACCCCTAATTCCATAGCGTTCAAACTTATGCAATAGTGTTTCATAATATACTCAGCAAATATTACTATTACATTCAAATTTCTATCCTGAAAATAAAATATATTTTTCAAGAAGTTGTCAGTTACGTAAGTAACAGCAACTTCTTTACAAAACCGAAATTGCGAGGGTCTTAGTATATTGCTTTATTAAATGATCCACTGCAAGATTAGTGATAAATTTTTGTCTGTGATTTTTGAAAATACAGCCAGAAGTTTTAGAAATATATTCTCCTGCATTATTGAATTAGCAGATTTCCCTTAAGAGAAATCAGCTATTGAGCTCGTACTCATGACGCGATTTTCGAAAAATTTCTTCAAATGTCCATCGATCCTACTCAGGAGATGACGAAAATGAGGTCCTTTCCAAATTATATATATATATATATATATATATATATATATATATATATATATATATATATTTGTCTGTTAACGCTCTGGCGGTCGCAATTTTGGTTTGACCGTTACGAAACTCGATATTTAACCGTTTCATGTAAAAAGACAGATCAAGTTCGTTAATGGCTGAAATCGGACCAGAGGGAGGAGGAGTTTAGAGGGGGGATTTTCGAAAATTCGAAATATCTCCGTTATTATGCATCGGATCGAAAAATCGTAGAGAACGATCTGGTTGCAAATTAAATTTACTGTAAATATTCTCTATACACATTTATTCTCTATCTTGAATATTAACCGAGATAATTGCATTTCTATGAAATCTGTGATAAATAAAATATCATTTGATATTTTTTTTTTTTTATAGATAGTGTAGTGAAATAATATTAAGTGAAGTACACCAAAAAATGTTGTTTATTTAATTTCTTAGGAGAACGAGGTGGTGCTCACATAACATCTTTAATAGTATTATGTTATACTAGCTCAGATACCCGGCTTCGCCCGGGAATTCATTTGAGGCTGAATGGTGATGGTATTTTTTAGCAGGCTTTACATTGCACAATATTTTAACATTCCGTCCCCAGTGTTTAGGATTGATACCCGTCGTTGCCGGTAATTTGCTAATAATAGAATTATTTGTTTCGATAATTTCTTCACAGTCTTCGATATTTTATATTTTCCGTCTCTTATACAAGTAAATATGGTGGATTTTTATTTCAGGCCTCCCTTATAACCCCCGTCCCGTTCGAACCTAAAAATTTTATATAACTTATAATCATGGAAGAATTAATGCTAATTGACATACCAAGTTTTGTTAAGTTCGGTTCAGCCGTTAGTGCCCGCTAAAGTTTTAACGTACAACTCATTTATACTTAGGTATAAGACAAAAGTGTATATAACAAAAGTTACTCCAAATAACAAAATAAACAACTTTTATTATGTTTATATTTGCGGAAAAACCAATGGGAACCGAAATATCGCTATTTTTAATTTCAGGCTTCCCTTATAACCCCCACTCCTGCCCGTCCCGAGAATTGTTGGTATGGCTTATTCGAATGAAGGCCTCACTGCTCATACACCTACCGAGTTTTCTTTAGTTCGGTTGAGTATTTTTTGGCAAATAATATTGTTGACTCCCGCAATAATTTTTAGCGTATGACGCATTTAAACTTTGATATAAGACAAAAGTGTATATAACAAAAGTTACTCTAAATAACAAAATAAACAACTTTTGTTATGTGCACATTTGCCGAAAAACCAATATAAAACGAAATATCGCTATTTTTAATTTCAGGCTTCCCTTATAACCCCCACTCCTGTTCGTCTCAGAGAAAATTAATATAGCCTAAAGTCTAAGTTGGGTTAGTAGTAATATACATACCAAGTTTCATGAAATTCGGTTCAGCCGTTTATGCGTGAAAAGGTAACAAACAAACAAACAAACAAACAAACAAACAAACAAACATACACGAAAGAAACAAAATGCAGTTAGGGTGTCTATGACATGTGAAACGAAAAGTTATCGTGAAATTTCGCGAAAAAAATCAATGTACAGACAGAGGTTACAATTTTATATATATATATAGATGCAGATCGTAAGAGTATGCTATATACATATGTAAATATTATTTCTGGCATAAATACAATTAAAAAAAAAAACTTTTATTCCCGACTTTTTAGCAGATTTCACTTAAGGGAAATCAGCTATTGAGGTCGTACTCATGACTGGATTTTCAAAAATTTTCTTCAAATGTCCATTGATCCAACCCAGGAGATGACGAAAATGAGGTACTTACAAAATAATATATATATATCAAAATAAATATAAATATATCTATATAAATATCTATATATAAATATATATATATATATACAGAGTGTCCCCCAAACCAAAACGGCCAAACTTCAGGGATCGATAGAGGATCGAAAAACTAAGAAAAAAGTCCTCTGGCATATGCCTCGTTTTCGTTTCGATTTGAGAAAATCACAAAAAACTGAAAATAGTTGTGCAAAAAGTGTATTTATTTTAATAATGTATTTAAATTCCAAAAAACTATTGGCTTTATGAGTAAGCATATTTTTTTAATTTACGAGGAGTAAATTTAGAAAACATGAATATTCTCACGCTTTCCTTATCAATAAAACGTCTAGGTTGAGTGTTTAAACTTACTTAAAAAAGAAAGGATTAAAATGTTTAATATCATTTTAATCCTTTTTGGGGGGAATCCAGCCTCGCATTCTCACATTAGTGGTGTTGCTAGTACTGTTCAGTGAAGTCAACAAATATGGCTCGATTTACCAACGCTGAATACGCGGACATAGTCTACGTCTACGGATTCTGCGATGGCAATGCACGTCAGACAGTTCGGGAATATCGCAGACGGTTTCCTGACCGAGAAACCCCACACAGAGGTGTTTTTACCAGCACTTTCAGAAGGCTTCGAGAGACTGGGTCCTTCTCATGTAATCGTCGTGGAAACCGTATGCAGGCTCCGATGGAAGCCGACCTGAGGCGGAGGGAGAGGATACTGAGGCACTTCAATACCAACCCTCTGGCACAAAGCGTCCGGAGAGCTGCTTCAGTTCTAAGCATACCAAAGACAACCATTTGGCGCACATTAAGGGCTGACCGCAGGCATGCTTACCATGTACAAAAGGTACAAAATTTAATACCCTTTGATTATCCCCCGCCGATTAAATTTTTTGTAATTGGTACAAAGAACAATTGCAAAACGATGTAAACTTAAGTTCGAAAGTAATCTGGACGGACGAAGCGACTTTTACACGTGCGGGCATATTCAATCAAAGAAACTACCACCTTTGGGCACATGAAAATCCCCGCGCTGTTAGAGAATTTCACTATCAGCATGAGTTTTCTGTAAACGTGTGGGTCGGTCTTTGTTATAATCGCATAATAGGTCCCGTATTTTTACCTGCTCGACTTCACGCTGAAGGTTATCATATATTCCTGGAGAATGACTAACGGGCACTTTTGGAAGATATCCCTTTGGAAACAAGGCTTGAAAGCTGGTTTCAACTCGATGGTTGTCCTGCACATTACGGAAGGGCCGTAGGAGACTGGTTGGACATCAACTACCCAGGTCGCTGGATAGGACGAGGTGGGCCGGTGCCTTGGCCTCCCCGGTCTCCGGACCTCACGCCACTAGATTTCTTTGTGTGGGGATACGTGAAAGGAAATGTCTACCGAGAGCCCGTCCGCGCAAGGGATGACCTCATCGAGCGCATCAGAATAGTTTGCAACCAGCTCACCGCAGAACAATGTTTAGATGCAGTGCGATCTGTGAGTACGCGATGTGATGCGTGTATTGGAGCGAGAGCCCAGCACTTCGAACAACATTTACGTTGACGCTTTAGAAATTAACGATTTAATTTTAGAGAAGGTAAAACCTTCAAAATTTTCAGGGGGGTTTTTCTCACTAAGGTAGACCCATATAAAAACTGAAACATTTATGTTTTCCAAGGAAGAATATTTAATTATTTTAGTAATTTTCTAAATTTTTAATCTTTTTTTATGTTTTAATCTTCAGTTATTCTTCATAATGTTATCTACTTTAAATAGGTATTTTTTTTATACTATGAATATTTGAATAAAAAAGTATTTATTATTTTTTCTAAATAAAAAATATATATTTTTTTTTCAATTACCTTTCTGTTAGTATTAGATTAGAATACAATAATTGTATTGGAATAACATTTATTGCTAAAATTCATTCAAGGAATAAAATCCGCTCTTCCATTGGCCTTAACTAGTTTTTGCACAACTATTTTTATTTTTTTGTGATATTCCCGAAAACGAAGCGAAAACGAGGCATATGCCAGAGGACTTTTTGTTTTAGTTTTTCGATCCTCTATCGATCCCTAAAGTTTGGCCGTTTGTTTGGGGACACCCTCTCTCTGTCTCTCTCTCTCTCTCTCTCTCTCTCTCTATATATATATATATATATATATATATATATATATATATATATACATATTTGTCTGTTAACTCTCTAGAGGGCGCAATTTTGCTTGATCGTTACCAAACTCGATATTTAAACGTTTTATGTAACAATAAAGATCAAGTTCGTTAATGGTTTAGAGGGGTGGATTTTCGAAAATTCGAAATATCTCCGTTACTATACGTCCGATCGAGTAATTGTATAGAATCAATATTAATGAAAATTAAATTTACTATAGATATTGCTCTATACATTTATTCTCTATCTTGAATATTAACCGAGATATTTGCATTTTGCGGATACTCAAGTGTGTGCGGATAATGGACGAGATAAGAACGGCTATTGTCGGTTCTATTCTTGAGTTTCCGCCAATTGCTAGTTCGGCCGTTTCCGTAACAGTTCAGCTCTCGTGAAATTGTTTGAAACTTGTTTAAGCTTCTCTTTCGTGAGATATTTGCAGAAACGTCCTGTTGATTCGCCCCCCCCCCCCTTCTTCAGTTCTGAAACTACTAAAATTTGACTGACTGCGTTACAAATTATTCTGATGCATTATAAATTACAGTACTAGATATACTAAATAGTGCGCAATAAAATTAATATGTTATATTCAGAAATATTTCAGTAATTGTTTTTCTTTAAGGTGGAAAATATGTCTATCTATCTGTTCAGCTCTGAGTGGCTGGCAGACCTATTTGTTTACAATTCAGAAGCCGTTTCCGTTGGGAGCTTATTAAAATTATCTGAAAGATTTTCCATTACCATTTGTATTTAATCACGATAGTCTTAAGGGTTACAAGTGTGCAGATTTCTCTGTTGTAAAACTTCACGTGGGGAATCTGCTTAGTATACTCAGCCCCTGCGTGATGGACTTTATTTTTACTTCTTTTAACTATTCAGGCACAATGACTTGGGGGTAAGTGTGCACAAGCAACATGCACATTATTTGCTCGGGACCAAACTGGTACAGCATCCCCATTTTTGAGTAGTATAGCCATGTGAATCAAGAACTAATTAACAATTCAGATAATTGAACCCACAAAATGAGAGCCTTCTGGCTGGGAATAGTCTGGTAGATGGGATAAAAAAATAATAAATCACAAAATTTGGAAAGAGAGAACGATCGTCTGCCTCCCTTCTTTTTACAAGCCCGATTTTTTGCTGAACACCAAGACAAACGCACATGCCGAGCCTGTCAGATATAATACGATCGGAAGCCTTATAAAATCTGAAAGCAGGATGTTGTTCAGATTTGTGGAAAGGCTTCTTACACCTGGCAGGTGCTCAGACAATCACTAATTAGGCCAGCTGACACGCACTACGTCCTGCCTGTAGGGAGCCAGGCCTCACGGCACTCTCCTTCCTTCTAAGGCAGCCCTACAGCTCCACTATCATTCGGCTTAAAAAAAGTCCATCACGCAGGGGCTGCGTAAACTAAGCAGATTTCCCACTATAAGGTTTACAACATATAAATCTACATACTGGTAACACCACCGTGAATAAATACAAACGGTAATAAGAAATCGTTCAGTCAATTTACATGTCAATAATATCTACAACGGAAAGTGTCTGAATTGTAAACAAACAGGGCCGCCAAATTTGCAGATCTTAATAGATAGGATTATTCTAAACCGGAAAGATGAGCAATTAATGAAATATATCTAAATATAACATACTAATTTTATTGAAAACTATTTACTATGGCTAATTTGAAATGAATCAGAATAATTTCTATATCAATCACTCAGAATTTAGTAATCCAAGAACAAAAGAAGGGGGGCGGGGGTCAACAGAACGTATTTGTTTGTATCTCGTATAATAAAGCTTTGTTGAAAACAATATTTGGTATTTAGCCTTGTAATGAAGTTGTTCAAGATATAACAGCTTATTATTAATATGACACTAGTAGGAGTAATGAAAGCGTAAAACTATAAAATCCAAATATCTCAGTTAATACTCATTATACGGAAAATATGAATAGAACAATATTTATAGTAAATTTAATTTGCAATAAGATTGTTTCTATACAATTTTTCGATCCAACATATAGTAACAGAGATATTTAGAATTTTCAAAATTCCCCCTTTAAACCTCTGATCGGATTTTAGCCGTTAATGAACTTGATCTTTCTTTTTTACATAAAATGACTAAATATCGAGTTTCTTAACGATCAAACAATAATTGCGACCGCTAGAGCGGTAACCGACCAATACATACATACATATATACATACATACATACATACACACATATATATATATATATATATATATATAGTTTTGAATGGACCTCATTTACGTCATCTCCTAGGCCGGATCGATGGACATTTGAAGAAAAATGTCGAAAATCGCGTAATGAGTACGACCTCAATAGCTGATTTCCCTTAAGGGAATTCTGCTAAAACGACTTCCACTGTCGAATTACTGAGTAATATTTTCACAATGAACCCAACTGATAAATGGTGTATAATTAAATTTATGGAAATAGGAGAAACTTTTAAAAAGTACGTAACGCAGGAGCTGCGTTAACTATGCAGATTTCCCATGGGCGTCACGCAATTGCATTTAGCTCAAAATGTAAAAGTTCAACGGGAACAATATTTGGTATTTAGGCTTCAAATAAAATGCTTCAGAATATAACAGTTTTTTGCTAATATGACATGAGTAGGAGTGGGGGTTTACTGAAAGCCGAAAACTACAAAAATGCAAACATCTTGGTTAATAATCAAGATAGAGACACAAAGTACATAACTACATTTATAGGATATTAAATTTCCAATAAGATTGATTCTGTACACTTTTTGGATCTGAAATATAATAACGAAGATAGTTCGAATTTTTGAAATTCCTTCCCTTTAATCACCCCCCTCCCCCTGGTCCGATTTCAGCCGTTAACGAACTTGATCTTTCTTTTTACACAAAACTCATATATATCAAGTTTGGTAACGATTAAACAAAAAAATGGTAACAGGCGGTAATATATATAATTATATAACTGACCTCATTTTCGACATCTCCTGGGTAGGATCGATGACAATTTGATAAAACTTCGCTTCATGAGTACAACCGCAATAGCAGTTGTAAAAAAGTAACTTTACTTATGTGTGTATATACACTCAACCGCAAAAAAAACCGGACACTTCATTTTTGTCGTATTAAAAGCTAATTTTCAGCAATTTTCTTTATGTGGGTATTATAGTTATTACAGAGAATTTAGAGTCTAAGTCCATTGAACTAATCCCTTCAGGATTAGTAAACAATTAGATAAAACTCAGATTAGATTTATTTGTCGTGAAGTTGATCTATTCTAAACTGTAAGTAGTTTTTCGCATATTTAAACATCTTTAATTATTAACCAAGCATATTCTTTAATTAAAGTTTTATTTTTATTTCGGTCCAGAATGATGGGTCTTTCAAACTTAGATGGAAGGCCGGAGCTTACGTTACATTGCCGAAACGCTTGGGGGAGCGAAGTTACCATTCACTGTAATAAAAATGACGAATAATTTTTTTTTTAAATGCGTTAATTTATCATTTTCTTTTGTTTTATTTTGTATTTTTTTGTAAATAACCAATAAAAATTATTCACTTTTGGCAGATTTTGTTTAAATAACCTATAGATTAACTAATTATTTTAATTAAAAAGATTAATATACATATATATTAAGTATTTAACAAAATTATAAGACTAAATCTAAGTGTCCGGTTTTTTTTGCGGTTGAGTGTATATTATTCACTATCATTATGGAGAATTTCTGTTTAGTTACACTGCCTCTCCATGGCGCATGTTTTCTTAGACTTGACAAAGGGAGCTTCACCGACTTAACATCTTCCTTTTTTCTGAAAAGAATAAGAAGATTAAATCGGTCACCTAGATCACTTATGAAATTTGATATTGGCTCCGAAGGGTGAAAAAAGGTTACAGGTCAGCAAGTGTTGTGGCGATAAAGTTTCAAGGTGCCTTTACATTTTTTGCTGGATTAATACCTAATCGGTTAGCTCTCAGCTAATCTAGATGTGCATAATTAACGTTATTAGATGGGACTAACGATAATTCACATGGAGTGAGAATGAACTAAGATAGTTTTTATTTTTATTGTTTTCGTCTTTTAGATTATTCAGTTTACGACCTCTGTTCGCAACTGACTGCACTTCTTCTTTAATTTTAGTAATATCCACGATCTCATAAATGTACTAGTCGCTAACAAGACCAAAAATTCCAATGAATTTCAGATCACATTTTCCGGAAGGGAAATCAGCTATTGAGGCTGTACTCACGACGCGACTTTAGAAACATTGTCTCAACCTCTTGGCCACCGATCCCACCAGGAGATAATAAAAAATGAGATCCGTTCTAAATTACATACATACATACATATACATATACTAAATCTAAAATCATAATTTTGAGTTTTGGAAAAAAAATTGTTACTATAACCTAGTGTTTGTTTGTTACATGTCACATGAAAGGACATGTTTCAAAGAGTAAAATGACACCGCTCCCACCTTCCTAGCACAATTAGAACAGGGTCTAGGGCGACTGAAAGAAAGCCCGTATGACGTTATTGGAAAAAACCGGCGTTGCATTAAAAAAAAAAAAAAAAAAAAAAAAAAAAAAAAACCAGACGTAGTAAAGCAAAATAGTTTTCAGATTTGTAATCATCCTGAAAAACTGCATTAACTCAATAAATATGTGTTTCGTGTAAAACTAAAGATCAAGTTCGCTAACAACTGAAATCGGATTGGAGGGAGGGGTTAGAGGGGGAAATTTGGAAATGTCTCGGTTTTTTTTTTTTAGTCAGGTCTAAAATTGCATAGAGCCAATCTTATTGCAAATTTAATTACCTATACATTTTGTTATATGAGTATTTTATGTATCTTGAAGATTAACCGAAATTTGGCCGGAGAATATCTCCGTTATTATGCGTCGGATCGAAAAATAGAAGTTAAGAATGATGTTATGTACGTTTTTTCATTATCTTGATTATTAACCGTGATAATTGCATTATTTAGTTTTCGTCCTTCCGCATACCCGCACTTCTACCGATTTCATACCAACAATAACCTATTAAATGATGATCCACATTATTCTAAGCTGCAATACCAAATGTCGTATTCAAGGGACCTTTATTATGCGAGATGCGTGCAAATTAGTTGTCTGATTATGTCAACAATTAAGAGCTCACGTTATTGTCTTGAAAATGTTTATTTGATCTATACATACACATACTCGATAGTTATCCGCTAGAGACAACACTAAAGATATTATATGTTATCGGCTGAAATCGGGCCTAGAATAGAGGGGTGGAAATTCGAAAATTCAAAATATTATAGTTATAATGGACTGGATCTTAAAAGTTTATAGAGATGAGATTACAAGTGTTCTATATATGTACGTGGAAAATCTGCTAGTTTAGCGCTGCCCCTTTTTTTTATTCGTTTCAGTAAACAAGAATGTGCATTAATGTAATGTTATTCTCGCTATTAGAAGATTTCCCTTAAGGGAAATCAACTATTGAGGTCTTTCTCATGACGCGAATTTCGAAATTTTTCTTCAAATGTCGATCCTACTTAGGAGATGATGAGTGTGTGTGTATTATATTTTTCTGTTACCACTCTAGTGGTCGCAATTATTGTTTAATCGTTAACCAAACTCGATATTAGTCGTTTTATGCACAAAGAAAGATCAAGTTCGTTAACGGCTGAAGTCGGACCTGGGGGAGGGGAGGGTTTAGAGGGGGATAATTTTGATAATTCGAAATAACTCCGTTACTATACTTCGAATCGAAAAAATGTGAAAAAATATGTTCTGGTTACCCCCCCCCCTTCTTAAGTTTTGGGACTACTTAAATTGGATGATTGAGATAAAAATTATTTTGATTCATTATAAATTACAGTACTAGAAATAGTAAATAGTTTTCAATAAAGTTAAACAAATCTGAATACTATTTTGCTCTATCACAACAGGTTTTTTTAATGCAACGCCGAATTTTTCCAATAACGCCATACTGGATTTCTTTAAATCGCTCTAGACCCTGTTCTAATTGTGCTAGGAATGTGGGAGCGGTGTCATTTTACTATTTTACTATTAAGCAAGTAAAACGTTTTTTCCCAAACTAAAAATTTTGATTTTGATTATTTTAAAGGTTGGCTCCAAAAAGTTAAAAAAAATTCCTAAGTGTAGGGTACACTTATATTTAGTATATATAAATGTTTGAATGTGTATTCTTAGGTCCACAAATAAGGAAGATCATTGCAGACAGTCACTTCGAAAACTTCAACAATACTGAAAAAGATGGTTGGCATTGAGTATGTCGAAGCCAATTTCCTTGGAATTTATAAATCTCTTGACTATGTAAATATTGTGCAGAAGTGCATTAATGCGTACAGATCGCTGGGTTGCAACATGCCCCTCAAGATGTATCTCCTCGACTCACATCTCGATTTCTTTCACGAGAATCTAGGTCCTGCGAGTGATGAACATGGCGATTATTTTCATCAGCACATCTCGGTGATGGAGTCACTCTGTCGGGGTCGAAGTATTGCAGCAATGTAGGCTGACTGCTGCTGGATGCTTCAGCCCCACATCCCAAATACTCAGCATAAACACAAGTCTAAAGCCAAGAAATTCAAACCAAACTAACTTTAAATTAAGGAACTTTGTTTTATACCTATGTATTTTATATGTGTTATACCTTAAACTAGATGATCTCATATAGTTGATGTTAATTAGTACTCTATCCAGCAATGTGTGCTCTATTGTAACTTGTCTGCGAGTTGTTTGCCTTGATACAATGTTAAACATATATAAATAGTAAGTGTCCGATATCTCAAAAACGGTGGGTGATAGAGACAAATGGTTTGCTTATACTTATTCGGCGTATCTGAATTGTCTTAAAACAAGTGTTGGACCCCAAGATATCCACCGAAAGTTTTTTTTTGTTTATCAGTGTTATCTGTTATAATAGGATTACCCTTATGGGAAATCTGCTAACTGTGTGATTGGAAAAGGCACTGCTGGAAACACGAAGAGCAGGCGGTCCAGGCGGGCCCACGCTAGGTCGAACTGGAAAAGTGATGGACCTGAGTCAGTCCCCCCTTTTGTCCCCATTAATTTTATCATGAGAATGCTTTTGTTCTGTTGTCGCGGTGAGCGGATTTTCCAGGGAGGCTTTCAGCCCGAACGTTTCGCCGGTAATTCGTAGGTGGGCCGGCTCATCCGGATCTAATTCTACCGCATGGGACAGGAAGTTGTGGCCCGCACGCAGTGCTACTTCCCACCTAGATGAACAGCCACCCAGTGTCACTATGTGATTCTCTTACTGTGATTCTCTACAGCTTTCTATGGGAATTTTATCAACAACACGATTAAACTTTTTTAGGCCTCGTCCCAGAAAACTGTAGCTGATAGTGTCATAGCTTACATATTAACGATGAAGAGTGCATATTAGCAGATTTCCCTTAAGGTAAATCAGCTATTAACGTGGTAATCAAAATGTAATTTTCGAACACTTTTTTTCAAATGTCGATCGATCCTACCCAAGAGAAGACGAAAATAAGGTCCATTCAAATTTATATATATATATATTTGTATGTACGTAAAAAAAAATATTAAGTTCGTTAGTGGGGAAAATTTCGAATCGAAATATCTCTGTTATACTTCGGATCGAAAAATTGTACAGAACAAATCTTATTGAAAATTGAATGATGCATAAATATTATTCTATAGATATTTTCTGTATCATGAATATTAACCGAGATATTTGGGTTTTATAGTTTTCGGCTTGCAGTAAACACCCACTCAAAAGAGGTAAACACCCCGGGTCATGAGTAGAACCTAAATAGCTGATTTTCAATATGAGAAGTCTGCTTATATTAACGCAGGGAACTGCATTAACTAAGTAGATTTACCACGTGCCTCAAGTATTTGCATTTATCTCAAAACATAAAAGTTCACTGAAATAATAGGTAATATTTAGGCTTTAAATAATGTGGTTCATAATATAACAGCTTATTGTTAATACGACATGAGTAGGAGTGGGGGTATACTGAAGGACGAAAACTAAAAAAATGCAATTATCATGGTTAATAATCAAGATAATGAAAAAACGTACATAACATCATTCTTAACTTCTATTTTTTGATCAGACGCATAATAACGGAGATATCTCTCATTTTCGGGATTCCCCCCTCTAACCCCCCCCCCCCTCCCTCTAGTCAGGGTATCGATCAAGCAAACATAGCGTTAACAACAAATATATATATATATATATATATATATATATATATATATATATATATATATATGTTTTTTCTGCAAATATGCACATGACAAAAGTTGTTTATTTTGTTATTTAAAGTAACATTTGTTATACTCACTTTTGCCGTATAACAACGTATAAACGAGATATACATTAAAAAGTCCGTCACGCAGGTGCTGCATAAACTAAGCAGATTTCGCACGTGAAGGTTTACAATAGAGAAATCTGCCTAATAATAAAAAAAAAGAAGGTATCTCTAGACCTATTCACGAGGGAGGAATAGATACCAAAACGGCCGCCAGAGCTCTCGGCGACTAGTGTCGCCCACACTCACCGTACAAATGCAAAAATCTCGGTTAATATTCAAGATACAGAATAAATGTATAGAACAATATTTATAGTAAATTTAATTTACAATAAGATTGATGTTATACACTTTTTCGATCCGATGCATAATAACGGAGATATGTCGAATTTTTACAAATCCCCCTCTCACTAGTCCGATTTCAGCCATTAACGAACTTGAAGTTTGGTAACGATCAAACAAAAATTGCGACCGCTCGAGCGTTAACAGACAAATATATATATATATATATATATATATATATATATATATATATATATATATATATAATTTTGAACGGACCTCATTTTCGTCATCTCCCTGGGTAGGATCGATGGACATTTGAGGAAATTTGTCAAAACTCGCGTCATGAGTACGACCTCAATAACTGATTTCCCTTAAGGGAAATCTGCTAAAAACGGCGTTAGCCAACAATTTCGTTGGGTACTAACAATTGAACTGAACTATACAAACTCGGTATGTGAATTATCATTAATTCTTCCCTGATTATAAGCTATATTAAAATTTTTAGGTCCAAACGGGAGAGGGGGTTATAAGGGAGGCCTAAAATGAAAAATTGTGATATTTCGTTCCCTATTAGATCCTCCGCAAACGTGCACATAACAAAAGTTGTTTATTTTGTTATTTAGAGTAACATTTGTTGCATTCGCTTTTTTTGTTAAATGAAGTAAACACGGGATATACGCTAAAACTATAGCGGGAGTCATTGATTTTATTAGTGCTTATTTAAGCGTTTTTAATGAATGCATATTGTGAAAAATGATTTTATGTTTTAGTCACATATGATAATTAATATGATTCGGATTAGTGAGGTTATATATCTCCGTCGCCTCCTTCTCATTTATTTATTTTCCCTAGAAAATAATATTGTTATTTATTTCCAATAGAAATGTAAACTATAAGAGCATTTCCGTTATTTAATTTGTATAATGTATTATTTAAACAAAGTCATGCTGAATTGGCACAAGGAGTGATAGCGGAAGTTATAGGGATCAAACTCTTTGGTTCTGCTAATATATTATCTTATTTCCGATATCGTGATGTTATTAAAGCAAATATGTAACATCATCACAATTAGACGTTAATGGTAATGTCTTATGAAAAAAGACAATATCCGTTTAAACTTGATATGATTTGAAGTATTCCTTATTTTACTGGGAGGGCTACGATCTCTTCCCCTCACCTGTCTTATTGAATATAAATGAAATTATTTTTAGAGTAATACTATTATTTAATTCAATCAGGTAGATAAATTATTAAAAAAATACTTTGAATCAATAATTTAAGGAAAACAATGGTGATAGCCCTCATGCTGGAGCGGAAGGTGACCGGAGCCTAAACAGTTAATTGAGTTTACTTATTTCCTGTGAAATGCTGGCATTCCTGGAAGTGATTTCCACTGAGCCCAACTATTACGCTATTACGAATATAATCTAATGTACAAAACTATGCTTAAACTATATCTGCTCGGATTGGTTTTTGACAGGAAATAAGTTTTGATTATATATTTAATTGTAATAAATACTATCCATGATTATGGTTTGAAGTATTCAAAAAGGTGGGTTAAAAAGTGGAAAGGGATAGATTAGAAATACATTTTTATTTATTTTTCAAAAGTAAAATTTCTCATCTATAAGTCGCCTGCCTGCCCCTCACGTGAAAACAATGCACCCAGACGGGAAGTGTAGTTGTAAACATTGAAGCCTTGCCAAAACAATTCTATCATCTTTCAGCCTCCAATGATTTCCCGAGCGAAGCCGGGTACCTTAGCTAGTATATATATATATATATATATATATACACACATAATTTAGAACGGACCTCATATTAGTCATCTCCTGGGTAGGATTGATGGACATTTGAAGATCTTTTTCTGCTAAACGAGGGAAGCTTCGACTGGTGGCTAATGCCTTGTTTAAAGGGTGGTGAATTAAGCGAAAACATCCCATTTACAATTGGAAGATGGCCACGAGGAGGGCGGAAATGTGAGTTAATCAATCAGACTGGGAGCGTATCAATTGGTTGTGTCGGTGGTATATTAAAGCGGCGTCGAGTAGGGTGGTCCCAGATAGGGTCTAAATAAAGGTAGCTACACCTCAGCAGATAACGGAGCCGGCCCACGGATGGTGATCTTATCTCCTCTAACTAATAGTTATATTAGAGGCAGAACACAACCTATCGGCCATCTCTACCGCTCCCTCCTTCCCCCTCATATACTCCTTATCTACTAAAGTTATTGATGGCACAACATCTTAAGGCATGTTGACTTAAGAAGAGTACAAATCCTCAAATAAACACACATATTAAAAAAAAAAGAAGAAAAAATGATATTCATTTTTTTTTGTATATGGATAGCACGAAATATTAATATTTTTAGCAGATTTCCTGTTAAAAAGATTTAAGAAATATTAATATTTTTAGCAGATTTCCTGTTAAAAAGATTTAAGAAATATTAATATTTTTAGCAGATTTCCTGTTAAAAAGATTTAAGAAATATTAATATTTTTAGCAGATTTCCTGTTAAAAAGATTTCCGGTTAGAGATTTTCAACAACCTTTTTTTAGTGGGGCGGAAACTTTTTTTTGTTAATTAGTTTCGTTTTACTTTACTTTAACTGTATATTATAAATTGTATCATCTTTTAATTGTTTTCCGCGAAAAGACCGCTGAACGACACGTTGTCGTCAACCGCACCGGGAAACCAAAAAATTTTTTTTTTTTTTTTAATTTGGAATTATAAATTCGGGTTTGAAATAATATTTTTCCAACAAAATAGGCTTGTTTTAATTCATTTAGCTACTTTTTAAATATATATTTATCATTAGCAATTATTATTAACGATAAAGTTTAAAAAAATAATCATTCAAACTTTCCTTTTTGTAAAATAGTCGAAAAAAATTAAAAACAACAGGGAATCTTGAGGCGAAGAAGCAATTCTCTCAAGGATCTCTTTCACTGTGCTAGAGTCAAATATAGACTGGTTTGGGAAAGGCTGGAGCAATCCCCACCCATTTAACTTTATATTATGACCTGACGACAATGTGTCGGGGCCTGTCCCTGGAAATAACTCACAAAACCGACAACCTGTCGTCAGCCGCAGTCAAAGTGTTAAGGGAATTCGGCGATTGAGGTTGTACTCATGACGCGATACTTGAAACATTTCCACAAATGTCCATCGATCCTATCCAGGAGATATCGAAATTAGGTCCGTATATACGTAAGTTTCGTTCCGACTAATAATAACGGATATATTCCAAATATCCAAATTCAACTCTCTAAACTGTTCCCAAGGGACCTTTCTTATGCGAGATTCATGCAAATTCGCTGTCTGGTGACACCATAAACGTTCTTTTCTGGAATATGCTTATTTGATCTACTCCATTTTATTAATCCAAGAACAAAAGAAGGGGGGATATTAAATACCGAATTCAGTGAATAGAAATCCGTCTCGCAGGAATACAACGGTAATGAGAAATACAAACGGTAATGAGAAATCATTTAGTCAATTTTTATAACCTCCCAAAGCGTCTAAATAGTAAACAAACAAGTCTGAAAACCGCTCAGAGCTGAACAGATAGATACAAATAATCTTAACGGGAGAGAAAAACAATTATTGAAATATATCACAATATAAAATATTAATTTTATTGAATAGTTTTTACTATATCTAGTACAGTAATTTAAAATGAATCAGAATAATTTTTATCTAAATCACTCAACTTTTAGTAGTACAAGAACAAAAGAAGGCAGGGTATATACGAGTATATAAGAAATATAGGAAAAATGTACATAACAATCTCAATAGAAGGGTGGGATCAACTGAATGTATTTGTATATATCTCACAAAGTAAAAGTTCAATGAAAACAATATTCCTTATTTAACCTTGAAATGAAATTTTCCATCATCTAACATCATATTATTAATATGGCATGAGTGGAATGTTTACGGAAGGAGGACTGGGTGTTTATTGAAAGCCAAAAAACTATAATCAAAATATCTCGGTTAACATTCATGAGACAGAAAGCATGTGTAGAACAATATTTATAGATCATTCAGGTTTCAATAAGATTGGTTCTTTGCAATTTTTCGATCCGACGTTCAGTGATATTCCGACGAACGCAAATCCCCCCCCTCTAAACCTTCCTCCCCTCCCACTAGATTTTTGGCATTAATTAACTCGTTCTTCCTTTTTACATAAAACAATTCGTACCAAAGGAAAAAGAGCTGCGGCCGCAAGAGCGTTAGCAGACAAATATATATATATATATATATATATATATATATATATATTATATAATATATATATAATAGGGTGTGTTATTCTTCTCGGAGTTTTGGTCAATGTTGGTGAAATAAATCTTAGTTATGCCGATATTTCGAGAATCTTTTATTTTCTCTTCTTCATATAGTTTAACAAACAAAGACACCATACTATAAATATGATTTAATAACATACAAAAGGCTTTGTTTCTGTGACCCTGCTATGTAAAACAAAAACAACAAGGAGAAGGTTTTACTATAACCCTTAGTCATAGTTGCAATAAGAATTGTATAAGTAGTTTTTCTTGATTTCCCTTATGGGAAAAGGGAAATCTGCTCTAAATTACTAAAATGTTTTAATTAATATATATACGTTTTATTTTATGGTTTTGTCCAATAAGGAATCAGTTCGGAATGAGAAATTATGAGATAAAATTAAAAAAAAGTCGAAAGTCCGAATATGGAGGAAATTGGAATTAAAAGTTTTCTTGAGTAGTATAAAATTTATTAGAGCAAAAACGCCTACTAGAAGACCCCCTACTAGAAGAATCTTCTCGTTTGATCCTATTATATCAATTGAATGCTCTTGTTTCATAATGGGGCAACCGCCTGTCTGGACTACCCTAAGGCCGCTCCCCCAGGGCGCCTCATCCTCCCCTCCCATATAGAGTCCCCACCACGACATTAAAAAAGGTCCGTCGGTTCACACAGGGGCTCTTTGCTGTAGTTGTTTTTTATAAACTCTGCGTGTTAAATTTAATTATTAATAAAAACTTAAAAGCTGATTTTCCCAGCGTGAAAGCTTTTTACAATAGAGGAGAAAGAAAACAGAAATTCTTGCCATATCTGGGTAAGATAACACAAGTCACAATTCACATTGAGGTAGTTAAAATACAGTTCGATAATGAGGGGAAAATCTTTCAGTTGAATTCTATATAAAAAAAACTTCCCAACGGAGGATAACGGCCCTTTTCATTCTAAATTGTTAGTTAAAAGACAGTTAGGTCTGCCAACCCACTCAAAGCTGAAACAGATAAGATTGTATGGACATATTTCTCTCACCGGGAAAAGAAAAATAAGAAAATAATGAAAAGAAAATACTGATAAACATTATTACTGAATATAAGAAGTTTTTTACAGAGAGGTTGTGTATAATCCTACTTTAAGGGTTATGTAAACTTAATTTTACTAATTTTATTTTACTTTAATTTAGTTACGGCGCAATTTAATATTTATTTTAATGAATCCAGAGAATAATAATTTTATATTTTATTATTCTCAAATGTTTAGTCAGTCCAAGAAGGGAACCCTAAAAGGATTATATTTGTTGGTGTTATTATTGTATGTTAATAATGTTTATGTGTTTAGTTATTTTAAGTGGGGAAGGAGGGGGGGGAGTGGGGGGTATAAGGTGGGGTAATGAGGGAGGGGTGTAGGTATTACTATATAATGAATAGATAACGTTATTTTGTCTTTATTAAAATATTTCGCTTCACACAAAGTATAGTATTAGATACAAGGCTGTGATGAACGGACAAGAAAGGTGTGTGAGATAGTAGTTATAGAAGTAGCTTTCCACCAGGGAGCCGAAAAAACAAGTTACGGATAATGGACCCCCCGCCCCCCGACCCCCGGGAACCTAATCCGAGACGCAACATATACCACTCGAATCATAATGTCCCCACTCCTACACTTAATTATAAAAAATTGCAATCATATCTCGTGTGGTTAAATATTTCCTAAGATTTTATAGGGAAATAAAATGTTTTTTTGATGAAAATGATTGCTATATGTGACCTAATTTAATATTTTGGTCTAAATAAGATGTGGTTTTATTAGTACAAAATTTTTCAATTCTCGATGCGATGATGTAACGGTGAGATATTTCGGAGAGTATGTTTCGATTTCGGAAGAAAAATGTGCCCTCCCCCCCCCCTCCCCCCCACCCCCGTCTAACCCCCCGTCCCCCCCCATCCCTGCTGTTAGTCCGATTGCAGCCATTAGTAACGGAAACCGATGAGTCTCCTTTTTTTTAGACATAAAACGGTGTGTTAAAAATATCGTGTTTCGCAACGATCAAAACAAATTGCGATCCCGCTAGAGCGCGTTAGCAGATATATATATATACGACCTCAATAGCTGATTTCCCCCAAGGGAAATCTTCTTATACAAGCTGTTGATATATATATTTAATTTGAACGGACCTCATTTTTGTTTAATAAATCTCCTGGGTAGGTTTCGTTGGAAGACAGTTTGAAGTCATTTTTTGGAAAATGCGCGTCGCATGTGTACGCGAGCCTCAATAGCTGATTTCCCCCAAGGGAAATTTCTTATACAAGCTGTTGATATGGAAGTACGCTATCCCACCAAAACAAAGTCCGTCACGCAGGGGCTGCTTGAACTAAGCAGATTTCCCGCGTGAAAGAAAAACAATTACTGTAATATATCTGAATACAACGTATTAATTTCATTGAAAACTATTTACTATATCTAATACTGTAATTTGTAATGAATCAGAACAATTTTTATCTAAATCAATCAAATTTAAGTAGTCCAAAAACTTAAGAAGGGGGGGGGGTCACCAGAACATATTTGCATGTATCTCGTATAATAAATGTCCCTTGAAAACAATCAGAACAATTTTATCTAAATCAATCAAATTTAAGTAGTCCAAAAACGTAAGAAGGGGGGGGGCACAGAACATATTTGCATTTATCTCGTATAATAAATGTTTCTTAAAACAACATTCGTATTTAAGCTACGAATGATGGGGTTTACTGAAGGCTGAAAACTGAAAAATGTAACTATCTCCGTTAATATTAAAGATAGGGAATAAATGTATATAATAATATTTGTATCCATTTTAATTTTTTATAAGATTGATACTATACAATTTTTCGATCCGAAGTACAGTAAAGGATTTTGAATTTTCAAAACTCTCCCCCTTTAAACCCCTCTCTCCCTGTCCGATTCAGCCGATAATGAACTTGATCTTTCTTTCTTTTTACATAAAACGACTAAATATCGAGTTTGGTAACGATTAAACAATAATTGCGACCAGACAAATATATATATATATATATATATATATATATATATATATATATATAGTGTTACGTTTTTTTACGAAACCAGTAAAAAACGTTGTTAATAAGAGTTCTGTTGGATTGCAATATTAAACACACACAAGTTTCACTGCACGATTTATTTCACAATGCACAATACTCTTGGTTAATTATTACTATTCACAGTATTACGGTCACTGAAATTCACTTTTCCAATTCACTCACGGTCACTGAAATTCTCATAAAACGACGGCACTGCACTGTCCTTTACTTCGCGGCACTGCACTGTCTTAAACACGGCACTAAACTGTTACTTACAGTCACGGCACAACACTGTTCTTCTTATAAAAACACTTTACCGCACTGCACTAAGTCGCACTGGAGCACTGATGTGACCATCAAGACATCTGACCATAAACTGAAACTGAGGTACTGGCAGGGTCTCTTATAAGTGCCTGTAGAAGGGGCCAAGGAAAGGTCCAGAAGTTCCAGGAAGATAGGCACGGCGTGCCCTAATTAGATTCTGCCGGCTCCACTAGGTCGAGCTGTACAGGCTTAAATAGAGAAGCAGGATGAGACCGAGGCTCTTCCAAGAAGGTCTGGAAGGGACTAGTGCCTTCCACCAATTAGCGGCACTTCTTTGAACTCCTCCGCACTCCCCAATCACGCGGTTCCTTCTCTGGTGTATTAAGTTTTCGCAACAATAATATATATATATATATATATATATATATATATATATATTTATATACAATTTTGAACGGACCTCATTTTCGTCATCTCCTATGTAGAATCGACGGACATTTGAAGAGAAAACGCGTCATGAGTACGACCTTAATACCTGATTTCCCTTAAGGAAAATCTGCTAATAATGAAATGTCAAAAAATCTTACCTTAATCGGCATCATCGCTGACTAAACAGGTTAATGTGCTCAACGCTGGGACTGCCTAAAACAAGTAGCTGGAATTCGTTAGTTAGTACTTGTATCTAGAATTCGAGATGTTTAGGAATATAATAGTTTAACAGATTTCTCCAGTGAAATAAGCTAAGATGAAATTTAAATAAAAATAGTTACGTATAAAGGAGATATATCCCCCATTCGCCAATACCCTAGCAAACCAGAGTACTCTACAAGGATTGCTTTTTGCATTTACAGTTTCACTAATAAACTTACATATAGCTGGGAATCGTGATATTGCCCATGCAGATAACCTCTTCCTTCTAGCATCTTCAGAAGAAGTTCTCTACGCATCTCTCAAGAAGTTGGTGTAATAGGACATGTATCGGATTGGAGTTCAGGCCTTTAGGTCAAGTTTTGACCGCCACCTGGCTTAAGGGTTTCCGAACATCCTGTTGAGGCTATTAGGGTGGACGATATCTGGGTATACCATCGAGGTGCGGGCCTTTTCTGCTTAACAGGATGGACGCCTTGTCTACGATAGATAACGCACAATTGACGCCACAGCAGAGAATGGGAGCTCTGGCGACTTACTTTCCACAGGATACTCTACGGTAACACTAGTTACCAAATCTTGACATATATTCAAAATAGAACAGAGAATGTTCAGAAACCCTGTACTATAGCTCTAAAGCTAATCCCTTATCATGAACTTTCAGTCTTACTAGTAGACCTTTCTGTTTCAGTTACATTTTCCTATGTATTGTGTTCTTTAATAAACGGATGGCTCGGTAGAATAACGTTATTTTAGAACATGAACAATATAAAAAATGATAAAACTGTTTATAATGACTATTACACTGGAAAATTATGTTGTAAAGGCACTTTAAACTGTGCCGGGCTGACCAGGTCGTCAAATGCCGAGAGATCGTGGGCCTCAAATGAAAAAAAGGAAAAACCTAAATTTAAAAAGACGTTAGTTTAATTATTAATTAACACCTCAAATAATACTTATTTGCATTTGTAAATACATCACTGATACATATTTCCATTAGCAAATGCTACGATTGTATTTTGCACTTTATGCTATTCTTACAGATATTTAAAAAAACATTTTCATGTTTTGTAAGGAATTAATGTCCTCAATTATTATTACAGGTAAATTTAAATTATTAATTTTTGTAATAGCCTACAATAAATATTTATGAGTTATATATGCTCACTTTATAACCTCAAAGTTATCAACTACTTATTTTATTAATATAAATACATTTGTTACTAAATAAAAAATTGTTTTCATTATATTTGGTATCGAAAATTCCGGGGGGGGGGCACTGCTACTTTTGCCCTGGGCCCACAGAGCAGCCAGTCCTGCGCTGAGTTTAAATATAACATTCTGTCCTATAATGTGTTATAATTTAATACTACACATATATCTACATATGTACAGGAGGAGGTAAACAAAAGAAAATAATTGATGATGTGCCATTGTTGCAGTGGGTTCAGTCAATCTAAGAATGTCTTCGAGATTCCCATATAAATGAAATGCACTGGCTCACTTCTTGTGGTCATGATAAATTCCGTTACTAATTCTAAGAAGAACCAGCAAAATGTCCTTCCCGCAGGGGCTGCGTAAACTAAGCAGATTTCCCAGCATATTTGTAAAGTTATACAATAGAGAAATCTCCATACGAGTACCGAACAGTTACGGAAACGGCCGAACTAGTTTTTGGCGGGAACGATTAGAAGCGACCATGGCTCGTCCGTTACACTTAAAAAAAATGCAAATATCTAGGTTAATATTCAAGATAGGGAATAAATGTATATAACAATATTTATAGTAAATTTATTTTTCAATAAGATTGGTTCTATACAATTTTTCGATCCGATGTATAGTAACGGAGAAATGTTGAATTTTGGAAATTCGTCCCCCTCGAAACCCCCCGCCCACTGGTCCGATTTCAGTCGTTAACGAACTTGATATTCCTTTTTACATAAAACGATTAAATACCGAGTTTGGTGACGATTAAACAAAAATTGCGACCGCTAGAGTGT
The DNA here is from genome assembly GCA_019009955.1 of Riptortus pedestris. Taxonomy (NCBI): domain Eukaryota; kingdom Metazoa; phylum Arthropoda; class Insecta; order Hemiptera; family Alydidae; genus Riptortus; species Riptortus pedestris. Next base: position 114,298,202 of record CM032233.1, on the reverse strand, counting down.
TAACAGACAAATATATATATATATATATATATATATATATATATATATAATTTTGAACGGACCTCATTTTCGTCATCTCCTGGGTAGAATCGATGGAAATTTGAAGACGCGAAACTCGCGTCATGAGTACGACCTCAATAGCTGATTTCCCTTAAGGGAACTCTGCTAAAAGGAAAAACCTAAATTTAAAAAGACGTTAGTTTAATTATTAATTAACACCTCAAATAATACTTATTTGCATTTGTAAATACATCACTGATACATATTTCCATTAGCAAATGCTACGATTGTATTTTGCACTTTATGCTATTCTTTAAGATTTAAAAAAAAATGTTTTGTAAGGAACAAATGTCCTGAATTATTATTGCCCCTTCCAATTCATGTCATATTAACAATAAGCTATGCTTTAATGAAGCACTTTATTACAAGTTTAAATACCAAATATAGTTCTCATTGAACTGTTACTTAAGGTAAATGCAAATACGTGGCACACGTGGGAAATCTGCTTAGTTAACGCAGCCCCTGTGTGACTGACTTTTTAGAAGATTTCCCTTAAGGGAAATCAGCTATTGAGGTCGTACTCATGATGCGAGCTTCGAAAAATTTCTTCAAATGTCCATCGATCCTACCCAGGAGATGACGAAAATGAGGTCCGTTCAAAATTATATATATATATATATATATATATATATATATATATATATATAGATATATGTCTGTTAATAAAAAAAAAAAAAACGGTTCTAGTGGTCGCAATTTTTGTTTAATCGTTACCAAATTCGGAATTTAATCTTTTTATGGTAAAAAAGAAAGATCAAGTTCTTTAATGGCTGAAATCGGATCCAGTGGGAGGGGGTGGGGTTGTTTAGAGGGGGGATTTTTTGTAAATTCTAAATATCTCCGTTATTAAGCGTCGGATCGAAAAATTGTATAGAATGAATCTTATTGCAAATTAAATTTACTATAAATAGTTTTCTATACATTTATTCTCTATCTTGAATATTAACCGAGATATTTGCATTTGTATTCTGCGTGTGGTCGGCAAGAGTCGGCTATGTTCGGACTTTCCACCGAGAGCTCTGGCGGCCGTTTCTGTAACTTTCGTCCCTCGTGAATAGGTTTAGAGGTTTCTTACTACTACAATTGTTATTAGGCAGATTTCTCTATTGTAAAACTTCACGTGGGAAATCTGCCTAGTTTACGCAGCCCCTGCGTGACGGACTTTATTTGTCTCCCTCTAGTTTCTGTTTGTGTATTTTGTGATTTCAGTTTTTATTAATGTCACTGATATATAATGGTTAGTGTGGAACTTAAATGTACATATCTTTTTTTAATTTATTCATTTAAAAAAAAAAAAAAATAATATTTTCTTTTAATAGTTATCTCAGAATTTTATGAATTATATATATATATATATATATATATATATATATATATATATATATAAATGTATTTACGAATGTTAATAATGTTAATTATGTATATTTTTTCATCGTTAATGTGACTGATAAATTGACTTCTAGGCATTTTAGGTGAAACTCTAGGAGGTTATTACTAGTAAGCAACAACCCTGGAACTATTATGTGGCACGTTTGGATAATGGTCCTTCGCGTGACAAGGAAAGGAATAATTAAATCATATTTATTGAAGTTTTGTTTTAATCCCAATAACGATTTGCTATTCGAATATAAATATTTATCTTAAATATTTTAAATTTTCCTTTATTTGCTGGAGTCTGGCTGGCATAATTGCCTAAAGTTCTATTTCACCTGACTAGCGGAGTGTTCTCATCTTCCCTTCGCAGCTCGGTTATAGTCACTCAGGCTTGAGGCCTTTAGCAGTTTATTACTTAAGGACAGGCTGTTTCTCTCTTCTCTGAAGGTTTACCCCTCTGTCAAAGCGCTATCCTGAATTTCCTCGACTGAGTTTTTTTCCCTGTGGTTCTTCCGTGAGCTTTATAGCGTTCATCTAACTTCATGTTCTAGCTTCGCCTCCATTTTCAGCCTTGGCTTCATCCTTCACTCATTTTAGCTCTTTTTTCATCCCTGGCCGTGTACTTAACCGGGGGTTTATCACTTCGGGTAAGGGGAATTATTTTACTTAGCCCTCCGTCGGGCGCAGCTAGCCTGAGAGGTCAGGAAAACATACTTTTTGATACCACGCCTCATTCTGTTTCCCCTGTGAGGGGCCATTTCCAGTAATTTTCTGATTTGTGTTCATGCTTAGAATCCCCTACTTTAGTCTATTGCCATCCATCATCCAGACTGACTGGTCCCTAGGTGGCTTGAGAGGCCGCCTGCGCCCAATTGCTCCTTAATTTCGAAGATGATTTTTTTTCAAGATATATCTATTGCACTCGTCCCTTGAACTAAGATTTATGCTATTTCTATATGGAAGTTCGCGATATCTTGAAGAAATAAGTGCTAGTCTAAACTTCTGGCCTCTCTGCCCGATGCGCCTGATCAATTTTACTGTTTAGTATAAGCTTCATTCTATTCTAATAAAACACAATATTTTACGTTATAAATATTATATTTGGTTTCCAAAGATCCTAGCGAAGTCTGTTAATACCAGGTTTTAAATTAAAATTAATTAGTTGGGTAGTGGGGGTTTAAAATATGTGAGCGGCCTCTCAGGCCGGGTGCGCCCGATTTTGTTTCGTCCAGAGGTGTGCCTGACGGAGGGTTAGTTTCTTATTTTTATATCCGCCTCGAAAACACTCCAGCTTTTCTCGGAAACGACAAGATCCAAGTGTCACTTTTTCATCAACCATTTTCACCAGTGGTCACTTCATTTTATTTTAGCAGATTTCCTATGAGGGAAATCAGGTTTTGAGGTTGTACTCATGATGCGATTTTCGAAAACTTTCTTCAAATACCCATCGATCCTACGAAACTGAGGTCCGTTCAAAATTTCAAATTTCCGTGCCACCCCCATTAAATCACCAATTGTGTTAATAAATGGCTGAGACTTGGTTTGGCAGAATTGTGACTCCTGATGAATCTTTTCAGTCCTCATTTAACCTTCTAACCTTCTCCTGTACTTCTCCAGCCACCCTAACTTTTTAATTTCCAATGGAATGCCATACTTTTCATAGCGGATTATTGTAGAAAATCAAATTCTAAAACAAGTTTCTATAAGTGAATTTTTCAATTTGACGCATCCTTTAGCCGTAAAATGCACAAATCTTTATTTCAGAAACGGCACGTTTTATATTTTTCAATAACTACGACATAAAAGTTGTAGACAAGAAAATTATCTTTGAAACAAGTCTTTGGGGAAGAGGAATGAATTCTGAAATAATATATATTAAAAATAAATAAAACGAAATAATACAAAAGTGTTCTTGATAATTCTTCCATGGAAGATACGACACCGTTTATTTTTTTTTTACATGGAGCTATGCAGGTGGAATAATATATTCCTTTTACAAATAATCACTATGTAATTTCAGGGAAGAATCTTAAAGAATACTTTTAAACACGCTCATCCATATATTTATTTAAAATCTATATATATGTTATTTATTTATTATATATATATATTAAAAAAATAAAATAAAACGAAATAAGGCAAAACTATTTTTGATGATTCTTCCCTGGAATTACGTAGTAATTATTTGTAAAAGGAATACATTTTTCACCTGCTTAGCTCCATGTAAAAAAAAAAAAAAAAACGGTGCGGTATCTTCCATGGAAGAATAATCAAGAATACTTTTGCGTTATTTTGTTTTAATTTTTTTTTATTATTATATCAGAAGCCATTCCTCTTCCCAAAGACAATTTTCTTGGCTACATCATTTATGCCGCAGCATTATTGAATAAAATATGCCGTTTTTGAAATAAAGATTTTTGCATTTTACGGCTAAACGATGCATATATATATATATATATATATATATATATATATATATATATATATATATATTTATATATGTCTGCTAGAGCTCTAGCTGTTGCAGTTTTTATTTGATTGTTACCAAACTCGATATTTAAACGTTTTATGTAAAACTAAAGATCAAGTTAGTAAACTGCTGAAATCCGACCTGTGGGAGGAGGGGTTCAGAGGGAGGATTTCGAAATATCTTATATCTCCGTTATTACGCGTCGAATTGAAATATTGTATAGAACCAATCGTATTACAAATGTAATGTTCTATAAATGTTGTTATGTACATTTCTTCACTTTTTTTTTTATTAAAAGAGATATTCACTTTTGTAGTTTCTCGCCTTTAGTAAACCCCCACTCCTACTCATGTCATAGTAACAATAAGTTGTTATATTATGAAGCGCTGTATTTGAAGCCTAAACACCGGATACTGTTCTCATTGAACATTTAATTTTTGAGACAACCTTTTCACTCATAAACGGCTGAACCGAATTTTATGAAACTTGGTGTGTATATTACTACTAACCCAACTTAGACTTTAGGCTATATTAATATTCTCTGAGATGAACAGGAGTGGGGGTTATAAAGGAGGCAAATATGAACATAACAAAAGTTTATGTTGTTATTTAGAGTTGTTATATTCATTTTTGTCTTTTAACAAAGTATAAACGAGATATACACTATAAACTATTTTATTGGGCACTAACGATTGAACCGAACATAACAAAACTCGGTATGTCAATTAGCATTAATTCTTCCATGATTATAAGCTATATTAAAATTTTTAGGTTAGAACGGGAGTGGGGGTTACAAGAGTGGCCTGAAATAAAAATTCGCGATATTTCATTTGCTATTTTTTTTTCGACAAAGGTGCACATAACAAAAGTTGTTTACTTTGTTATTTAGAGTAACTTTTGTTTCACACATTTCTCCTGGAGGAGCAAGTAATTTGCGTAGAAATATTGATATGCTCAACAATTCGTTCCAATTTGAACTACCAGGTACCTCACCTGGAAAAATTAATTCAAATCTATGTTTATATTTTGTCCTTAATAACTGAAATCTATGCATAATGTACAGGAGACGGGAAATATAGCAATATGGAGGACTGTGAAGTCTTACATAAAAAATTGATTTTATTATTAACAAATGCACAGTAACAACGGGTATAAACCCTAAACACTGGGTCGGGTAAATGTCAAAATAGTGTGCAAAGTAAAGCCTTGCCAAAAAAAATGCCATCACCATTCAGCCTCAAATCAATTCCCGGGCGAAGCTGGGTATCTGAGCTAGTATATATATATATATATATATATATATATATATATATATATATATATATGTAGTCTTCTCATCTAGGATTGGGGATCCCACGTAAATGATGAAATGAACTATAGGACTATAGGATATTAGCAAGAACGTTTATTAAGATCTGCTGAAGGTAGTGGTGATAAGAGGGAGTTAGCGGTAAAGCGGCGGCAGAAGGAGAAAGGAAGCTAGGGAGAGGCGAGCTATGTATGTGGCGCCAGGGAAGGGGGGGAGAGAGAGGGTTGGATGGTGAGATTGACCGCCGAGTGGAGGGGCTCGTTATCCTCAGGGACAAATTGGGATCAAAGGCTAGCCTCGACGTGACTGATTAGAGCCAGAGCCATGGAGCCCGTGGGCGGCCGGGACCCCACGCACAACACCAATACTACCCCATACACCATTTTCTTCATCCTACCACATTACCTATTTCCAAATACACTTTCACTCAAAAGAAAAATAACCGGCGAAGATAAGACCCAAGCCTAAATCAGCGACTATTATTTATTCACTATGAGTATGCTTAGTACATCACTTGATGGGTCCGTGCATGCAACAAGAACTTTCCATGGGTTCTTAGTCGAACACACACTTGAATTTTCCTTGAGGGTTAATGTACTAGAAGCCTCAATTTTAGCAGATTTCCCCCAAGGGAAATCAGCTATTGACGTCGTACTCATGACGCGATTTTCGAAATTTTTCTTCAAATGTCTATCGATCCTACACAGGAGATGACAAAAATGAGGTCCGTTCAAAACTGTATATGTATATATATCTATATATATAATTGTTTGTTACCGCACCAGCGGTCTTAATTATTGTTTAATCGTTACGAAACTCGAAATTTAGTCATTTTATGTAAAAAGAAGATCACGTTCTTTAACGGCTGAAATTGGACAAAGGGAAGGGGGGGGGGTTTAGAGGGGGAGAATTTGGAAAACTCGAAATATCTCCGTTACTATATGTCGGATCGAAAAAATGTATAGAATCAATCTTCTAGAAAATAATATGTACTATAAATATTGTTATATACATTTATTCCCTATTTTGAATATTAACCGAGTTATTTGCATTTTAGCAGATTTCCCCTAAAGGAAATCAGCTATCGAGGTCGTACCCATGACGCGATTTTCGAAAAATTTCTTCAAATGTCCATCGATATATATTTGTCTGTTAACGCTCTAGCGGTCGCAATTTTTGTTTGATCATTACGAAACTCGATATTTTAGCGTTTAATGTAAAAAGACAGATGAAGTTCGTTAATGGCTGAAATCGGAATAGAGGGAGGGGGGGGGGGGGTTAGAGGGGGGATTTTCGAAAATTCGAAATATATCCGTTATTATGCATCGGATCGAAAAATTTTATAGAACCAATCTTATTTCAAATTAAATGTACTATAAATATTGTTATATACATTTATTCTCTATCTTGAATATTAACCGAGATATTTGCATTTTTACGTTCTGTTCATCCGCCCCCCCCCTTCTTTAGTTCTTTGACTGCTAAAATTTGAGTTATTAAAATATAAATTATTCTTACAATTCAGAGGCGGTTTCAGTTGGGAATTTATTTTAATTAAATGAAAGATTTCTCATTACAGTTTGGTGGTGTCGTGTTACCAGTATGCAGATTTCTCTATTGTAAAACTTCACATGGGAAATCTGCTTAGTTTACGCAGCCCCTGAGTGACGGACTTTTTTCAGTTGTCAGCAAATACCTGAACAACTTCAGCAAAACCCCACCTCTACTTGTATTAGATAAACCATACTCTGTCATGTAATAAACCACATTATTCGAAGCTTAAATGCCAAATACTGTTTTCAAGAGACATTTATTAATCGAGATACATTCAAATATGTTCTGGTGACTCCCATCCCCTTCTTAAATTTTTGGACTACTTAAATTTGATTGATTGAGAAAAAAGTATTCTGATTCATTATAAATTACAAATTACTATATAGTAAATAGTTTTCAATCAAATTAATAGGTAATATTCAGGTATGTAATTGTTTTTCTTTCCGGTATGAAGTTGGCTGAACTGTTTCTTTTCATTTCAGGTGCTTCCCGTCGGAAGGTATCTTATTATCGTTTGTATTTATTCACTTAATATTCGCGGTGGTGTTATTTTCTCGGTTTGTAAATTTATCTATTGTTAAACTTCACGCGAGAAATCTGCTTAGTTTACGCAGCCCCTGCGTGATGGACTTTTTGTTTAAAATATATATTTGCAAATATTGCCGTTACTCCGAGACTTCTATTATGAGAACCATATTTATACGAAATTGATATCTAATGGAATTATAAAATATTTGGTAATGTAATTGGTCTTCATGAAAATTGTGTGAGTAGGGGTCGAGGATTATTCAAGGCTAAAAACAGGAAAGCCCGTCAGAAGAATTCACTCGTTTTGCAATAGATAAATCTGCACACTGCTAACTCTTAACACCACTCTGAATATTAAGTGAATAAATACAAACGGTAATAAGAATTATTTCAATAAATTTTAATAACCACCTAAAGGAAAGCGTCGGAATTGTAAACAAACAGGTCTGCCAATCTCTCGGAGCTGAACAGACAGTTGGAAATATTCTTCACAGGAAAGAAAAACAATTACTGAAATATATCTGAATCTAACATATTAATTTCATTGAAAACTGTTTACTATATATAGTACTGTAAATTAATATTGAATCAGAAAAACGTTTATCTAACTCACTAGTATTTTAGTAGTCCTTGAAATTAAGAAGGGGGTAGGAGGGGATCATTAGAACATATTTATTTGCATGTATCTTGTATAATAAAGGTCTCTTGAAAACAATATTTGTTATTTAATTTTCAAATAAAGTGTTTTATTATGTAACAGACTATTGTTTATGTGCCATGAATTTTAGTGGGGGGGGGGTCGAGGTTGCTGAAGGCTGAAAACTGAAAAACGCAAACATCTCGGTTAATATTCAAGATAGAGAATAAATGTATATAACAATGTTTATTGTAAATTTAATTTGAAATAAGATAGGTTCTATAAAATGTTTTGATCCAACGTAACGTAACAGAGATATTTCGAATTTTCAAAATTATCCTCTTCTAAATCCCCTTTCCGAACTCGATCTTTATAGTTTTGGATGAAACGCTTATATATCGAGTTTGGTAACGATAGAACAATAATTACGATCGCTAGAGCGTTAACAGACAAATATATATATATATATATATATATATATATATATATATATATATATATATATATATACAATGTAGAACGGACCTCCTTTTCATCATCTCAAGTGAACAGTAGCCTTTGATTAACAAAGGTCCGTCACGCAGGGGCTGCGTAAACTAAGCAGATTTCCATCGTCAAGTTAAGTAAAAGATATATACATACTGATAACATAACACCACAGTGAATAAATACAAACGGAAATAAGAAATGTTTCGGCCAATTTCATTAACCTGCCTACAGGAAGCGTTAGGTTAGAAATGTAAACAAACAGGTATGCCCGCCTCACACCGGAAAGAAAAACATTACTGAAATATATCAGAATATAACATATTAATTTCATTGAGAACTATTTACTATATCTAGTACTGTAATTAATGAGTCAGAATAATTGTTATCTCAATCAATCAAATTTTAGTAGTCTCCAAAACCTTAAGACGGGGGGGGGTCACCAGGACATATTTGCATGTATCTCGTATAATAAAGGTCTCTTGAATACAATTTTTGGTATTTAAACTTCGAAAAATGTGATTTATTATGTAGCAGAGTATTGTTTATGTAACATGAGTAGAAGTGGCGGTTTGCTGATAGCTGAAAAATGAAAAATCCAAATATCTCGGTTAATATTCAAGATAATGAATAAATTTATATGACAATATTTATAGTACATTTAATTTTCAATAAGATTAATTCTATACAATTTTTCGATCCTACGCATAATAACGGAGATATTTCGATTTTTCGAAAATCCTCCCCTCTAAACCCCCCCTCTCCCCCTGGCCCGATTTCAGCCGTTAACGAACTTGATCCTTTTTTTTACATAAAACGACTAAATATCCAGTTTGGTAACAATTAAGCAATAATTGCGACCGCTAGGGTAGTAACAGACAAATATATATATATATACAGTTTTGAACGGACCTCATTTTCGTCATCTCCTGGGTAGGATCGATGAACATTTGAAGGAAAATTTCGAAAATCGCGTCATGAGTACAACCTCAATAGCTGATTTCCCTCAAGGGAAATCTGCTAAAACAGGTGAAATAAATTTAATAATGGTGTTGGGATCAGTAACAATATCTACATACATGTATAAGTGTATACATACTTATATACTCTTAATTTATTGTACATACACACACACACACACACACACACACACACACACACACACACACACACACACACACACACTCACGCACACACGCTGTATTATTATTTATTTTTTGTTGCCAAAATAAGTAAATCAGGAACGTTTCATAGTATTGAGCAAATTGCGAATTTTATGTACATCTAAATATTTCTATTTTACCTTGCTTTTGAGGTAAGTAGAACAATAGCAACCCTCTTAATTTTTCTACATTCAATAAAGTAACATATAGGTAACCTTCGCGGAACTCGATTTTGGTAACGATAAAACAAAAATTGAGACCGTGAGTTCAGTAACAAACAAGTATATATATTCATCTTATTCTGGTCCCAATATTCTTATGTGGTCTTCATAGTTTAATGGCAACCGTTACCAACAAAAAAGAAACAATTTCTTTCCACGCAAACTTTATTTACATTGTCTCACATGTTTCGCGGCTTAACTGCCACCTCTTCATTGGTCATTCCCTTTTAAATAATAATAAAATTAGTTGACATTTTTTTTTTAAATCGCGTCATTAATACAACCTCAATAGCTGATTTCCGTCAAGGGAAATCTGCTAAAAATAGTGTGGGCGTTTCAAACCTAATAGCAGATTTCCCTTAAGGAAACTCAGCTATTGAGGTCGTACTCATGACGCGATTTTCGAAAAATTTCTTCAAATGTCCATCGATCCTACCCAGGAGATGACGAACATGAGGTCCGTTCAAAATTAATATATCCTTATCTCTATTTCTATATATCTATATATATATATATATATATATATATATATAGATATATATATATATATACTAGCTAAGGTACCAGGCTCGGGAAATCATTGAGGGTATTTTTATAGCAAGGCTTCAATTTGTACAATTATACTTCCTGTCTGGGCGTATTAATTTTTCCATAAGGGTAACTGTGGCGGAATTGTATAGAATTATAGAAAGAATTTATATAAAAAGAGTACATGAAAATGAGTTCCCAATCAATCCCTCTCTACTGTTTGTCACACCGTGAATAATTCAAATCATGATCATGGATAACATTTATTATAATGAAATAGTATCTATGATTCACATATTTTCTGTCAAACCCACTCCGAGCACACGTAGTTTAGAAATAGTCGGTTATAAGTTGAAAGAAATTCCAATAGTG
>CM032233.1:114000000-114285000 GCA_019009955.1 Riptortus pedestris | reverse complement strand
GTCACTCGTCCGTTAGCCGCCCAGATTTAATAAAAATGCAAATATCTCGGTTAATATTCAAGATAGAGAATAAATGTATATAACAATATTTATAGTAAATTTAATTTTCAATAAGATTGACTCTGTACAATTTTTCGATCGGACGTATAGTAACGGAGATATTTCCAATTTTCGAAAATCCTCCCCAGAAAATATATATATATACAGTTTTGAACGGACCTCATTTTCGTCACCTACTAGGTAGGATCGATGGACATTTGAAGAAAAAGTCCGAAAATTCCGTCATGAGTACAACCTCAATAGTCCCAGCACGCAGGGGGCAGCGTAAAATAAACAGATTCCCACGTGAATTTAATAATAGATAAACCAAGATACTCCTAACACTACACCACCGTGTATATTAGGTGAATAAATACAAACGGGATTAAATCTTTCCCCTCCCAGCAGGAAAGCGTCTAAAAATGTAAAATTACAGGTCTGCCGACGACTTCCGTCACCGGAAAGAAAAACAATGATGGAATCATAGCAGAATATAACATATTAATTTTATTGAAAACTACGTACTATATCTAGTACTATAATTTATAATGAATCAAAATAATTTTTATCTCAAACAATCAAATTTTAGTAGTCTCAGAGTTTAAGACGAGGAGGGGGGGGGGGTCACAAGGACATATTTGCATGTATCTCGTATAATAAAGGTCTCTTGAAAATAATATTTGGTATTTAAGCTTCGAATAATGTGGTTTATTATATAACAGAGTATTGTTTATGTAACATGAGTAGAAGTGGGGGGTTTGCTGAAGGCTGAAAACTGGTAAATGCAAATATCTCGGTTAATATTCAAGGTAGGGAATATATGTATAAAACAATATGTATAGTACATTTAATTTGCAATAAGATTTATTCTATACACTTTTTCAATCCGACTTATAGTAACGGAGATATTTTGAACTTTCAAAATTCTCCCCCACTACACCCCCTCTTTCCGTGGTCTGATTTCAGCCACTAACGAACTCGATCTTTCTTTTTACATAAAACGACTAAATATCGAGTGTGGTAACGATCAAACAAAAATTGCGACCACTAGAGCGGTAGCAGACAAATATATATATATATATATATATATATATATATATATATATATATGTATAGTTTTGAACGGACCTCATTTTCGTCATCTCCTAGGTAGGATCAATGGACATTTGAAGAAAAAATTCGAAAATTCCGTCATGAGTACAACCTCAATAGCTGATTTCCCTTAAGGGAAATCTGCTAACATGCTAATATCTTGTTTATTAATCAAGATAATGAATAAACGTACATAACAATATTTATGAATCATTAAATTTGTAATAAGATTGGTTCTATAGAATTCTTCAATTGGACGCATAATAACGGAAATATTAAGAATTTTCAAAATTACACACCCTCTCCCTCTTGTCGGATTTTAGCCGTTAACGAACTTGATCTTTGTTTTTACATAAAACATTTTAATATCGAGTTTGTAAACGTAACGATCAGACAAAAATTGTGACTACAAGAGCGCTATGTAAACTATATATATATATATATATATATATATATATATATATATATATATATATATATATCCTGGGTAGGATCGATGGACATTTGAAGAAAATTTTCAAAAATCACGTCATGAGTATGACCTCAATAGCTGAGCTAAAATGTGAGTCTAAGGAATATCGACAACCACTCTGTCCTGAAAGTTGGAGTTATGCTTGTATTTCCGTTGTACACCAGCAGCGTTCCTTTTGTACATCAATGGCTTGAGATAAGTAATATGTGATATTTTAAATGAAATAAATTATGTCATCTAAATATCTGAGGCATTTACGAGAGAGGAAGAATTTGAAAATGATCTAGTATTAGGAGGGAAAATAATAGTTGGAGAGATGGGTGGCGCCGTGGACCGGTCGGGAAGATGGGTTTTTGCCCCGGCATAGCTCACCACCTACCTCTGGCCAGCAATTAGAATATATCTTATCTATCCCCTACAATCTTCCTCAACCCCCTTCTCAGCTCCAATCCCTCTCTACGCTAACCTCTTCACCACCTCCAGACAGAAGGTACTAGTTTAGCCCACTTCTAGAATCTTAGGCATCACTTTTCGAACGCAATCATTAAATATGGTAAAGCGCAGAGGCACATTACTGCATACCATTTAGCGTCCCAAATTGACGTTGTGCTCATGACGCGATTTTCGAAAAGTTTCTTCAAATGTCCATCAATGTACCCACGAAATGACGAAAATGAGGAAAATGATATACGATATATATATATATATATATATATATATATATATATATATATATATATATATATATACGAGGTGGGACAATTAAATAACGGGACTGATCTGAAAAACATACTTTATTGAACACTTATTACAGATATCTATTAATCCCCTTCAACATACTCCCCAACCCTATCTATACACCGCTGCATACGAGTTTCCACTGCTCAAAGCAGTGCTGCATGTCATTATGTTTCAGCCTCTTCAGCAAGTCTGCCGTTTTTTGCTTGACATCTTCAACTGACTCGAAACGTGTTCCCTTCAATGAACTTATTATTTTGGGAAAAAGGTAGAAGTCACAGGGAGCAAGATCTGGCGAATACGGCTGATGTTCAGCACTGGAATTGACTTTTTCGCTAAAAACCGCTTCACCGAGAGCGCATTGTGAGCGGGCGCGTTGTCCTGGTGCAATATCCATGAATTGTTTTTCCACATGTCTGGTCTTTTCTTCCTCACTCTTTCTCTCAGTTTCTCCAGGACCTCAATATAATATTTTCGGTTTACAGTTTGACCCTCTGGCACCCATTCAACCATAATGACACCCCTCACATCGAAAAAAACTATCAACATGGCCTTCAGTTTTGATTTGCTCATTCGAGCTTTTTTTCATTCTTGGTGATGATTGAGTCTTCCAGTGCATGGACTGTCTATTTGTTTCGGGATCGTATTGGAAAATCCACGTTTCGTCACATGTGACTACTTTTTCCAGCAGCCCTGGATCTGCTGCCAATTGCTGCATGATGTCAATGCAGATGTTTTTTTCGGTTTTCCTTTTGTTCAGGGCGTCAGGTTTTTTTGGCACCATTTTGGCACAAGCTTTAGTCATTTTCAGATCTTCATGTAAAATTTTTTCTCACCGTCTCTCTGTCATGTTGATAAATCTGAAATCATTCGAAGACTCAAACGCCTGTCTTTCCGCACAATTTCATTAACCTTCTAAACGTTTTCTTCAATTCTTGACATCACAGGTCGTCCCGTCCGTTCGTCATCTTCAACTTCTTCCCGGCCTTCAGAAAATCGTTTGTGCCATTCAAAAACTCTAGTACGTGACATGCAGTTGTCACCAAACACCTCTTTCAATAACTGAAAACATTCAGTTTTCGAAATTTCAAATTAATACGCTGCTCGATTTTTAAACTGATCATTTTTCCGGCACGCCAATAACAACACGCCTTACTCAAACGAGATTTAAAACCAAACTATCCCCACACACAAGCCTCACATCTGCCGTACGCACAGTCCCGTTACTTATTATCACACCTCGTTATATATATTATATATATATATATATATATATATATATATATATAATATATATATATACGTGTTGCTGTTTTTTGTTTTGGGGATTTGGTGAACGTTCTTGAAAAAATCTTAAAATTATGCCGATATTTCGACAATTTTATTTTCTCTTCTTCAGGGCTGTAAAAATACAGGTACTACTTTATAATATTGCACATTGTTTTTAAGTTAGAGTGTAACAGGAGATGTTTGTGCTATTTTTACTTACCAAGACTAAAGATACTACTAAAGATATATACATATATATATATATATATATATATATATATATATATATATATTATGTTACAACATTTATTGCTGTGCGTTATCACAACCATTGCTACATTTTATTAAAGCTATTCTTATGTTATATCAAAGCTACCATTATATTGTTATACTAGCTCAGATACCCGGCTTCGCCCGGGAATTCATTTGGCTGAATGGTGATGGTATTTTTTTGGCAAGGCTTTACTTTGCACAATATTTTGACATTTACCCGTCCCAGTGTTTAGGGTTAATACCCGTTGTTGGCATTTGTTAATAATAAAATTAATTTTTTATGTAAGTCTTCACTCTCCTCCAAATTGTAATATTTTCCGTCTCGTGTGCATTATGCATAGATTTCAGTTATTAAGGACAAAATACTAACATTGATTTGAATTATGTTTTCCAGGTGAGGTACCTGATAGTTCAAATTGGAATGAATTGTTGAGCATATCAATATTTCTACGCAAGTTACTTGCTCCACACATTGTTCCTGGAGAAATGTATAAAAAAATAAAAATAAAAAAAAGAAAAAAAAAAGTTAATCTACATAACAAAGTAAACAACTTTTGTTAAATGCATGTTTGTCGAAAAACAAATAGACAATGAAATATCGCGAATTCTTATTTTAGGGCTCCCTTATAACCCCCACTCCCGTTCTAACCTAAACATTTTAATATAGCTTATAATCATGGAAGAATTAATGCTAATTGACATACCGAGATTTGTTAAGTACGGTTCAATCGTTAGCGCCCAATAAAATAGCTGACTCCCGCTTTAGTTTATAGTGTATATCTCGTTTATACATAAACAACTTTTGTTATGTTCATATTTGCCGAAAAACGAATAGAAAACAAAATACCGCTATTTTAAATTCAGGCCTCCATTACAACCCCCACTCCTGCCCGTCCCTAGAAATGTTGGTATGGCTTATTATAATGAAAACGTTAGTGCTAATACACATACCGAGTTTTATTTATTTCGGTTGGGTCTTTTGTCCCAAATAAAATTGTTCACTTCCGCTATAGGTTTTAGCGTATATCTCGTTTATAATTCAGTATACGAAAAAAGTGTATATAACAAATGTTACTCTAAATAACAAAATAAACAACTTTATGTACATATTTGCCGAAATACCAATAGGAAACGAAATATCGCTATTTTTACTTTCAGGCTTCCCTTATAACCCCCACTCCTGTTCGTCTCAATGGATATTAATATAGCCTAAAGTTTAAGTTGGGTTAGTAGTAATATATATACCAAGTTTCATAAAATTCGGTTCAGCCGTTTATGCGTGAAAAGGTAACAAACAAACAAACACACACGAAAGAAACAAAATGCAGTTATGGTGTCTATGACATGTGAAACGAAAAGTTATCGTGAAAATTCGCGAAAAAAATCAATGTACAGACAGAGGTTACAATTTTATATATAGATTTATTATGTTACAACAGTTATTGTTACATAATAAATATAACAATATAATGGTAGCTTTGGTACAACATATTAAGGGCTGAAATCAAACCAGTGGACAAGGGGGGAGGGATTTCCCAAAATTTCCAAAATTTTCTGTATTATTGACATCAACTGATATATTTGTATTATATAGTTTTCGGCTTTCAGTAAACCCCCACTTCTACCCGTGTCATATTAATAATAACCTCTTTTATCATGAATACCCAATATTGTTTTTGCTGAACTTCTACCTTGTGAGATATACGCCAATACGTACGACTGATCCCCCCCCCTTCTTTTGTTCTTGGACTTCTAAAATTTGAGTGATTGAGATAAAAACTATTCTGATTCATTATAAATTAAAATACTAGATATATTAAATAGTTTGCAATAAAGTTAATATACTATATTCATAAATATTTCAGTGATTGTTTTTCCTTTCCGGTGAAGTATATGTCTATCTATCTGTTCAGCTCTGAGAGGTTGGCCGACCTATTTGTTTAAAATTCAGAAGCCGTTTCCGTTGGGAGCTTTTTAAAATTAACTGAAAGATTTCTCATTGCCGTTTGTATTTATTCACGTAATATTCACGTTAGGGTTAAGTGCTACCAGTTTGTAGATTTATCTATTGAAAACTACACATGGGAAATCTGCTTCGTTTACGCAGCCACTGCGTGACGGACATTTTAAAATATTTCTCTGCTCAGACTCTAGGGGTCGTAATTATTGTTTTATCGTTGCCAAACGCAATATTAAATCGTTATATGTAAAAAGTGATTGATGAAATTAGTCTGATTCATTAAAAATTACAGTACTAGATATAGTAAATAGTTCAGCTCTGAGCGGTTGGCAGACGTCTTTGTTTACAATTCAGGCGCTTTCCGTTGGAGGTTGTTCAAATTGACTGCAAGATTTCACATTACCGTGTGTATTTATTCACTTAATATTCTCGGTGGTGTTATTAAGTGTTACCTGTATGTAGATTTAACTATTGTAATACTTCACGTGGGAAATCTGCTTAGTTTACGCTGCCCCTGCGTGACGGTCTTTTATCTATTTTTTTTCATTTGGTCAACGGTTGGTGTTGCCATCGGAGCTGTGGAGCCCCAAACATTTGTCCAGTATGAAAGCACCCCCCCCCCCTCTAGGCATCCGTTGAGGGCCTTCTCGTGCTCAACTCCTCTGAGATATTGACCCGGAGATGGGAAGGGGGAGGGCTGGTCACCCTAAGATCGGTTGCCCTCCGCTCTCCCACCCTTGTCCTTAACCCGATGCGCTCTTGACATACCCCACCCCCCTCACGAGTAATTAGTCAGATTAAGTAATAGCCGATGAAAAGTCCGCCATGCAGGGGCTGCGTAAACTAAGCAGATTTCCCTCCTGATATTTAACAATAGATAAGTATACCTACAGGTCACACAACACGACCGTGAATATTAAATGAATAAATATAAACGATAATAAAAACCTCCAGACGGGAAGCACCTGAAACGTAAAGGAACAGGTGTGCCTATTTACTATATCTAGCGACCGCTAGAGCGATAAAAGACAAAATGTCAACTCTAGATGTAGATTTTTGCCATCTCTTGGGTAGGATCGATGGACATTTGAAGAAATTTTTCGAAAATCGCGTCATGAATACGACCTCAATAGCTGATTTCCCTTAAGAGAAATCTGCTAAAATTGTAGTTGAAAATAATGTCAGTGCTATTATTTACTTATTTAAATAAGTTTATTTTTACATTTTGAGGTTCACATATTAAAATATACATACAAAACATACAAACATACTAATCATACAAAAACATACTAAACATACAAACATACTAAACATACAAACATACAAACATACAAAACATACTAATCATACAAAAACATACAAAACATACTAAACATACAAACATACAAAACATACAAACATACAAAACATACAAAACATACTAAACATACAAACATACTAAACATACAAGCATACTAATCATACAAAAACATATAAAACATACTAAACATACAAAACATACTAATCACACAAAAACATACAAAACATACTAAACATACAAAACATACTAATCATACAAAAACATACTAAACATACAAAAACATACTCAACATACAAACATTACTTCATTAGTGATAATCTATATATTTTTATTTCGTGACGTATCGATATAAATCAGCTGACTTGACCCGCCATACTTTGTAAGCCATTCTCCGAATGTTATGGCTAGAGTAGAACGTCTTAGAGAAGAATGTAGCCGTTAGTTTAGTTACTTTGGGTTGTAATTCTCCTGATGATGCGTCAGATGGGCCCGAAACTAGTTGAGAAATAAAAATGATTTGAATAATCATTTGAACTTTTCATCTTTTGTTCCGCCGTAGAGTAGTTGGTTTACTCTACATAGTAACCCTATGTGGAGGGATTTTATTTTCTGCACATCCCATGCATATTTGCATTATATGTGCATTTTGTCAAAACATTTAACATTTTTATATAATTATATATATATACATATTAAAAATGTAAATAAGAACGTGAAAATTAAAATTTACAAAAAATTTAAATATATTTAAAATATTTAAATGACCAATAAAAACAATATTACATAATATTAATATTATATAATTTTTTCCTCTCTCCGCTTAAGAATATAATAGGCTATTGCTTTTAATAAATTTATATGTTTTGAAAATAAAATATCTGGACTGATAGGCCTAGCGGGAATATGAGTATTTAACTGTCTTCGTATGTCTTGAGTCAGTCTACATTCATAAATCAGGTGGGTGAATGTCTGTTCAGTGTAACTGTCGCATTTACAAGTATTTGAGTCAGTAAGTTTGATTTTGTATTTCCGTGTCCAGTTAGTATTTGTGTTAGATAAAATGTATGTTAGGGTTGTGAGATATTGGTTTTTAAAACAGGGATAATTTTAGATGTAATCCTTTTTCTGTTTGATTCCATCTCTGTTGCCACAAATTAATACTTTTTTCTCTTAGTAAAGATTTTAACACAGTTGGAGTATTTTTTTGTAAATTACCTCATCGCTACTTTTAGAGACTAGTTAAGTAAACTAGTAGACTAGTTAGGTAAACGTTGTTTTTAGTTCATCATAACGTTTCGGCCTTTGTGTTATTCCTATGAAATAATTATTCATTGTCAACATTAAATTATACAATCTATGAAAATGTGACATATCATAAGATTTATTTGCTACCATTGTTTTTATGTTACCTTATATTATAGCCCTAATATATTTTTCATCTTTATGAGGAGCATGATCTGCTTTTTGTCAATCTCCCTAAAATTACATGTAAAATCTAAACTGTTTGACTCAAGTCATAGTGCATGCAGATGGAAGTGTATATGCAAGTATAAAGGTCTCCCTTCTATCAACATCGAAACATCATTACCTCCATGAGCTTTATTTGTAATTTATAACATATTGTGTATTCTATAAATTGAAAAATATATAATTTAATTAAATTTCGGAATGTACAATGAGTATGACCACATCGTATTTTTAGCAGATTTCCCTCAAGGGAAATCAGCTATTGAGGTCGTACTCATGACGCAAGTTTTGAAAAATTTCCTCAAATGTCTATCGATCCTACCCAGGAGATGACGAAAATGAGGTGCGTTCATAATTATATATATATATATATATTTGTCTGTTAACGCTCTAGCGGTCGCAATTTTTGTTTGATCGTTACCAAACTTCATATTTAAGCGTTTTACGTAAAAAGAAAGATCAAGTTCGTTAATGGCTGAAATCGGACTAGTGGGAGGGGGATTTTTGAAAATTCGAAATATCTCCTTTATTATGCGTCGGATCGAAATATTGTATAGAAACAACCATATTGCAAATTAAATTTACTATAAATATTGTTCTATACATTTATTCTGTATCTTGAATATTAACCGAGATATTTGCATTTGTATGCATGTGTGTGGTCGGCAGGAGTCGGCTACGTTCGGGACTCCGCCGAGAACTAGTGCGGGCCGTTTCGGTGTCGGTTCGTCCCTCGTGAATACGTTTAGAGATTCCTTACTACTACTGTTGTTATTAGGCATATTTCTCTATTGTAAAACTTCACGTGGGAAATCTGCTTAGTTTACGCAGCCCCTGCGTGACGGACTTTTATTATTAATTTATTAATTACACTTGCATAGACTGTGTTTATTTTTAAAGATAGTGCTCTATCTCATTAAAGTTTATAACGCCAACTGAAAAAAGTCGACAGTCAACTAAGCAGATTTCCCACATGTGCCACTTATTTGCATTTATCTCAAAAAGTAAAAGTTAAATAAGAACAATATTTGGTATTTATGCTTCAAATAATGTTCTTCATAATATAACAAAGTATTGTTTATGTGAAATGAGTTGGATTGGGGGTTTGCTCGAGGCTGAAAACTTAAAAATGAAAATATCTCGCTTAATATTCAAGATTGAGAATAAATGTATATAACAATATTTATTGTATATTTAATTTGAAGTAAGATTGGTTCTATAATACTTTTTCGTTTCACATGCCTTATGAAACGAAAAAGCATAAATGGTTGAATTATACGCATAAATGGCTGAATTACTATTTATCCTACTTAGCCTACAGGCTGTACTAATATTTTCCGTGACAAACAGGAGTGGGGGTTAGAATGAAGGCCTGAAATTAAAAATAGCGATATTTCGTTTCCTATTGGGGTTTCGGCAAATATGCACATAACAAAATTAGATTATTTTGTTATTTTGAGTAACATTAGTTATATACACTTTTGTCGTATAACGAAGTAAAAACCAGATAAACGCTAAACATCAAAGCTTGAGTCAAATATTTATTTGGCACCAGTTTATGAATGGCTATTAAATTTATAAAATAGATATATTTATAAAGTAAAATTCTGTTATCTTATATTACGCCTCTTAACCATTTACCAAGCGAAGGATATATACATATGTATATATATCCAGTATTTTTTCTCCACCTCTGCCCTCCGCTGTACCTCAGTGTTTTCCCATACCATTGGTCTCCATTTAATAAGAGATATAAAATTTTGAATAGATAAATTGGGCCAGGTAAGTCAGCCTAGCTCACCAATCACGGCTAAGCATAAAAGTGCAACATTTGGGAGATAGTTTAATTCCGAAAAGTCCTAGGGGAACCCGCAGCTGCGACTCCTTTGCCTCTGTTCAAAGAAGTGGCAGCAAGAGCCTAACTAACTAGCCTACATACCTAAAGCCTAAATACTAACCTAAACTCACGTAAAACTATACATGTAATTTACAAATAAATATCGACCCTAATCTCAGCTGGAATGGATGTAATACATATATATCCAATAATATATATAATCTAAATTGTAATATATACGAGAATGGAACCATTTTTGTCATCTCCCGGGCAGCAGTGATAGACATTTAAAATTCCTTTTCGAAAATCGCCTCATGATTAAAACCTCATTGTCTGATTTACCTTAAGCTAAAGCTGTTAATGGGGAGAGCTAAAGGTTATTTTTTCAGTAATTTATAATACCTGCTACCTCTTATTACCTTATCTCTTCAGTTTCCGTTCATACGCTGACAGGAACATGGGACTATTTTATTCGCTACAGCAGAGTTGAGAAGCATGACTCTTAATTACACGCTGTTAGCACGCAGAGTTGCCACCTACATTATTAAGCGTTGTAGGTGTGCCTAGGCTCAGTGAAAACTAAATGTTCACGCTATCATCATATCTTAATATACTCATGAATGCTTTAAGAAATTATGTTTTCAGTCATTTTGTCTGATTCTTTCGATCAAACTAAAATTACGACCGCTAGATCATTAACAGACAAATCTATATATATATATATATATATATATATATATATATATATACATATATATTTTTTTGAATGGACCTCATTTTCGTCAATCTTCTAGGTAGGATCGATGGACATTTGAAGAAATGTTCCAAAAATCGAGTCATGAGTACGACCTTAATAGCTGATGAGTACGAGCTCAATGATAAATGTTTATTTCGCCATTATATATATATATATATATATATATATATATATATATATATATATATATATTTTAAAACATAATTCAGTTCCGTCATCTGCTAGATTGGATTGGTGGAAATCCGAAAAGCATTAGTCATTAGTTCCCGAGGACTCTTAAGGAACCAACTGCTAAAACGGATAGATGGAGTATTTTATATGACGAGAATATAAATAATATTCAGCCTTTACAAGCCCATGTTGGAAGGGGACTTATTAGCTCGACTGTATTTTGTCATTGTGAAGAATGATAGTTGTGCTGGGAGTGTAATACAAAGATAGGATCGTGATGGGTGTCGGCGAATGGCTAGGAGCTGTCATCGTAGCAGCCACATACTTCTGCTCATAGTCATCAGTCATCTTTCAATGCTACTGTATGTCAAGCCCATCCCTCTCTCTCCTAGCAGTATTCTCACATCCGCTTCCTATAGCATCTTTATTATTATTTTCAGGGAGGCCCCCCTCCCACCAAACTGAAAGAAGTCCGCATCCAATGCGATATCGCGACATTCTCAAAACCAATCTGCATGCACAAAATAGGCCTGTTAGCAGATTGAGGTCGTACACATGACGCGATTTTCGAATAATTTCTTCAAATGTCCATCGATCCTACCCAGAAGATGAGGAAAATGAGGTCCGTTCAAAATTATATATATATATATATATATATATATATATATATATATATATATATATATATATATATATATATATATAAATTTTTTTTTTGTTTTTTTATTTATTTAGTTTATTTAGGTGTGTCGCAATTTAAGCGATTCACACATTTTCTTGTTATGATTCTAAAATAGTAGAGGTAAAGCCACCTTATAAAAACCAATAAAAAGGTTAAAAAATCTACAGAGGTAGGTAAAAATACGGTAATTTATTTTTTCTCCAGTGGATATTATTGCAGTCTATTTATTATTATTATATTATTTAATGTTATATCTGGTTGTAAATGTGTGTGTCTTTGAGGTGTTTCATGACTTTTGTAATGTATGGGCTGTCGTCGTGTAGTAGTTCAGATAGGTTGGTGGGTAAGTTCTTGTCAGTTATTAGTCTGCAGTCTGTAAGTAAGTGTTTGATAGTCAGTTGTGTATTGCAGAGTGTACAATTCAGAAGCCGTTTCAGTTGGGAATTTATTATAATTAACTGAAAGATTTCTCATTACCGTTTGTATTTACTCACGGTGGTTTTGTGTTACCATTATGCAGATTTCTCTGTTGTATAACTTCACATGGGAAATCGGTTTAGTTTACGCAGCCCCTGCGTGACGGACTTTTTTTCTCTACAATACATTTATTTGCACATAGTACACTTTCAGAGCAAAAAAATCCTGAGAGAGAGAGAGAGAGAAAGAGAGAGAGGAGAAGAGCTATATATATTTGTCTGTTAATGCTCTAGCTCTCGCAATTTTGGTTTGATCGTTACCAAAGTCCATATTTAAATATTTTATGTAAAAAAAAAAGATCAAGTTTGTTAATGGCTGAAATTGGAACAGTGGGATGGGGGGGGGGGTTAGAGCGTTGGTTTATTGAAAATTCGAAATATCTCCGTTACTACACTTCGGATCTATAACTTGTATAGAACAAATCTTATTGCAAATTAAATTTCCTATAAATATTGTCATATACATGTATTCTCTATCTTGATTATTAACAGAGATATTTGCATTTTTAGCAGATTTCCCTTAAGGGAAATCAGCTATTGAGGTCGTACTCATGATGCGAGTTTCGAAAAATTTCTTCTAATTTCCATCGATCCTATCCAGGAGATGACGAAAATGAGGTCCGTTCAAAATTATATATATATATATATATATATATATATATATTTGTCTGTTAACGCTCTAGCGGTCGCAATTTTCGTTTGATCGTTACCAAACTCGATATTTAAACGTTTTATGTAAAAGTAAAGATCAGGTTCGTTAATGGCTGAAATCGGACCAGTGGGAGGGGGGGTTTAGAGGGGAGGATTTTCGAAAATTCGAAATATCTCCGTTACTATACGTCGAATCGAACACTTATATAGAATCAATCTTATTGCAAATTTAATTTACTATAAATAGTAGTATATACATTTATTCCGTATCTTGAATATTAACCGAGATATTTGCATTTTTCTGTTTTCAGCTTCTGAGATGAGCTAGGCTAACTTCGGGTCTAGTCGTGAGTTACCGTCAAGAGCTAGTTCGGGCCATTCCCATAACTGTTCGGCTCTCTATTCTGAAATTTCTCTATTGTAAAACTTCACGAGGGAAATCTGCTTAGTTTACGCAGCCCCTGCGTGACGGACTTTTATTAAGTGTGTGGGGATAACGGACTATATGAGATCGGCTATTGTGGGCTATGTTTGTGAGGTTCCGCCGAAAATTAGTTCGGCTGTTCCGTTCGGCTCTCGTCAAATTGGCGTTGAGACTCCTGTAAGCTTTTACTTTGTGAGATATTCAAATACGTTCTGTTGATCCCCCCCCCTCCTTTAGTTTTGGTCTACTAAAATTTTAATTCTTAAAATATAAATTATTCCGATTCATTATAAATTGCAGTACTAGATATAGTAAATATTTTGCAATAAAGTTAATATGTTAAATGTTAGTAATTGTTTTTCATTCCGGTTAAGAATATGGCTATCTTTTCAGCTGAGTGGTTGGCAGACCTATTTGTTTACAATTCAGAAGCTGTTTCTGTTGGGAGCTTATTAAAATTAACTGAAAGATCTCATTACCGTTTGTATTTATTCACAGTGGTCTTAATTGTTACCAGTATGCAGATTTCTCTATTGTAAAACTTCACGAAATCTGCTTAGTTTAAGCAGCCCCTGCGTGACGGACTTTATGATTATATCAACTGGCACTTTGCTCTGAAAGTGTACTATGTGCAAATAAACACATTGTAGAGAAAAAAAAGTCCGTCAGGCAGTGGCTGCGTAAGCTAAGCAGATTTCCCATGTGAAGTTTTACAATAGAGAAATCTTCATACTGGTAACACAACACGACCGTGAGTAAATACAAACGGTAATGAGAAATCTTTCAGTTAATTATAATAAATTCCCAACAGAAACGGCTTCTGAATTGTAAGAATAATTTATATTTTAATAACTCAAATTTTAGTAGTCCATGTACTCAAGAAGGGGGGGGGTGAACAGAACGTAATTGCATAAATCTCACAAAGAAACGAAGGTAAGGTTACGACAGGTAAGGTTAGAAGAAGCTTCCACCAGAGCCGAACAGTAACGAAAAGGCCGAACTAATCCGAAGAATACCCTACCACACGTCCCACAGATTTCATAAAAATGCAAATATCTCGGTTAATGTTCAAGATAGAGAATAAATGTATAGAACAATATTTATAGTAAATTTAGTTTTAAATAAGATTGGTTTTATACAATTTTTCGATCCGATGCATAATAACGGATAGATTTCGAATTTTCAAAAATCTCCCCTCTATACCTCCCACCCCCCCCCCTCTGATCCGATTTCAGCCATTAACGAACTTGATCTGTCTTTTTACATAAAACGGTTAACTATCGAGTTTCGTTACGATCAAACAAAAATTGCGACCGCTAGTGCGTAAACAGACTTATATATATATATATATATATATATATATATATATATATATATATATATACAATTTTGAACGGACCTCATTTTCCTCATCTTCTGGGTAGGATCGATGGACAATTGAAGAAATTATTCGAAAATCGCGTCATGTGTACGACCTCAATCTGCTAACAGGCCTATTTTGTGCATGCAGATTGGTTTTGAGAATGTCGCGATATCGCAGACTTCTTTCAGTTTGGTGGGAGGGGGACCTCCCTGAAAATAATAATAAAGATGCTATAGGAAGCGGATGTGAGAATACTGCTAGGAGAGAGAGGGATGGGCTTGACATACAGTAGCATTGAAAGATGACTGATGACTATGAGCAGAAGTATGTGGCTGCTACGATGACAGCTCCTAGCCATTCGCCGACACCCATCACGATCCTATCTTTGTATTACACTCCCAGCACAACTATCATTCTTCACAATGACAAAATACAGTCGGTGCTAATAAGTCCCCTTCCAACATGGGCTTGTAAAGGTTGAATATTATTTATATTCTCGTATAAAATACTCCATCAATCCGTTTTAGCAGTTGGTTCCTTAAGAGTCCTCGGGAACTAATGACAGTGCTTTTCGGATTTCCACCAATCCAATCTAGCAGATGACGGAACTGAATTATGTTTTAATATATATATATATATATATACTAGCTCAGATACCCCGCTTCGCTCGGGAATTCATTTGTGGCCGAATGGTGATAGTATTTTTTTGGCAAGGCTTTACTTTGCACAATGTTTTGACATTTACCCGTCCCAGTGTTTAGAGTAAATACCCATCGTTTCTGTGGATTTGTTTATAATACAATTATTTTTTTATGAAAGACTTCACTGTCCTCCATATTGTCATATTTCCCATTTCCTGTGCATTCTGCATAGATTTGAATTAGTAGTTTTTAACGTATAACTCATTTATACTTAGGTATACGACGAAAGTGTATATAACAAAAGTTACTCCAAATAACAAAATAAACAATTTTTTTTATGTGCATAATTGCCGAAACCTCAATAGGAAACGAAATATCACTATTTTGAATTTCAGGCCTCCCTTATAACCCCCACTCCTGCCCGTCCCTAGAAATGTTAGTATGGCTTATTATAAGGAAGGCGTTAGTGCTAATACAAATACCGAGTGTTTTATTTAGTTCGGTTGAGTCTTTTGTGCCAAATAAAATTGTTGACTCCCGCTATAATTTTTAGCGTATAACGTCTTTATACTTCGGCATACGACGATAGTGTATATAACCAAAGTTTCTCTAAATAACAAAATAAACAACTTTTGTTATGCGCACTTTTGCCGAAACCCCAATAGGAAACGAAATATCACTATTTTTAATTTCAGGCCTCCCTTATAACCCCCACTCCTGCCCGTCCCTAGAAATGTTAGTATGGCATATTATAATGAAGGCATTAGTACTAATTCACATACCGAGTTTGGTTTAATTCGGTTGAGTCTTTAGTGCCAAATAAAATTGTGGACTCCCGCTTTAGTTGATAGCGTATAACTCATTTATGCTTCCGTATACGGCAAAAGTGCATATAACAAAGGTTACTCTAAATAACAAAATAAACAACTTTTG
Source organism: Riptortus pedestris (assembly GCA_019009955.1). Lineage (NCBI taxonomy): Eukaryota > Metazoa > Arthropoda > Insecta > Hemiptera > Alydidae > Riptortus > Riptortus pedestris. The sequence goes on along the minus strand of CM032233.1, from coordinate 114,268,455 downwards.
TTATGTACATATTTGCTGAAAAAGCAATAGGAAACGAAATATCGCTATTTTTAATTTCAGGCCTCCCTTATAACCCCCACTCCTGTTCGTCTGAGAGAATATTAATATAGCCTAAAGTCTAAGTTGGGCTAGTAGTAATATACATACCAAGTTTCATAAAATTCGGTTCAGCCGTTTATGCGTGAAAAGGTAACAAACAAACAAACAAATAAACAAACAAATAAACAAACAAACAAACAAACAGACACCAAAGAATCAAAATGCAGTTATGGAGTCTATGACATGTGAAACGAAAAGTTATCGTGAAATTTCGCGAAAAAAATCAATGTACAGACAGAGGTTACAATTTTATTATATATATATATATAATGCGGAAATAAACATTTATACTGATGTCAGTAAGGATGAAAACCCCAGTCGGTTGTGCTTTTGTAGTTTTTAAAAGAGATAGAATAGAAATACAAAAATTCAGCCTTGGAAAACTGTGTACCAGAAAAAATTGCAATCTTAAATAGTTAACTGTACATAGACAACAAACAGCCTTCAATACACATCAACACTGATAGCCACAATTCTTTAAAATCAATTCAAAATTATACAATTCTTAAACAAAATAATATACTCATACACTTTTGCTGGATCAAAGGGCATTCTGGAATTTTGGGGAGCGATCTCGCTGATTTATCTGAAAAATCAGCTTCAAAATTCCAGAATGCTACAGCAAAATAACAAAATCACACTTAAAAACACAATTACTTACTGACACAATTAACACATATCAACAGAAATGGTATACGACTACGAAAGGACAAAATCTAAAACTATTTATTCCAGACACTAAAGAGTACTTAGGACAAAAATTAATATCAATAGACTTTTACTTGACACAATTATTAAGTGGACACTGTACAACGAATTCTTATTGTAATCGTTTTGGCCTAACAGATCAACAAAACTGTTACTGCGAATTTACTACTGAACAGACATACAGACTGCAGACTACTAACGGACCAAAGAGAAGACTTTAAAACCCAATTAAAATGCCGACAAGATAATTGACCCGTTGAGGACAAACATTTATTTTATAAACACAATAAACAATTAAAACAATTTGCTGAAGAAATGTATGACTTCCTGAACTATTTAAAACTGAAATACAGTTAAATTAATTAATTATTCATCATTGAATCCAAAATTTGTTTTCGGTTTTCTTTTTTTTTTTTTTCTTTTTCTTTCTGTTGTAAATAATTTTATTGTACAAATATTTTATTTTATTCATAGTTAAAAAAAATGTTATGTATCAAGCACACGTTATGTACTAATTATTGTACGAGACGTGTGGCTAATAAACTCCCTTCCTCTAGGGTTACTTCAGGAAGGAGTTATATAATATATATATATATATATATATATATATATATATATATATATATATATATATATACGATATATATAGTGAGGGCTTGCACAAGGTTGAAAACTAGAAAATACAAATTACTATCTTAATACATAAATATATAACAAGTTAAGAATAAAGATATAGAGCGAAAATTGTAGAACATCAATAGGTTGATTCTAGTAGAACAAGATTGATTCTATAAAATTTTTTTATCCTACTCATAATAAAGCAGATATTTTGAAATTTTGAGCCCCGCCCCCCCTATATATGATGTGATTTTAGTTATTAACGAATATTAACATTAGAGTAAATAAACATTTTAGAGTCAACACCGGAAAGACTTAATTGATGTCACCACACTACTTATTTCCAAGTATCTCATACCACAATAGTTCAGCGAGTACAATATTCGGTATTTAAGCTTCGAATAATGCGGTTGATAATATAACTGCTTTATTTTAATATGGCGTAGAAGTAGGCGTGGTGTTTGTTGATTGCTGCGAATTATACAAAACCAAATTGTTAATACGATTAGTTTTATACATGTTTTCGTTTAGACGACGGAGATATTTTGAATTTTCGAAATTCCCACCACTTGTTTCATTTTAGCTGTTAATGAACATGATCTTTATTTGTACATAAAATGTTTAAATATCGTATTTGGTAATGATGAAACAATAATTGCAACCACTAGAATGTTTACAGATGTATATAAATTTTTAGAAAATCGCGTTAAGAATCAAGAAATCAACCTCAAAAGCTGAAAAAAGAGGGAGTTGAAAAATATAAAGTTAAAAAAAATATAAATAAAAAAAAATAATGTAAAAAATAAAAATATATGCCTATTTATATATAATAAAAGTTGGTCTAGCGTGTGTGTGCCTGGGACTTCCCATGACTGGGGAACTCAAATACGGTCTGAAGAGTGTTGGGCATTGATAACCGAAGTTTTTTGCCCAAAATCAAACAAACAAACATCAAAAGCTGATTTCCCTTAAGAGAAATCTGCTAAAACCGTTATTGTAGTGATGACCATAGGAATGTATGTCCTAAAGAATCCTTTAGTTTAAGAGATCCTTCTCTCCAGAAAATACGAAGGTGTTAATTGATGATAACATGGTTATTAGGCGACATGTTGTATAACAGACAATATTGCTTCGAACCAATGAGTTGCAGATGGTTCGCTGGAGAGCGGCACAATTGGATGATCAACAATAATTTTCTGACATATATATTTTTTAATGGCTTTTAAATTGTATGGGGGGGGGCTCAGATTAGCCCTGTGAGTTTGTCGTGATTTCACATGGTAAACCTAAAGGGGTGAGTTCGATTCTCGCCTGTGAAAAGGGAATGTAATTAGTGATAAACTGATTAAATAAAATCCTTTGTCCCACCCTGGCTAGAAAAGGGTGGTCACCTGTAAACAAGTCATCCCAATTAGCCATTGTTACGAAAAGTGGACGTTAATAAATATAAGAAGAAATTTGATAGTGTTCATATTCATAACACCACTTAATATAGTCATCAACACTGCTAGTTATGAACTTCAAAAAAGTGTCATATAGTTTTAATTCAAATTTTACCATACGCCACTAAACATTTGAAACGATGAAGCAACACTCTGGTGGATGTTAGTTACAGTCACGAGTAATGAATAGAATCTCTAAAATAACTTTTGAAAAATTTGTGAAGATTACTGGGATTAGCAATAAAATAGATAATGAGGGAAATCTACTAAAAATGTAGCATTATTTTGTGGTTTCTGGAATCCACGATGATCATTTTGTGTGACTATACTCGTGAAGGCTTTAACGCAAAATGCATTTTTTGTATGTAAGGTCACGAATACAAGCGGAGATTTCTAGATAACGTAGTGGGAAAAAAAAATGTTCTACTCATTTTTTCCATCAAACCTTTAATATATTCCGTCTGGGGGAAGAAGAAATTGGGTGCCTTCCCGTTGCTTAAGGGTTTCGAGCCCTTTAAAAAAAGCATGCCGGGTATCAGTGGCTCGTGTAAAAGACACGAGGAACGAGACAAGATAGAGTGGGTGGTAACAGGAGCCACACGCTTTTTTCCCCTGAACTCGGCGGGAGAGAAAGACATCAGGTACGGGATCACTGGTACCTGACCATTAATCAAATGGTCCCTCTGTACATTGATTTAGCGGTGATAAATAGGTTTTAAAACATAGGGCGTAACAGGGCAGCCTCGTCACTTGACGTTCTTCTACCTGGATATGATGAAAAAAGAAAAGAAAAAAAAAAGATGGAAAGGCTCCTAAAAGCAAACTAGCTATTGTTTTTTTTACTGTGGTGAGTAAGGTACTCAATGAATTCTATTATGGTTATTGAAGTATGACTTCTTTGAAAGGTCTGTATAAATTCATTTTTTAATGGAAATATTCTAAATGAATCGTTACAAACCAAAAAAAGTCACCACCACAAAGAAAATTTATTTCATTCTTCATAACATGCCTTAAGGAGCAGCTCAATTATCCAAGAAGCTTAATTGCTGTCTACAGAACCTTCTCTGTGTTTCTTGGTAGTGGTCCACGGTTACTTCTTTAGTTTCTCGGTAGTGACACACGGCAAGGATGCTTGTATGGTTTCTTGGTAGTGGTTCAGGACAAGTAAGCTTCGCTTGACTCTTTGTAGTGGTCGAATGCAATTAAGCTTCACTCTGGTATCTTGGTAGTGGTCCACAACAAGTGACCTTGATAGGTTTCTTCGTAGAGGTCCACAACATGTAACCTTGACTGGTTTCTTGGTAGTGGTACACACCAAATAACCTTGATAGGTTTCTTGGTAGAGGTATACAACATGTAACCTTGACTGGTTTCTTGGTAGAGGTCCACAACATGTAACCTTGACTGGTTTCTTGGTAGTGGCCCACAACAAGTAACCTTGACTGGTTTCTTGGTAGAGGTCCACAACAAGTAACCTTGACTGGTTTCTTGGTAGTGGTCCACAACAAGTAACCTTGACTGGTTTCTTGGTAGTGGTCCACAACAAGTAACCTTGACTGGTTTCTTGGTAGTGGTCCACAACAAGTAACCTTGACTGGTTTCTTGGTAGTGGTCCACGACAAGTAAGCTTCACTGGTTTCTTGGTAGTGGTCCACGACAAGTAAGCTTCACTGGTTTCTTGGTAGTGGTCCACGACAAGTAAGCTTCACTGGTTTCTTGGTAGTGGTCCACGACAAGTAAGCTTCACTGGTTTCTTGGTAGTGGTCTATTGCAAGTATGCTTCACTGGCAGTGTTCCACGGCCGAATACGTTTCCCTGAAGGGAAATCAACTATTGAGGTCGTACTCATGACGGGCTTTTCAAACATTTTCTTCAAATGTCCATGGATCCTACCCAGGAGATGACGAAAATGAGCTAGTTCGGTTCTCGTGAAATTTCTCTATTGTAAAACTTCACGTGGGAAATCCGTTTAGTTTAAGCAACCCCCGCCTGTCGAACTTTTTGTCATTAAGGTCAAATATTAAGGAGTTATTTGTACTTTCTTCTTTTCAGTCTTCATTAGACCCTCTTTTCTACTCACGGGTTTTCACATATAAATAGAGAGTATGTGGTTAATTGGGATCACTAGCGTGCAATACCAGCATGCGGGAAATATGCTAAGTTTACGCGGCCACTGCGTGACGGACTTTTTTATGTTCTATAAAGTTAAATTTTGGCATACACTGCCGAGTGTTACATGCGGACCTAAACTGTTGCATATCAAATCCATGCTTTCAGTACATCATATTAATCTGCATAATTGGATGTGGCAGTAGCTAAATAATTAACCATCCGATCTAAGCTACTGCTACATCCTCAACCCCAGCCTGCAGAGGTTAAACTTACTATCATTCTATTAGTGGAACGCTCATTTCAAATACCTGATGATTTTTTTAATACTGATTTTATTGTCGAATTAAACGGGACCTACACTTAATCTATCAGTAGAGGAATAATAGCAAACAACATACAAACTTAATAGATTTTTGGTTGAAGCGTACTCAGCCGAATACTTGTTCTAGGGTATAATCGGTAGCTCCTGCAACTATATGCCATCCGGTATTTTAGCAGATTTCCATTGAGGGAAATCAACTATTGAGGTCGTACTCATGACGCGATTTTTGAAAATTTTCATCAAATGCCCTTCGATCCTACCCAAGAGATAAAGGAAATGAGGTCCACTCAAAATATATATATATATATATATATATATATATATATATATATATATATGTATGTCTGTATATATATATAAAATTGTAACCTCTGTCTGTACATTGATTTTTTTCTCGAAATTTCACGATAACTTTTCCTTTCACATGCCATAGACACCATAACTGCATTTTATTTATTTGGTGTGTGTTACCTTTTCACGCATAAACGGCCGAACCGAATTTTATGAAACTTGGTATGTATATTATTACTAGGAAAACATTAGGCTATATTAATTTTCTCTGAGACGAACAGGAGTGGGGGTTATAAGGGAGGTCTGAAATTAAAAATAGCGATATTTCGTTTCCTATTGGTTTTTCGGCAAATATGCACATAAAAAAATTGTTTCTTTTGTTATTTGGAGTAACTTTTGGAATATACACTTTCCTCGTATTCCGACGTTTAAATACGTTATACGCTAAAAATTATAGCGGGAGTCAATAATATTATTTGACACAAAAGATTCAACCGAACTAAATAAAACTCGGAATGTGTATTAGCAGTGACGTCTTAATTATCATAAGCCATACCAACATTTCTAGGGACGGTCAAGAGTGGGGGTTGTAAGGAAAGCCTGAAATTAAAAAATAGTGGTATTTCGTTTCCTATTGGTTTTTATGCAACTACGCTCATGGCAAAACTTGTTTATTTTGCTATTTAAAGTAACTTTAGTTATATTCACATTTGCCGTATAACAAAGTATAAACGAGATATACAATAAAAAATAAAGCGGGAGCCGATAGTTTTATTGGGATCTAGCAATTGAACGGAACTAAACAAAACTTCGTATGTGAATTAGCACTAACTCCTTCATGATAATATGCTATATTAAAATTTTTAGGTTCGAACGGGAGTGGGAGTTATGCGAGAGGCCTGAAGTAAAATTCGCGATATAGCTTTGAACCTAAAATTTTTAATATAGCTTATAATCATGGAAGAATTAATGCTAATTCACACACCGAGTTCTGCTAAGTTCGGTTCAATCGTTAGTACCCATCAAAATTGTTGGCTCCCGCTATTATTTTTAGCCTTTATACTTCGGTATACGACGATAGTGTATATAACAAAAGTTTCTCTAAATAAAAAAATAAACAACTTTTATGTGCATATCTGCCGAAACCCCAATAGGAAACGAATTATCACTATATTTAATTTCAGGCCTCCCTTATAGCCCCCACTCCTGCTCGTCTCTTGAAATGTTGGTATGGCTTATTATAAGAGAGATAATTCACATACCGAGTTTGGTTTAGTTCGGTTGAGTTTTTTGTGCCAAATAAAATTGTTGACTTCCGCAGCAGTTTTTAACGTATAACTCATTTATACTTAGGTATAAACCAAAAGTGTATATAACAAAAGTTACTCCAAATAACAAAATAAACAACTTTTGTTATGTGCATATTTGCCAAAAATGCATTAGGAAACGAAATATTGCTATTTTTAATTTCAGCCCTCTCTTATAACCCCCACTCCTGTTCGTGTCAGAGTATATTAACATAGTCTAAAGTCTAAGTTGGGTTAGTAGTAATATACATACCAAGTTTCATAAAATTCTGTTTAGCCGTTTATGCGCGAAAAGGTAACAAACAAATAAACAGACACCAAAGAAACAAAATGCAGTTATGGTGTCCATGATGTGTGAAACGATAAGTTATCGTGAAATTTCACGAAAAAAATCAACGTACAGACAGAGGTTACAATTTTATATATATATATATATATATATATATATATATATATATATATATATATATATAGATTTCATATGGGCCTATGAATGGCGTATTATACATATTTTCTCTTATGTGAGTATTAACCGAGATATTTGGAATGTTTACTTTTCATCCCTCAGTAAACCCCCATTCCTACTCATCTCTTATTAACATTAAGCTGACATACCATGAACCTCTACGCTTCAATGACAAATTGTTTTTATGAGTTCTTTATTATGGGAGATGCATACGAATTTGCTGTTAGATGGCATCATCTATTCTTATGCGTGTACTTCGCATTGTTTACTCAGCCCCTACGTGTTGGTTTTTTTCATAATTTTATTATTATCTATTTGAACTTCTATCCTTTACATTTCATTGAGTTAGATAAGATTTGCTAGGCAGACTGGTAATGTTCTCGAAGTTATAATTTGTATCGTGCATTAGTTAATGCCCTTGCTACAAAACAAACAATGCTCTGTGCAGAACTGATACGTTTTGGATTATACGGGTGACGCTGACATTGCCGAATGTAAACAGTGGATACTCCACCCTCTGGGGCATAGCCCTAATGGCATTAGCATCCTTCCCAGACACCGAAATAAATTTAAATAACTACCCGACCTTCTAATCAATTGGCAAACACACAGATTGAACATTCACTATTGGGCGGTGTTGGCATTTCAATTTTATAAATTTTGCCACGTTTCTCGCAATGTCCAGGTACATTTAAGTTTTTTAATAAAGAGAGGTTTATGTAATAGTATACTAGTATTGGGAAATGATAAAGACAAATTCATAATGAGGGCTCCGTACACAGGGTTATATTTTTAGCAGATTTCCCTTTAGGGAGGGGGATTTCCCCTTAATAGAGGTCGTACTCATGACGTGATTTTCGAAAGATTTCTTCAAATGTTCATCGATTCTACTTAGGAGATGACGAAGATGAGATACGTTCAAAATATATATATATATATATATATATATATATATATATATATATATATGTGTGTGTGTGTGTATTTATCCGATAGTAATTATTCTGATTCATTTCAAATTGCTACAATAGCTATAGTAAATAGTTTCCAATAAAATTAATATGTTCTGATATATTTCATTAATTGTTCATCTTTCGGGTATAATAAGTCTATTATATAAGAATAATAACAATATAAATAATTTATTCGGCGCTGCGAAGTTGGCTGCCCTATTTGTTTTCAATTCAGATGCTTTCCGTTTTAGATATTATTAATTTGTAAATTGACTGAATGATTTCTTATTACCGTTTGTATTTATTCCCTTAACATTCAGGGTGGAGTTACCAGTATGCAGATTTATTTGTTGTAAACCTTCCCGTGGGGACCTGCTTAGTTTACGCAGCCCCTGCGTGACAGGCTATTTGTTTAAATAATATGAATATTTTCTTTTATTATCATTGTGAACGCATGCTAGTATATCATCCAAGTATCTGTATAAAAATCAATATCATCAATAATTTGCTGTAGAACATAATCTATAAAGACTCCACTTTTTGACAAAAATGCATCATTATCATTTAATTTCTGAAAAGATGTCAAAATATTTTATCATTGAATTTAAAATAACCATTAGTTGTGCAAAGCTTAATTCCTTCAATAAAATTGGATTTATATCTTATTTTAGCGTGGCTAGATATCTTTTCACAATTTTTATTAGTTATTTTTATGGCTAACTCCACCGGATATTGGGAATGTTTACAACATCAAATGACTCAGTAATATTTTAGTTTTCCTTTTATTCCTTGGTATTACTTGAAGCAAAATAAACTCCAGTGGCGATTTCAGGTGAGAGTGGGTATTTAACAGTAATTCAATTGTAAGCTTTACAGTTGAAAGGCCATTGATTACCTGAATAGCTAATTGCCGAAAGAATAGAGACCAATTATCCAGTTACCAAACTAAGAAATTCAGGAAGGCTATGAAAGAATAACTTCGGGAATAGAAAAGAATGACATGGACAAAAAATATTTGGACAACAGATGAAATCGTTGCATAAATGGGAAATAAATATGTTTCTGGAACAGGCTTAGCGAATTGATTGTTTTGGCTTTAGCGGACAGACCTATAAGTAAACAGACTCGTTTAAACATGATCTGATTAGCTAGGTCATGTTCGTCTTTCGGTTTATTTTCTCAGATGACTGATCCACGTATTTTTCTATTTTTTCTGTGCATTTTTTGTTGTGTTTTTTAATATGGTTTCCTATTACACAAATAAATCACTCTTCAAATCATCTGTTAATGATTTATAATATCAACTGTATTATATTGTAATCTATAGCAAACGTCACCCTAGGTCATATGTGGGCAACCACCGGCCGACGAGACATTTTGAAAAACCCAATTAAACAAAAATATTACACTTTTAACTCCAAATGAGAAATATGAGGAGAGATTTGTGCTTTGGCAATATTTATAAATGCGCACAGTTCTACACACAGTTCATTGATGGAAGTTAATAAAACAAAACATCGTACAAGGCTGACTGACGATAATTTGAAAAATTCTTTTCGTCTTTATATCAGTAGAATTAATCCAAACATCGATGGATTAGTTTTTAAAATTCAAGTTCGTTGATTTCGGTATCGCTATTTAACTTTCGTTGTTTGTAATAATTCCAAATTTTAGGAGTTAATTATTAATGTCTTTCCTATTATTTTCATTTCATTTTGTTATTTTAGTAAATTGTATTATAATTACATTGTCGTTATAATTTCATGTCTGATATCTATCGTAAAAAATTATGAACACTACTTTAAAATGCACTACTTTTAAATGCAGCCGCGAACGTATCGCACCCGAAGTTTGGCCCGCAACATATCAAAGGCTGCCCTAGGTAATTCACCGTTTCTGTGTGGTAACATGGTATAACTTAATTTTGATTCCACTGGATCCCAAGGGGGCGTGCTTGCGCGTGCGCGCGTTTTTCCATACCAAATATTCTTGAAATTTCGGATATAATTGTTTTGTTAGGAAAATTTTTCTTTAGCTTAGAAATGGCTGCTTTCTGCGAAGAGGCTGTCTATTGGAGAAGTAGGCAACGCTCCTGTCGTAAGCAAGAATTATGGATCGTGTCTATTACGAGGAATTATATATTTGTGGTCCATAGTCTATCTTTCACCTTATTATTGTTTTGTATAGAAGCATTAGTGTGTCTCAATTTGATCCCCAGTTCCTATTATAAATTATTTTAAGAATATTCATTCGTTTGTGGCACTGAACTCTTAAATTTCTTAGGTGAACCATGCCAATCTTTTGTCGAAGTGTAGGCCCTAGTAATTGATGTAATCCGCAAAGCGTAATATGTTTTCGTTTAATGTCAAATTTGGACCAGAGCACTTTCTTATCCGACATAATTGAACGCATTTTGTTTTATAGGAGGATATTAGGAACCCTGTTGTTGAAGACCAGGACTTAAGGTTGTTTAATTTTTTTTGTAATTTAAATTGGATATATTGCTTGTACCATAAAAACCAAAATCATCCCCATAAAGTGATGCAAAAGCTGGCGTATCTATAATATCAAATATATCATTTATGCCTATAAGGAAGAGCGTTACACTAACAACAGATCCTTGGGGGATGCCATTAGTCAATTCGTGCATGTCTGAGAATACTCCTCCAACCTTGACACGGAATTGCCTATTATTTAGAAATGATGATAAATACTCAAGAAGTCGTCCCTTAAATACCCAGGAAGACAATTGGATCAGTACACGTTTGGTCCAAACCATGTCGTATGCTTTATGGATGTCAACGAATACCACTACAAGGTGGTTCTCATCTTCAAAAGCAATGGAATGTTTATTTCTTTGGAAATTCATAGATCTAATTTTGACTACCACAGAAATAGGCATTGCAGGGGGAGGGTGGGGGTAGGGAATTGGCAGAAATATAGTACTGTGAGTTTCTCCGTTTCAGAAGATTTATATTCACCAACTTTTTTTCATTTTTGAAAAATATATCCAATACTTCATATTTCCAATCTCTCTCCCTATATATATATATATATATATATATATATATATATATAAACACACATTAATAAAATGGAAAAAGTAAATATTTATGTATGACATGGCTCTTTAATTCCCTCGATAGGTAACTTTAGTTTTTATGTTATAGAGTTTGTTAGTATCATTAGAGATATAGGTTCACTGGCCTTATGCAGGAAGTACCACAAAATGTAATAGTTAATAAATTATTAAAACTTGCTAACTCTAGTCCCACTAAGGAATTTTTTTATATTATTATTTTTTTAAAATAGCCCTAACTCCATTGTTTATTCTAATAGTCTAAAGGTTTAGTCTAATTAATAATAGCTTTTTTTTTTTAGTATTTATTTAAATAGTTTGTCTGGAAATTTATTTGCCATTTATAATATATTTTAATAGTTGTAATTTTAATAAGCTTTATGTTTAATGTTAATTTAAATAGTTTGTCTGAAAACGTATTTTATTTTTAATAGTTGAATAGAAGACCTGTAAGTAGGTTTCAGACCATATGGCCGAGAACCCCTCTTACCCCCACCCCCCAAAAAATATAATAAAAAGGGGGGGGGGGTTGAAACAAAAAATATAAATTGAAAATAAATAAATAAATAAAAAAAAGTAATATACTTAAAAAAAATTATATATATATATATATATAAAACCTGCCTAGCGTACATGTGTCTGCGACTATCTCTCTGTAATATTGCTAATAAAACTCTTTTTAAAAAGTTGTGATTGGCAAACCAGGACTCTCAAGAGTGATGCAGAATTTGTAATAAAAATTATCCATATCAGAAAGTTCTTCCATGTGGCCAGTCGGGTGCACAAAAGTCCGTCCCGCAGGGGCTGCGTTAACTAAGCAGATTTCCCACTTGCGTCACGTATATGTATTTATCTCAAGATGTAAAAGTTCAATGAGAAAAATATTTGATATTTAGGTTTCAAATAAAGTGTTTCAAAATATAACTGATTATTGTTAATATGACATGAGTAGGAGTGGGAGTTTACTGAAGGCCGAAAAAAAACATGCACATATCTTGGTTAATATTAAAGATAGTGAAAAAATATATATAACAACAATTTTTCGATCCGACGCATAATAACGGTGAAATTAAGAATTTTAGAAATTTCCCCCTCTAAATCCCCCCCCCTTCTCCTCACTGTCTGATTTCAGCCATTAAAGAACACGATCTTTATTTTTGAATAAAACGTTTAAATATAAACTTTTGTGACGATCCAACAAAAATTACGACCGCTAGAGCAATTTTTGTTTGTTTGTTACCGATCTTGATATTTAATCGTTTTATCTAAAAAGAAAGATCAAGTTCATTAATGACTGAAATCGGACCAGTGGGAGGGGGACTTTAGACAACTCAAAATATCTTCGTTACTATACGTTGGATGTAAATGGACGTTGAATAGAACCAATCTTATTGAAAATCTAATGATCTATAAATGTTTTACTCTTCATATTTTCTATTTAATGAGTATTATCCAAGATATTTGGATTATTTGGTTTCCGCTTTCAGTAAAACCCCACTCCTACTCATGCCACATAAACATTACTCTGTGATATAATAAACTACTTTCATTGAAGCTTAATCACCAAATATTGTTTTCATTCAACTTTTAATTTGTGACATATAAGCAGATACGTTCTGAAGGGGGGGGTCCCTTCTTTTGTTCTCCGATTACTAAACTTTAAGTGATTGAGCTAAAAATTATTCTGAATCATTATAAATTACAGCTAGCTAAAGTAAATAGTTTTCAATAAAATTAATAAGTGATATTCAGATATATTTCAATATTGACAACCCTATTATCCCTCGAATGGAAATCTAATTGTTTCTAAAGTTGAATCTTCCAGTTCAAATATGTATCAACATACTAATCACTATTTATAAATTGATCAGCACAACAGCTGCCTGTTAACAAATTTATTTCAATTCAATCAAAATTACTTATCCTTGAATTATTTTCTACATGCTGGGCAATCCATGTAATCAATAAGGTCTTCCTTTCATTTCCTTGGTGGTTAGCACGAGGTGTTTTGCTCACGAAAGTTTCCTAGTTCTTTGAAGAAGTTTCCTCTATTAGCTTCATGTCGACATCTTTGAGAATATTCTCTGGCACCCGATGCCTGGCTACTCTACATATAATTGCAAGTTCTTTTGATATTACCAAATTTCCCTGATTTATGTCGTATTCGGTTGATGAGGTCCCTTTAAAACTATGTGTGTATATATATATATATATATATATATATATATATATATATATATATATATACTAGTGGACCCGACAATCGTTGTTCCTCATGATATTTCAAGAGATTAGGATATTAAGTTTAAAACAAAAGCTACTTTTAATAACGCAAAAAACAACTTTTGTTATGCGCACGTTTGCCTAAAAACAAATAAAAAATGAAATATCGCGAATTTTTTATTCAGGCCTCCCTTCTAACCCCCAATCCCGTTCGAACTTAAAAACTTTAATATTGGAATTATAATCATGGAAGAATTAATGCTAATTCACATACCGAGTTTTGTTAAGTTCGGTTCAATCGTTGGTGTCCAATACAATTGTTGCCTCCCACTTTAATCTTTCAGTGTATATCTCGTTTATACTTTGTTATACGGCAAAAGTGAATATAGCAAACGTTACTCTAAATAACAAAATAAGCAACTTTAATCCTGTACATATTTTCCCGAAAAACCAATAGGAAACGAAATATCGCTATTTTTAATTTTAGGTCTCCCTTACGACCCTACTCTTGCTCCATCTGCCGGGATGATTTGTGACGCTAAACCGCCCAGGGCGTCACCCAAACGCGTACAAAGAAATTCATTCAAATCGGCCTAGCCGTTTAGGAGGAGTTCAGTGACATACACACGTACAGTGGAATTATATATATAAAGGTATATATATATGTGTGTGTGTGAAAATTAAATTGTCTATAAATGTTGTTATAGTCATATTCCCTCTATCATGAATATAAACTGAGATATTTGGTTTTTTTTTATTTTCATCCTTAAGACCAGATGGGGGATTTGAAAACTCAAGATATCTTCGTTACTATGAGTGGAATCGAAAAATGTTATAGGCCAAGTCTTGTTAAGCTATTGATGTTCTACAACTGCTGTTCTATACATTTTCTCTTAACTCAATAAGTAAGACAGTTATTAGTACTTTCTTGTTCACTCCTGAGTACTTTCTTGTTCTTATTACTTGAGTGTCATATCCAGCACGTGGAATATCTCACGTAAGTTCATAGTTCTGAATCAGTGCAATATTCTGTGGTCCCATTCTTTTTACCTGGAGTTCCCTCCATTTTATTGCTTTCCCACGGGCTAAATAAATTTTTTACACATTACTTGGAGCTCCAATGACCAGTTTTTATCTGGAGCTTCTACAAATCCTATTTAAGAGGACATTAGTTAGTCCGGCGTTTCTTTAACCTTTACTTCTTGAAAATTCCTTATCCCTGCCACTATCATTCTCTAGTTTTTATAGTTCGCCATCTCCAGCTATTTATTCCTGCCTTCATTTTCTCTTAATCTCACTTGGGTGTACCTAAATTTCCCACATATCCTTCAAGAATGAATGGGGGGGGGATTAGAGGAGAGGAATTTCGAAAATTGGAAATAGCTCTGTTAGTATAAGTCGGGTCAAAAAATTGCATAGAAACCATCTTATTGCAAAGTAAATTTACTATGAATATTGTTCTATATTTATTTTTCGTATAATGAGTATAAACCGACATATTTGGATTTTATATTTCCAGTAACCCCCCACTCCTACTAGTGTCATATTAATAATAAGCTGATATATCATGATTCACTTCATTACAAGTTTAAATACCAAATATTATTTTCAACAAAGCTTTATAGCCAAGTCAGATTCAGATTTTAGTAATCGAAGAAGAAAAGAAGGGGGGGGGGGTCAACAGAACTTATTTCTTTTTATCTCGTATAATACAAAAAAATACGTTCTGTTGACCCCCCTTCTTTTGTTCTTCGATTACTAAAATCTGAGTAATTGACATAAAAATGATTCTGATTCTTTACAAATTACAGCACTTTCAATAAAATTAATATGTTATTTTCAGATATATTCTATTAATTGTTTTATTTCTGGTCTAGAATAGTTTTTTACCTATTTAGTCAGCGCTGCGAGGTTAGCCTGTTTGTTTACAAT
This sequence comes from Riptortus pedestris, assembly GCA_019009955.1. Classification (NCBI taxonomy): domain Eukaryota; kingdom Metazoa; phylum Arthropoda; class Insecta; order Hemiptera; family Alydidae; genus Riptortus; species Riptortus pedestris. Next base: position 114,252,903 of record CM032233.1, on the reverse strand, counting down.
TCAGACGCTTTCCGTTGTAGAGATTATTAACTTGTAAATCGATTTCTTCTTACCGGCTGTATTTATTCCCTAGTATTAACGGTGGTGTTACCAATACGTAGATTTATCTTTTGTAAACCTTACCGTGGGAAATCTGCTTAGTTTATGCAGCCCCTGCGTGACGGACTTTTTTTCCTTGGTATTACTTGAAGCAAAATAAACTCAAGTGGCGATAATTGGAGTTCAGGTGAGAGTGGGTATTTAACAGTAATTTAAATGTAAGTATTTCGGTTGAAAGACCATTGATTACCTGAATAGCTAATTGCCGAAAGAATAGAGACCTATTATCCAGTTACCAAACTAAGAAATTCAGGAAGGCTATGAAAGAATAACTTCGGGAAAAGAAAAGAATGACATGGACAAAAAATATTTGGACAACAGATGAAATCGTTGCATAAATGGGAAATAAATATGTTTCTGGAATAGGCTTAGGGAATTGATTGTTTTGGCTTTAGCGGACAGACCTATAAGTAAACAGACTCGTTTAAACATGATCTGATTCGCTAGGTCATGTTCTTCTTTCGGTTATTTTCTCAGATGACTGATCCACGTATTTTTCTATTTTTTCTGTGCATTTTATTTTTTTTTTGTTTTATATGGTTTCTTATTACACAAATAAATCACTCTTCAAATAATCTGTTAATCTGCCCCTGCGTGACGGACTATTTGTTTATATAATATGAATATTTTCTTTTATTATCATTGTGTACGCATGGATCATAAATCATCCAAATCAATATCATCAATAATTTGCTGTAGAACATAATCTATAACGACTCCAATTTTTAACACAATTGCATCATTATCCATTCTGAAAAGCTCTCTAAATATTTTATCGTTTAATTTAAAATAACCATTCGTTGTGTTAAGCTTTATCCCTTCTATAAAATTGTATATTTTATTTTAGCGTGGCTATACATCTTTTCACAGTTTTTATTAGTTATTTTTATGGCTAACTCCACCGGATATTGGGAAACATATTTACAACATCAAATGAGACAGGAATATTTTATAATTTTTTTTGAGAATGACACCATTCATTATGTCAAAAGAATAATTTGAGGTTTTCTTTTTTGTTGACCTTCAGTCATTAGATTGTGAATTTAAAAAGATCATATTAATCCAGCAACATACAAATTTTGATATATGACGTTTTTCTTTGATCTAAAACTGAATATTACATTTAATTTCAATTTATAGTATCCATCCTGTGAAAATATCCAACTAAAAGCAGAGGGTTAAAAAAATATGTCTCACAATTAAACATTATGAAATCGTTTACTAGAGCTCGTCAAGTTGAATCAAATATTTTTTTATAATCAACCCTAAAGAAACTTTAAATCAGCAATTATTACATGGAGTCGACTATACGTAGACGTTAAAGAAGGAAGAGGGTCTGGTAACCATCTTCGTATTGAAGGCAATTTTCTTTTAAGTATTTCTTTAGTGGCTGAGTATTTCAGTCTGCTCTGAGACCGGCGTATTTTTGCTTTCATTGTGCCTGTTGGTTGCGTGGCTCAACTAGCGCCCAGATATAAGTATCTTTACGTGAGTCCAGTAAGCGGATCTCCTAGTTTTGCTATCCTTGTATATTGTTTTCGCTTTTTATTTCGCAGGGCGCATTCCAGCAACTACAAGATCAAAATCAAGAACTACCATTTACAACAGTTATCATTTAGAAACATCTGTTATGCAGAGTATCGTAAAAGTAAACTAAGAATTCTGAATTGGTATTCTGGCAGGTGGAAGTGACTTCTAATGTAGACAGGACGAAAAAATTAGCTACGCTTCCACTATTACAATTTATTAAAACTGCAGAGCGCTGTGCATCATCGTCAGTGCCGTGTGACAGTGCGTCAATAGGGGATGCCAGGTTGAGCTTACCGAGCTTCCATATTCTGAGTTGGTGGCAGGTGGAAGTGAAATCTAATGTAGGTAGGAGGAAAAAATTGGCTTCGCTTTCACTATATCATCGTTACACCTATTGGCACACAGTTACACGGCACTGACGATGATGCATAGCATCGAAAACTCTGCCGTTTTAATAAATTGTTGCAGTTGAAGCGTAGCCAATTTTTTCATCCTACCTATATTAAACTAAGAATAATTCTCATATGCTTGTATGACACACTGCTGATCTCATCTCACCATTTAGTCTCTATTTCTTAATACAAATCCGATGAGTAAAAGTCCGTCACGCAGGGGCTGCGTAAACTAAGCAGATTTCCCACGTGAAGTCGAATAATAGATAAACCTACATACTGCTAACACAACACCACCGTGAATATTAAGTGAATACATACAAACGGTAATAATAAATCTTTCTCTCCCGGCGGGAAACGACTCAAATGTAAACACACAGGGTCTGTCAACAGCTCACCGGAAAGAAAACCAATAAATGAAACATATCAGAATACAACATATTAATTTTATTGAAAACTATATACATTATCTAGTACTGTAATTTATAATGAATCAGAATAAATTTGATTTCAATCAATCAAATTTTAGTAGTCCAAGAATTGAAGACGGGGGGAGGGGGGCTCACAAGAACATATATGCGTGTATCTCGTATAATAAAGGTCTCTGGAAACAATATTTGGTACTTAAGCTTCGAATATTGTGGTTTATTATATAAAGGAGTATTGTTTATGTAACACGAGTAAAAGTGAGGGTTCACTAAGGGCCGAAAACGGAAAAATACAATGATATCGGTTAATATTCATGATAGAATAAATGTATATAACAATATTTACAGTACATTTAATTTGCAATAAGATTCCTTTTATACAATTTTTCGATTCGACTTATAGTAACGGAGATATTTCGAATTTTCTAAATTCCCCCCTCTAACCCCTCTCCCCTCCCATTGGTCCGATTTCGGTCGTTAACGAACTTGATCTTGCTTTTTACATAAAACGATTAAATACCGAGTTTGGGGACGATTAAACAAAAATTGCGACCGCTAGAGTGTTAACAGACAAATATATATATAGTTTTGAACGGACCTCATTTTTAGCAGATTTCCCTTAAGGGAAATCAGCTATTGTACTCATGACGCGATTTTCGAAAAATTTCTTCAAATGTCCATCGATCCTACCCAGGAGATCACGAAAATGAGGTCCGTTCAAAATTATATATATCTATCTATCTATCTATCTATATATATATTGTAAATAGTTCTCAATAAAATTAATGTGTTATATTCTGATATATTTCATTTATTGTTTTTCTTTCCGGCGTGAGGCGGGCCCGTTTCTTTACATTTCTAACCTAACGCTTCCTGTCGGCAGGTTATTGAAATTGGATGAAACATTTCTTATTTCCGTTTGAATTTATTCAGGGTGTTTTTATGTTACCAGTATGTATATTTATCTATTACTAAACTTCACGAGGGAAATCTGCTTAGTTTACGCAGCCCCTGCGTGACGGACTTTTTCGTCATCTCCTGGATAGGATCGATTGACATTTGAAGAAAAACGACAACAAAATTCTCTCCCTCTAAACCCACCCCCTCCCCCTGGGCCGATTTCAGCCATTTCGGTCACACTTGGTCTTTCTTTTTGCATGAAGAGACTTAATTTCGAGTTTGGTAATAATCAAACAAAAATTGCGACCGCTACACTAACACAGACAAATATATAGATCTCTCTCTCTCTCTCTCTCTCTCTCTCTATATATATATATATATATATATATATATATATATATATACAGTTTTGAACGGACCTCATTTCATCTAGTAGGTAGGTTTTTGAAGAAAAATTTCGAAAATTGCATCATGAGTATGACCTCATTAGCTGATTTCCCTTAAGGAAAATCTGCTAAGAGTAGGTGTTACAATAAACGAATAAACTGCTTAATATTTGAGTTACGAAAAAATGAATATATTGTAAAAACAATTGGAGAGCATCAATAGTGTAACAAATCGGTTCTATAAAATTTTCGACCTGACACATATCAACACAGATATTTTAAATTTTGAAGTTCACCCCCCCCCCACGGGTCCGATTTCGGTTAATAACGATCTTGGCACTTAGCCTTGAATGAAACAGTTAAATATTGAGTATGGCTTAAATCAACATGTTTGAGTCAAAGAAATTAAATCTTACTTGATCACACAACATGTTTTCATTTATTTCATCCAGTAAAGGTCTGTTGAAAATATTATTTAGTATTAATGCTTGGAATAAGACTTTTCACGATATAATCGCTTATTGCTAAAGCACGATGACTAAAAGGTTTTACTGAAGGCTGAAAATTTAAAACCCAAAAATCTAAGACACTAAGAGAAAATCTATACTAAGATAGAGAAAATTACATTTGGAAAAATATTGATTGTATTCAATCATTTTAACCTATTCTCGGTAAATGGTATATATATATATATATATATATATATATATATATATATATATATATATCGTTGTGCTGTTGTTTGAGACCCGGGTGTATATATATATATATATATATATATATATATATCTATATATATATATATATATATATATATATAGGGTGTGTTATTCTTCTCGGAGTTTTGTTCAATGTTGGTGAAATAAATCTTAGTTTATGACGATATTTCGAGAATCTTTATTTTCTCTTCTTAAGGGCTATAAAATTACATGTACTACTTTATAATATAGCACTTTGTTATTACATATTTTTGTAAAAGGGTGTTTTTTCTTATTATTACTTACCAAGACTAAATAATCTATAAACTATTATACATTCATATTGCACTATGACTAGGGTTATAGTAACCTTCCTTGTTTTGTTTACATAGCAGGGTCACAGCCTTTTGTATGTTTTATATATTTATAGTATGGTGTCTATGTTTGTTAAACTATATTATAATTGTTGTACGGTATTTATATTATTTTACAATAGTTATTGCTATGCACTATTACAATTATTGCTATGTTTTATTAAATCTATGTTATTGCCACTTACCATTATGTTATTGCAACTTATATTATTTTATTTTACAATAGTTATTGCTATGTACTATTACAATCATTATCTAGTTATTTTAAATTATAATTATTGGTGTGTTGTGTTAAAGTTATTCCTATGTTGCTATTTTTATTCTTATATTTATTATGTTATAACAACCATTCCTGTGTGTTACTGCAGATTTATTTCACCAACATTGACGAAAACTCCGAGAAGAATAACACACCCTATATATATATATATATATATATATATATATATATATATATATGTGTGTGTGTGTGTGAAATTTTGAACGGACATTATTTTCGTCATCTACTAGGTAGGATAGATGGATATTTGACCACGTTTTTCGAAAATCGTGCCATGAGTACAACCCCAATAGCTGATTATCCTCAAGGAAAATATGCTAAGAAGCCTAATGAACATATCAACGTTTGTATGTATTTGTGCCCAAACTTTTCATTTGTTTCAATTTGGAGATTAATCATTGAATAAGCGGAGTAATGAAGAATGTACTGCTGTAGTTGAGCTGTTCTTCCAACATAGAGAAAGTGGTTAGCAAGCGAACAAATAAGAATTTATTTATTTTTTTTTTTTCAAGGGAATTGGCTAAAGGTATATAACACGGAACCAAGCTTTTCTCAAGGACTATGGACATTACAGTCATAATGCTAATATTGAACATATTATGTATTGTACTAACGGATACACCATCAAATAAAGTCTTGCCCAATGTTTTCATTTGTTGTAACACATTAATTACTTACTAAAAATATCCAATTATTTATTCCAATAGCATTTCGTGCCCATTATTACAATGTTGTCTTTGACTGTACAATCACATGACCCTTTCTTGGGCAGCATTCCTTCTTTGGAGCAGCTGACATACCATTACTTCCTTTCTCAGTTAATTGACTTCAAAATACCAGATTTCCCTTACGGCAAATCAGCTATTGAGGTCGTACTCATGACGCGATTTCCAAAAAATTCCCTCAAATGCCCATTGATCCTACCTTGGAGATGACGAATATGAAGTCCGTTCAAAATTGTGTGTGTGTGTGTGTGTGTGTGAGTGAGTGTGATATACCCACCGTTGCTGTGGATTTGTTAATAATAATTTTTTTTTCTTCTGAAAGGCTTCACTGGTCTCAATATTTTTATACATCCCGTCTCCTGTGTATGTAGTTTTTTTTTATAACGTAATGGGCCATATTTGATAATTGAGAAAGTATTCTATCTTCCAAATCATGTATGAATAAAAGTTCCTTTCCCTTGACGTGGTACAAAGCTGTTTTAGGTACGTCATAACAGCTATTAAAAATACTCTTTATTAAGTTTCGATTGTAAACTGTATATTCATATTGGTACATAGTGTGTTCAGTAATGTACATCATATATTAACGGAGCAGAGTTAGTAAATACCAGAAATAACTGAGTACACCTCCTCAGCCATCATCCTTTTAAATTATTTATTTATGATAATTAAACAAGTTCGTATTCCTGAGAATAACACTGCAACGCTAAAAGTATACGCATCAATTATCATGTAAACATAGACCAATATGAGGTCGGCAGGGAAGCGGCTGAACAGATAGGACATAGGAAGTAACTCCCACCCCACACCTCCCTAGGCTCAGTGGTACCAACTCATTTAGGATCTTAATCCTGTAATACATTAAATTATATTAACAAATCCGATTAAATTATTTTCACAATACTAAAAATGTTTGTTCTAATAATTAAGGGCAAACTGGCGTTTCTCATGAATTAATGTTTTGTAGAAGAGAGGGGGGGGCAGTATACTTTACTTGGTACAATCTGATACTGATGTTAATTAAATAACATAGATTTGAATTATTAAGGATAAAATATTAACATAGTTTTGAATTAATTTGGTCCAGGTGAGGTACTTGGTAGTTCATATTGGAAAGAATTGTTGAGCATATCAATATTTCTACGCAATTTACTTCATTCATACATTGTTATAGGAAAAAATGTATAAAATAAAAGTTACTCTAAATAACAAAGTAAGCAACTTTTGCTATGGCCACGTTTGAAATATCACGAGTTTTTATTTCAGGCCTCCCTTACAACCCCCCCTTCCGTTCGTAACTATAAATTTTAATATATCTCTTATAAAAATGTTAATATAGCTATATAAAATTTTAATATAGCATCACGGAAGAATTATAGCTAATCCGTCTACCGTGTTGTTTAAGTTCGGTTCAATTCTTGATGCCCAATAAAATTGTTGACTCCCGCTTTAGTTTTTAGTGTATTTCTCGTTTATACTTTGTTATACGACAAAAGTGTGTACAACAAAAGTTACTCTAAATAACTAAATAAACAACTTTTGCCGTGTGCATATTTGCCGAAAAACAAATGGGAAACGAAATATCGCTATTTTTAATTTCAGACCTAACCTTCTAACCCCCACCCCTGCTCGTAAGTAGAAATGTTGGTACAGCTTATTATCATGGAGGAGTTAGTGCTAATTCACATACCGAGTTTCGTTTAGTTCGGTTGAGCCTTTTGTGCCAACTAAAATTGTTGACTCCCACTATAGTTTTAAGTGTAAGGGTTGGGGGAAATCTTTTCTCCTTAAGGGAAATCTGCTATCAATGATTTTTCACACATTATTCCAAGTATGTAGTAACTCGAATATGCTGTAGTTTGCAACCTATGATTGGGAAGGTATGTACTTTTGATATAAGTAGTGTAGGTTTTTTTTCTATGTTTTGCGGCGAGAAATCAATGCCACTAAAATTAATGTTAAACATCTCATTTTAACATTTTATTATTTAAGAGTTGAAAGAAATCTCATGAAGCACAATAAATAAGAACAGTCAACAAACTAGAACAATAAAGGTGGAATCATTCATGTTGGTTGTACCCTGCTAGAAACTAGCCTTAGCTCTTAAGGCCCATTTATATTACTTCATATAGGGGTCGTCGTCGTTCAAATGTAAATATATATATATATATATAAAATTGTAACCTCTGTCTGTACATAGATTTTTTTTTTTTTTTTTTTCAAAATTACACGATACTTTTTCGTTTCACATGTCATAGACACCTGCATTTTGTTTCCTTCGTATATGTTTGTTTGTTTGTTACCTTTTGACACATAAACGGCTTAATCAAATTATATGAAACTTGGTATGTATATTACTACTAACCAAACTTAGACTTTAGGCTATATTAACATTCTCTGAGACGAACAAGAGTGGGGGTTATAGGGAAAACCTGAAATTAAAAATAGCGATATTTCGTTTCCTATTGGTTTTTCGGCAAATATGAACGTAACAAAAGTTGTTTATTTTGTTATTTAAAATAACTTTTGTTTTATAACAATGTATAAACGAGATATAAACTAAAGCGGAAGCCAACTATTTTATTGGGCATTAACGATTGAACCGAACTTAACAAAACTCGGTATGTCAATTAGCATTAATTCTTCCATGATTATAAGCTATATTAAAATGTTTAGGTTCGAACGGGAGTGAGGGTTATAAGGGAGGCCTGAAATTAAAATTCGCGATATTTCTTTGTCTAATTGTTTTTCGGCAAAAGTTGTTTACTTTGTTATTTAGAGTAACTTTTGTTTTATACATTTTTTCGAGAACAATGTATGAAGCAAGTAATTTGCGTAGAAATATTGATATGCTCAACAACTCTTTCCAATATGAACTACCAGGTCCTTCACCTGAAAAAATTAATTCAAATCTATGTTAATATTTTGTCCTTAATAACTCAAATCTATGCATAATGCACAGGAGGCGGGAAATACGACAATATGGAGGACAGTGAAGTCTTACATAAAATAGTAAATTTAATTTACAATAAGATTGGTTCTATACAATTTTTTGATCCGAGGGAGGGGGGTAACGGAGATATTTCAAATTTTCAAAAATCCCCCCTCTAACCCCCCCCCCTTCCAACTGGTCCGATTTTAGCCATTTTAGTTTAAATATCGAGTTTGGTAACGATCAAACAAAAATTGCGACTGCTAGAGCGTTTCAGACAAATATATATATATATATATATATATATATATATATATATATATATCTAAAATTTTGAAGGACCTCATTTTCGGACCATCTCCTGTTCGTCATCTCCTGTGTATGATCGATGGACATTTGAAGAAAATTTTCGAAAATCGCGTCATGAGTACGACCTCAATAGCTGATTTCCCTTTAGGCAAATCTGCTAAAATTAATTTTATTATTAACAAATTCACAGCAACGACGGGTATAAACCCTAAACACTGGGACGGGGAAATGCCAAAATATGGTGCAAAGTAAAGCATTGCCAAAAAAATACCATGACCATTCAGCCTCAAATGAATTCCCGGGCGAAGCCGGGTATCTGAGCTAGTCTCTTTAATAAAGTCACAGAGGTGATTAATGTTCTTTTGAACGCCCGAGGATGGTTCAAGTTATGTATATTATAACATCACAAGATAAATTCCTAATAAAGAATAATAATCCTAATAAATTCATCCCTTAAGAGAAATCTGCTTACAGCTGGTAGAGGCTACTCTTCTCTAATCATGCACTGATGATGGGTTGGTCTCTGAAAGTGCACTTTGCATATATTGAAGCACTTGCATGAGGACAAGGCATTTTTATTGATTCTGAACAATTGGTTCCTCTACCGCCCAGCATCTCGGGAGAAAGTAGACAATTATTGTTCCTTTTCAATAGATAGATTTTGAGTGTTGGCTAGGGCAGAAGAATTATCCATAAGGAAGCTTGCAGTTTAGTTAATGCAGATATCTTCTACTATCAAGGATACTCCTCTGTAATATATAAATTTTAAAAAATTAAAATGATTATAAAAATTATTAATAATGGTTATAATTGTTAGTTCTATTATTATTTCGAACAGTCTGTATTTCGATCAGTTAATTTTTTTAAAAGTATTGCAGTGTTAGGATTGCGAATAATTGTTTCCTCGAATAGACCTCCCTGGAAGAAAAAAGGTACTATCATTGGTTAACTCGTTACAGAAGGAATTATTTTCTTATGTAGTACTCATAATTAATATTGCATTGGGCAATGTATGGCTTGTTCTTTGCACATATTGAGAAAGATATATATAAGGAGGGGAGAGAGAGTGTGTGTGTGAGGGAGAGAGTGAGAAGGGCGAAGAGAGCGGCGGTAGGAGGGAGGGAGTTAGGTCGGCTGGCCCCAACAATGGACCCTACTGGCGCCAGGCTTCGGCTTCTTCTTCTTATGTTTGTTTTATGTCTCAGCTATCATCTAAGTGACATCAGTTTAAGGGGAGACCAGTTTAATTCAGGATTCCAACCAATTAATCTTTCCTACACCGTTCCCCGTACCCCCTCCCTCATAGCTGAACTCGCTCTCTCTTTCTCACGCTCACTCGCTCCCTCTCTGTCTTCTCCCTCCTTCGCTCTGTCTCTCTCACGTATCCTTTCCGCTCTCTCACCCCTGTACTCGGGTTATCAGTCCTCCCCATGCACTCTCTATCTCTATAATTCTCTTATTACCTTAATCACTCCCTCTCGCTCTCTACAACTCCCCTGAGGGAGGGGATTGTTGGAGGGGGAGGAGAGAGAGAGAGAGAGAGACAGAGAGAGAGAGAGAGAGAGAGAGAGAGAGAGAGAGAGAGAGAGAGAGAGAGAGAGAGAGAGAGAGAGAGAGAGAGAGAGAGAGAGAGAGAGAGAGAGAGAGAGAAAAGAGAGAGAGAGAGAGAGAGACGTCACAGAACAAATAAAAACAGTTATAAACGAAATATCCTTTAAAAAAGCTCAAAATAAAAAAAATAAACATAAATCCCTTTACACCAATCTCCGCTATTACGAGTCGATTCTAAAAATTTTAGACATTTTTGTCCCCATTTGGCAATATAGACCTTTAAGACCCCCCCCCCCCGGGTGAGACTCGACGGGATTATTGATCAGAGTTTTTAAGTGTGCGTCATCAACTCGACTTACAACCTCCGTTATCCAAGGATGGCCTGGAATAAGCTTCCAGTAGACCGACAACACCACTGTACCCAGAGACTCTGTGGTTATTTCACGCGGTCAGCCTGCCTGTGTACGGGATCTAAGAGAGTCATAATCGTGAGTCATCCCAAGGAGATGTCAGACGTATACAGAATGTCCCAAGGTTCCGTGCCACTCACCTTAGAATCTCCAATTATATTAATACTAGGCTGAGGCTTGGTGTATCATAATTGGGACCTATAAAGAATGCTTTCAGTCCATATTCAACCTCATAACCTTCTCCAGCGACCATAACTTTGGAATTTCCAATGCAATGCCCTACTTTTTATGGCGGATTCCTGTAGAAAATAAAATTCTAAAACGAGTTTATATCGGTGGATTTTTCCACGGATTCGGCCCATTAGCCGTAAAATACATTCAGCCCATTTTGTTGAAAAATGCTACAGCATAAAAGTTGAAGTCAACAAAATTATCTTTGAAACAAGTCTACTGGGGAAAGGAATGGATTCTAAAATTAAAAAAAAAAAAATGAAAGGTATTTAAAACGAAATAACGCAAAAGTATTCTTGAATGAATCCAAAAAATGTTTACTTCAAAATACGTATATTTTTGGATATATTAAGAGCGCACATACTCGTATTTAAAGAGTACCATGTGTAACCATAGACTATGTTCCTTGACGTCTGAAGCAGGACCTGAAGGAGAAGGTATAGTAGAAAAAAAAAACGAAACATCTCTATTATTATTATTTAATTTTCTAGGATTTTTGTTCTATTCACAGTTTGCCTAACTCAAATATAAACTGAGGTATTTAATACTGTTAAGGTCTTCGGGTATTGACCGTGTCTGCATTTTAGTTGCTAATGTTTCGCTAGACATGCTTCTAGCTTCCTCAGGGCTATCTCTGAGACTGAAGAGTGTGTGTTCACCTCAGGTATATGTAGGCCTTGTCCGATTTCCTTGGGCGGATAGCCTCGAGGAAGCTAGAAGCATGTCTAGCGAAACGTTGGCAACTAAAATGCAGACACGATCAATACCCGAAGACCTTAACAGTATTAATGACCAGGACCGTGAAAGTCTACGAGTTTATATAAACTGAGGTATTTGTATTTTTTTATATCCAGTATTTCGTAAACCGCCACTGCCTACTAATGCGGTTTTCACTTCGAGTAGCAGAGCCACTAAACACCTCATGTACAGCTTAAATTTCAAGCCCTGTTTATATAGGCTTTCTATTACAGCAAGAATGTAGAGCAGATGTTGTCAGACAGCGATTCAGCCCCTAATGCGGTCACTATCAAGTTACATATTTACAGACAGACACAGATTTCATTCAGTTTCAACAGCCAAATGTGTTAATTTATTTTTTAAAGTTATTGCGATTTTTTTTATTAATATTATATTATGCGATAATTTTTTATATTATGGCGATAATATGATGGTTCTTCTTTTAGTTAAATATTCAAAATCTGTACAGAACCCCTATTGAACAGTGCAGCTATTTGGAAACTTAATTTCTGTTTTTACATGTATCTATTTGTTTTCATGCTAACATTTTTGAGTGAAGGGAAGAACTCACTTTTCGTGAAAGAAATAATACTAAACGAAAAATAAAAGATAATATTCACATAATAAAAAATAGAAAAAAACAGAAATAAAATCAATCATTATTCATAAATAATCATTATTATTAATCATATATTCTATTGTACTTATTCTTAAAAAAATCGATTTTAAAATACGGCGCGAAATAATCGATCTGTAGTCAGCTGACTTAACCTACTTTGGCAATCTGAATTTCAACGGCCTCCCCTGTAATGACAGTCGCAACGATCGTATGGGGAATACGAGCTCTTGAGAAATAGATCGCCCATGAAGAGGTGGCAAATAAGCCTCAAAATATGTAGGGTAGTATCAATAAAGTTTGCGCTGAAAAAAAAATGTTTTCTTACTGACGACCGTTGTCATAAAAATATGAAGAATATATATAAAGGCCTAATAAAAGACACTAGGGATATCACTATATTAGTGTCCGACTGTTACATGATTATAGTTAAACACAATATTTTCAACTTATTTATAATACTAGAAAATGTATATTTACCGCCAGAATTTGACTTCGAAACCATCCTGAATAAAATTGATGATTTGATTTCTCAATATCAAAACCGTCCTAACCATTCCATAACTGTGTGTTGCGATTTCAATTGGAACGTAAGACACTTGAATAGTTTGGACGATGGTTTATTTGCAGGGAGCAACCTATACGGCTCAAGAACTGTTAACCATTCATATGTTAATGTGTGAGCGGGGTAAACTCTTCGTTGAAATATTGGAACCTTTGGGACTATACCTTTGCAATGGTCGATCTATCTCGGATAGGCGTGGAAAAAATATACTTAAACTTCTGGTAGTGGTGAGAGCACTGTAGACTTGGTTTGTATTGATGAAAATTGTATTTCATTGTTCCAGAATATGCAAGTAAGCATCTTTTCAGAATTATCTGACCATTTAGCATGTACGGTTTCCTTATCATTCACATCAGTAAGCAACAAAACTAAGGAGCAAAGGATACCTCAATCATTTAATAGTATGAAATGGGACCATCAAAAATTGAAAACTTCCATAAATATTTACAAATTTCATCAGGAATTTACTACAGTTCTAACAATAGTAACGAGTTATATAGAAACTTCATAATATCAATTACTGAAGCTCTAACTCACTCAGGCTTAGGGGTTCATATATAAATATTGGGACCAGAATAAGAAGAATACAAATAGGTGTATGTTCGTTACCCTCCAAGGGAGAACATTAGTTCAGGAGTTCGCTAACAGAGCGCGCTAGTGTCGCAGTGCATATGGATCAGCGGGAGTCTGACGAGCATATACTTCTGACAGCCCCTAGGGATGACTAACGATGACGACTCCTTTAGATGCCGTCCACAGGCAGCGTGAAATTGCCACAGACCTTCCGGCTACAATGGGGCCAGTCAGTCTACTTGAGAAAACTCATTCCGAGTCCTCCTTGGATAACGGGGTTTTTAAGTCGTGTAGATCACTCACTCCATCGTAAAGGTCTATAATGCCAACCAAAAAAAAAAAAAAAAAGTTCTATAACATTTTTGACCCCACTCGTAATACTGGAGATATTTTAAATTTTTGAATTCCTATCTAATCTCCCCAATTCTGGGTCTAATTTCAGCCATTAACGAATATGATCTTTAATACTGAATGGAATGGTTAATTATTGAGCATGTTATGAATGAAATAAATATATACAGGTCAAGTACGTAAGCTTTCAATTGATGGCGTCATCGCACAACGTATTTTCTTCTATCTCATGTAGTAAAGATCTGTTGAAAACAAAAATTGATATATAAGCTTTGAATAAGACGTTTCAGCGTATATTCACTTTTTGTTGCAAACGTGCGAACACTAAATATGAAGGTTTACTGAGGGCTGATGATTAAAAAAATACTAAAGCCTTGGTTAATGTGCAAGATAGAGGAAATGTGTGTATAACAACTTTGAATGAAAATTAAATTTGGATAAAGATAGTTTATATATAATTTTTTAATCCAACTCTAGTACCGGAGAAACAGAAAATAATGTTTAGATGAGATCATTAGTGTGTCATCCAGTCAGTGGGAAATCTGCTTAGTTTACGTGCAATACTATTAAGCTTGAGGTAGATTCGAATAGGTGAGAAGGGTTAGTTATAGAAACTTGTAGATAGTTTAAATATATAATTTACAATTCTCCAAATTTGATGGCAAGGGTATCTAATAAAAAAAATTGTTTTCGGTTCAAACTTTATTGAACCTGCCCTACATGTTCGTGCCTTATTTGCCACCTCTTCAGGGGCTATCCATTTCTGAAGTGCTCATTTACCCTTTACATTACGTTGCGACTGTCCTCACATAGGAGGTAGATGATACAGTATCATATCACATATTGGGTCCAGAATAAAAAGAAGAATTTACAATATTTAATATTACAGATAATCTATATATTAATTTTGATTCTTTGACAAAGGTAGTAGATCATTCCTTTAGCAGCATCAATTTCAGATTTTGATTTAAATATTTCTTTCCTATAAAAAACATATTCTGGCTGGTGGGAGAGAATTATATTGCAGGTGGGGGAAAAATAGCCACGCTTCCATAGTATCAACTTTTTATTGAAGCGACAGAATACTTTCGATGCAGTGCATCATCGTCAGTGCCCTGTTGACACATCATAAACCATAAGTAATCCATCTTTAACATTTTTTTAAAAATGTATTACATAGTCGAATGCATACGTGAATCATAAATCACTCTCCTTTCTAAAACTAAATAACAACACACTAAAACCTTTCAAACGATCAATCAATAAGTAAATAAAAGTTAAAGTCAGAACAATAAAAAACACATAACCTAGACTATACATAATATCAGAATGTAAGGAAATTCGTAACTGTACAAGAGAGAAGAAGAGAGAGGTAACCTACCTAACGTCCTAGATGTTGACCTGACGTGCCTTAGGACCAGACTGGCTAAACCCCGCGAATAGCTGAGGTAAGGAGACTACTGGCACGACCTAGAGGGGGCATCCATCTCCTTTAATATTTATATTTCTCGTTGATGTTAAAAGATCCAATCGAATCTCAATCCTTTCAACTCTGTACATTTTTCTTCCTTTAGGTAGGTGATGACACCTCCACCTGTAACGAACCCTGGTCAAAGTTTTCCGTCACCTGATGCTTCTTCATTTCACTTGTTTCTGTAGTGAAATGCTCCTCGACCCTGATCTTTATCTTCCCACCACTCTGCCCTACGTATGCAGCTTCACAGGAAGGGCAGATACCCGGTAGACTCCTGAACTTTTCAGAGCGGGAACACGATCTTTGGGGTTTTGATGCCTGTTTTTCCCAACGTGTTGCCGATTTTTTCTTAGAGATGCTCAATGAAGGGAATGCTAAGTGGCTACAAGGGCTTATCACTCATTTTGTTGGAGGGAGTGATTTGCAGCTCCGTTTTTCTTCTGTGCCGCGTTTTTAACATTCTATCCACAAAACTCTCAGCGTATCCATTTTTGAGCGCCAAGTACTTGATGAACGATAATTCCGCAGGAAATCTCTGATAGGGGAATATTGATAAGCCGGTCAATTAAAAAGTCCGTCACGCTGGGGCTGCGTAAACTAAGCAGATTTCCCTCGTGAAGTTTTACAATAGAGAAATTTCAGAATAGAGAGTCAAACAGTTACGGGAACGCCCCAAACTAGATCTTGATGGAAACTCACGACTAGACCCGAAGCTAGCCGATCTGAAAATCAGAATCTGAAAACAGAAATTGCAAATATCTCGGTTAAAATTCAAGATACAGAATAAATGTATAGAACATTATTTATAGTATATTTAATTTTCAATAAAATTTATTCTATATAATTTTTCGATCCGACATATAGTAACGAATATATTTCGAATTTTCGAAAATCCTCCCCTCTAAACCTCCCCTCCCACTGGTCCGATTTCAGCTATTAACGAACTTGATCTTTATTTTTGCATAAAACGTTTAAATATAGAGTTTGGTAACGATCAAACGAAAATTGCGACCACTAGAGCGTTAACAGACATATATATATATATATATATATATATATATATATATATATATATATATATAATTTTGAACGGACCTCATTTTCGTCATCTCTTGGGAAAGATAGATGGACATTTGAAGAAATTTTTCGAAACTCGCGTCATGAGTACGAACTCAATAGCTCTGCTAAAACGTATATACCAAACTTTTATGAGCAGATTTCCCTTCAGGGAAATCACCTATTGAGGACGTACTCATGATGCCAGTTTCGAAAAATTTCTTCAAATGCCCATCGATCCTACCCAGGAGATGACGAAAATGAGGTCCGTTCAAAATTATATATATATATATATATATATATATATATATATATATATATATATATATATATATATATATATATATATATATATATATATTTGTCTGTTAACGCTCTAGCGGTCGCAATTTTTGTTTGATCGTTACCAACCTCGGAATTTAATCGTTTTATGTAAAAAGGAAGATCAAGTTCGTTAATGGCTGAAATCGGACCAGTGGGAGGGGGGGGTTTAGAGGGGGGATTTTTGAAAATTCAAAATATCTCCTTTATTATGCGTTGGATCGAAAAATTGTATAGAATAAATCTTATTGCAAATTAAATTTACTATAAATATTGTTCTATACATTTATTCTGTATCTTGAATACTAACCGAGATATTTGCATTTGTATTCTGCGTGTGGTCATCAGTAGGCTATGTTCGGACTTTCCGCCGAGAGCTCTGGCGGCCGTTTCCATAACTATTCGTCCCTCGTGAATAGGTTTAGAGGTTAGGTTAACTGTTTTTTGGGGCTAGAAACTACTAGGTTATTGCGCCCTAAATAATGTTTTAGTTTTCTTACTACTACAGTTGTTAGGCAGATTTCTCTATTGTAAAACTTCACGTAGGAAATCTGCTTAGTTTACGCAGCCCCTGCGTGACGGAGTTTATTGAGTGTGGGGGTAAGAATAAGCAGGTGTCATTAGGTCACTCACACTTGGCTTTCTGTAAATATTAAATGACTTCTCCCTCTCTTATTATTCGGAGATCAAGATAATTTAAACATCCCTCTGTTCCAATTTCTACAGTAAACTTGAAGTTTAGAAGTGACGCTTACGAAAGCGCTGTGTCGCTTCAATAAAAAGTTGTTACTGTGAAAGTGTGGTTATTTTTCCATCTACCTGCAATTAAAAACTGTAATAAATGAATGCTAGCAGTGTTATCCACCTGTTAGTCACTTTCTGGCCACTGCTATCATTGTAGTGCCGAAAATCCTCAGCCACCTTTGCCAGTTCAGCTCATCGATCTGGGACTGTCTCTCCATGTTCTTAGTCAGGCCTTCCTAAACCATTAAAATAATATTAAAAAGTCTGCCACGCAGTTGCTCCGTAAACCAATCAGATTTCCCACTTACTGGAATATGATCTCATCCCACAATCTATTCTCGATTTCTCACGTAGTAGGAAGCCTTTGTAACCCGTAATTAAAATATTAGCTGGGTATGAGAACATCATGTTGTTAATATGAGATAAGTTTGAGTGGGGAGGGGGCTGTATGCTGAACACCAAAATAAGGAAAATATCTCGGTAAAATTCCAGATAGAGAAAAATTGGTTTATAACAAAAATTTATATAAAATTGCAATAATATGGGCCTATACAATTTTTCGATCTCAGGTATAATAACAGAGATATTTTAAATTTTTAGTTACCCCCCTCCCCATCCCCCTTCCTCCTCGTCCAAGTCCAATTTCGGGTATTACCTAATATAATCTGTAGTTATACATGGAAGCTTGGGAAATCTGATTAGTTTATGCAGCGCCTATTTGACGGAAGTTTTAGTTCAATGAACTAAAGAACCCTAAATTTCTGTAGTTTTAAACAAAATCAATAGTATAATTTTAAAAAAATAGTTATTTTTAGACGTAAATACAAAAGTTTAACTAGAGAAAACTAGTTCGTCCAAACCTTTGAATCTAGCTGAATGTGTACGGACCGATTCTTTCCTAAAAATAAATCACCCCGTAAGGCTGTTGTAGGATCACTTCCATTATTCCCTATGGCATAAATTGGATTTGTTCGAAAAAGAAAAAGTCCTTCCATTTCAGCTCTTCTGTTATGGCCAGTTGTTAATTCTTTTATAATTAGCATAATTTTGATATATTGAAACGATTTGACTATTTCAATTATGATATTAATTATTTTATGGAAATAAGTGAATTTGATTTAAATGAATTTCAAGTTATTTACATTTTGGGGAATTCACAATAAATCGACTGGCTTCTGATAGTGCGGAAGAAACCTGCCTGAAATAAAACTAATTCAAAACTAATCTCTAAAAGGAGGACATACATCAGCCAAGGCTTAGTACTACAATACTGGACAAGATATACTATTAAAGTAGGTAGGACGAAAAAATGTTGGCTACGCTTCCACTATAATAATTTAATAACACGGCAATGCGCTTTCGATCCTGTGCTTGGCTACGCTTCCACTATAATAATTTAATAACACGGCAAAGCGCTTTCGATCCTGTGCTTGGCTACGCTTCCACTATAATAATTTAATAACACGGCAAAGCGCTTTCGATGCTGTGCTTGGCTACGCTTCCACTATAATAATTTAATAACACGGCAAAGCGCTTTCGATCCTGTGCTTGGCTACGCTTCCACTATAATAATTTAATAACACGGCAAAGCGCTTTCGATCCTGTGCTTGGCTACGCTTCCACTATAATAATTTAATAACACGGCAAAGCGCTTTCGATCCTGTGCTTGGCTACGCTTCCACTATAATAATTTAATAACACGGCAAAGCGCTTTCGATGCTGTGCTTTCGCCGTGTTATTAAATTATTATAGTGGAAGCGTAGCCAACATTTTTTCATCCTACCTACTTTAGAAGTCACTTCCACCTGCCAGAATACCAACTCAGAATACTATTAAAGGTTTGTATATAAATTTTCTATTAATATCGGTAACATTAATCTTATTTGTAATCTGTATAAGTAACCCGCTATTGTTTGTCAGAAATTATATTTAGGGGAAAGTGAAGTAAAACCGGGCAGCTAAGGTTTGAAGGCTTCCAGAAACCACAATTTTTACCACAAATATGTAAAGTTTTGTTTTAAAAAAGTTCTATTTATCTTAACGTTAATCACAGATTCAAAAAAAAAAATTAAAGAAGTTTTACAATACTTTTTTTGAAAAAAGTCATTTTGCCCGGTTTTACCCCACTAGTAGGGTACATCATATAATACAATGGCATATGTTATTCTTACGGGAAAATAAAAATGTAATGGCTTTTAATCATATTGGTATTATTTTTTTTAATAAAAAATGTTGTTCGATGCTATAAAATATTAAAATAAGTAAAGGTACACACAATTCTATACGACTTAAGCCAATTTAACAGTCTTTGCAATTAATACTTTATAATTACATTTTTTTGCGTGAAATTGCAATGCACAAGTCGTAAGTAAAATCGTCATGTTCCTGTTGGGCCCCAAAGCAGCTTTGATGGACCCAACCATGACAATGAGTGCACTCGATCCAACCTTCACCATCCTTGGAGTCGATGAAAAGCTCATTGCATTAAATGCAGGCAGTAGTCATATTTTCATCTTCTTCACTTGAGTCACCCCACATTTGCTCCATTAGTTTCTCTATTTTTAGGGCGCTTATTTTCTGATTGTTTTAGTAGCCTTTTCTGTGGTTTGTTATACTTTTCTTTAAGTTTCTTTTTCTCCTCTTCTTTTTTTCCTAGCAAAATCGTCTCTTATTACCTCACAAGTATAATGAGACAAAGACTGAACGGAATAACAGATGTCGGCATCTGATGAAAAGTGATGGAATATTTGGTGCTTAAGATTATCCAAACTCATGTTATATTTTAACTACATTTAATTATAATAAAAAGAATTGATAATTAAGGAAAGTTTTGGGTTAATGAATTTATGAACTGTTATTCTTCATTTTAGCTATGAATTATTTAGTAATTTGTGATAAATATATTTGCCAGTTTTGGATCTGGGAAAAAAAAGAATGCGAAATATCAAATTAACCCAGACTATTTATAATTGGACAGTTTTTTATCACTTACACATGGTTTTAGTAAGAAAAGTTAATTATACATACTTCATGATAAGCTGCCCTGATTACGAAGTTTCTTTAGAATTTTCAAAGTTCCTTGAAATAGTAATAACATCATTCTAACTGATTAAGAGAAGTATTATATATCGGTCATCTCATTACGTGTGTTTCTTCACTGCTCTCTTTTTAGTCCCTTTTTTCCCCCTTGTATTGATTGTATCTTAGCTGGCCTAATTAACAACTTAATAAACAAACTTCCATGTGAATGTCTCCTTGTTTAAGCGTATTATCTAGATCCTCTTCGGGAGTTTTTTCTTTGCATGAAAAAACACATCACAGTTTGTATTTGGGAAATGTTACGGACGAAATCTTAATTCATTGGAACCTTTAATGTATTCTTTTCAAAGCATCAATAAACTTTAGTACTCTAAATAACTTTATAAAGGTTCTAATAATAAAAGTAAGCACATGGAAAGAAAACACCTTCTTGAATTTCTAGAAATACTTATTAAAAAACGTCTGTCACGCAGGGGCTGCGTAAACTAAGCAGATTTCCCTCGTGAATAGATAAATCTACTTACTGGCAACACAACCGTGAATATTAAGTGAATAAATACAAACAGTAATAAGAAATCTTTGAGTAAATTTTAATAATTTCCCGACGGGAAGAGTCTGAATTGTCCACAAACAGGTCTGCCCACCTCTCACCGGAAACAAAAACAATTACTGAAATATATCAGAATATGTCATATTAATTTTCTTGAAACATATTTACTATATCTTATACTGTAATTTATAATGAATCAAAATAATTTTTACCTGAATCAACCAAATTTTAGTGTTCCAAGAACTTAAGAAAGGGGGGGGGGAGGCCACCAGAACATATTTGCATGTATCTCGTATATTAAAGGTCTCTTGAAAAAAATATTTAGTATTTAATCTTCGAATAAAGTGGTTTATTATATAACAGAGTATTTTTTTTTTATTTTATGAAACATGAGTAGAATCGGGGGTTTGCTGGAGACTGTAAACTGAAAAATGCAAATATCTCGGTTATTATTCAAGATAAAGGATAAATGTATATAGCAATATTTATAGTACATTTAATTTGCAATAAGAATTACTCTTTACACTTTTCCGACCCGTCGTATTGTAACAGAGATATTTCGTAATTTCCAAATTCTCCATGTTTAAACCCCCCACCCCCCCCCCCTGTTACGATTTCAGCTGTAAACGAACTTGATCTTTCATTTTACATATAACGATTACATATCGAGTTTGGAAACATTCAAACAATAATTGCGTGCGTTAGACCGGTAGAAGACAAATATAGATAGATAGATACAATTTTGAACGGTTCATTTTTGTCGTCTGCAAGGTAGGACCAATGGACATTTGAAGAAAAATTTCGAAAATCATGTCATGAGTACGACATTAATAGCTGATTTCCTTTAAGGGAAATATTCTAAAAAAGAGTTCGAAGACTTGGGAAGATGAGTGATGCACCATTTTCCACGATAGCCAAAAGAACGGTCGACGAGTACAGAATATAATGTAGTGTCCTTCAATTCTTGTAAATTTATACTCATGATGCTATTTTTGAAACATTTCCTCAAATGTTCATCGATCCTACCTTGGAGATGACGAAAATGAGGATATATGCATATACTCCAGTGGTCGCAAACTTTGTCTTATCGTTGCCAAACTCGATATATAAGAGCATTATGTAAAACTCAAGATCAAGTTCATTAATGACTGTAATTGTTCGAGAGGGAGGGGAGGGGGGGGGGTTAGACGGGTAGAATTCCGAAAACTCAAAGTATCTCCGTTACTATACGTCGGATCGAAAAATTGTATAGTGGCAATCCTTTTGCAAATTTAATTTCCAATTTATGTTGTTATTTGCGTATTTTCTCTATTATGAATATTAACCGAGGTATTTGAACTTTTTAGTCTTATGTCCATGGACCACTTTATAGGAAGCTTAAATAGCAAATCATAGCTTTCATTGACCTTTTAGTGTGGTAGATACATGGAAATAGGTCGTGTAATGACCTCAACATTTAAGATTTTATGTTCTGAAATTGTTTATTTGATCTATACTAGGCTATAAACGATATTTTTATCCCCACTACGCGGGAAGTCTAATTAGTTTACTCAGCCCCTGCGGGACGAACTAATGTAATGTTCAGGGATTTAAGCTTGACCTGAATGAACATTTAACATGATTGCACTGTGCAGTCTAATCCGATCAGGTGTTTCCATGTGTTCATTTATTAATATTTTAATTCCAGATGGATGTGTTTAATATACGGTTATATCAGATAAAAAGTCCGTCACGCAGGGGCTGCGTTAACTAAGCAGATTTCCCACGTGCGCCATGTATTTGCATTTATCTCAAAACTTAAAATTTTAATGAGAACAATATTTGGCATTTAAGCTTCAAATAATGTGCTTCATAACATAATAGAATATTGAAAATATGAGATGAGTAGGAGTGGGGCTTTACTGAAGACCGAAAACTAAAAAATGCAAATATCTCAGTAAATAATCAAGGTAGTGAAAAAATGTACGTAACAACATTTATAGAACATTACATTTGCAATAAGATTGGTTCTATACAATTTTTCGATTCGGCGCATAATAACGGAGATATTAAGAATTTTCGAAATTCTCCCCCTCTAAACCCCCCTCCCCCTAGTCCGATTTCAGCCATTAACAAACTTAGTCTTTCTTTTTGTATAAAACGATTATATATCAAGTTTGGTAACTATAAAACAAAAATTGGTAATAGACAAATATATATATATATATATATATATATATATATATATATATATATATATATATATATATATATATATATATACAGTTTTGAACGGACCTTATTTTCGTCATCTCCTGGGTAGGATCGATGGCCATTTCGAAAATCTCGTCATGAGTACAACCTCAATAGCTGATTTCCCTCAAGGGAAATTTGCTAATAAAAAAAACCTTGCAAATAACCAACAGGAGTAACCGCGTGCTTCAATATGGAATTTACAACGTTATGAATTGGGAAATCAAGTTGTTTAAGTAATTGCAGCTTTGAAAGGAGTAAATAGGAGAATGAGCCTGAGAGGGATTATTGAAAATACAAACAGTTAATGACAGGTGTTGCGTTGGAAGGAGGTAGATTTAGTGGGAGGAGCAGCTGTAAGGGGAAAGGAGCGGGCAGTTATTGCTGCTAACTTACGGCTGACAAAAAGAATAGCCTATACCTCCTTCTTCATGCTCCCTTCCGTTGCCTCCTGGTGGTCCTGTCACCGGCTCTAGCTCATCTCCTCTACTCACCGCCCTTTCCTTTCGTCAGCCATTAAACCAACTTCTATGTACTATCAATGTGGCTCGAAATCGCTCCTTCATATTCTTCTCCGATCTTCTTTATTCTGATATGGATGAAAGAAAGAAAAGTCCGTCACTCAGGGTTGCGTAAACTAAGCAGATTTCCCAACGTGAAGTTTAATAATAGATAAACCTACTTCTGAGGCCCTAGTTTGTTTTTGCCTTGGTCGGTGGGATAGGTCTATCAAACCTAGAGGGTGAAGGCAGTTTTCCCTTTTCCTGAGCAGTGTGCTCTAACAACAACAAAGGCCTATAACAATATTTGGTATTTAAGCTCCGAATAATGTGGTTTATTATATAACAGAGTATCATTTACGTAACAAGAGTAGAAGTGGGGGTTTACTGAGGGCTGAAAACTGGAAAATGCAAATATCTCGGGTAATATTCAAGATAGAGAATAAATGTATATAACAATATTTATAGTACTTTTAATTTTCAATAAGATTGAATCTATACACTTTTTCGATCCGACTTATAGTAACGGAGATATTTTGAATTTCCAAATTCTCCCCCTCTAGCCCCCCCCCTCCCCCTGGTCCGATTTCAGCCATTAACGAGCTTGATATTTCTTTTTTCATAAAACGACTAAATATCAAGTTTGGTAACGATCAAACAAAAGTTTAGACCACTAGAGCGTTAATAGACAGATATATATATATATATATATATATATATATATATATATATATATATATATATACTAGCTCAGATACCCGGCTTCGCTCGGGAATTCATTTGAGGCCGAATGGTGATAGTATTTTTTTGGCAAGGCTTTACTTTGCACAATGTTTTGACATTTATCCGTCACAGTGTTTAGAGTAAATACCCGTCGTTTCTGTGGATTTGTTTATAATACAATTATTTTTTTATGAAAGACTTCACTGTCCTCCATATTGTCATATTTCCCATTTCCTGTGCATTCTGCATAGATTTGAATTAGTAGTTTTTAACGTATAACTCATTTATACTTAGGTATACGACGAAAGTGTATATAACAAAAGTTACTCCAAATAACGAAATAAACAATTTTTGCTATGTGCATAATTGCCGAAACCTCAATAGGAAACGAAATATCACTATTTTTAATTTCAGGCCTCCCTTATAACCCCCACTCCTGCCCGTCCCTAGAAATGTTAGTATGGCTTATTATAAGGAAGGCCTAAGTGCTAATACAAATACGGAGTGTTTTATTTAGTTCGGTTGAGTCTTTTGTGCCAAATAAAATTGTTGACTCCCGCTATAATTTTTAGCGTATAACGTCTTTATACTTCGGTATACGACGATAGTGTATATAACCAAAGTTTCTCTAAATAACAAAATAAACAACTTTTGTTATGTGCACGTTTGCCGAAACCCCAATAGGAAACGAAATATCACTATTTTTAATTTCAGGCCTCCCTTATAACCCCCACTCCTGCCCGTCCCTAGAAATGTTAGTATGGCATATTATAATGAAGGCGTTAGTACTAATTCACATACCGAGTTTGGTTTAATTCGGTTGAGTCTTTAGTGCCAAATAAAATTGTGGACTCCCGCTTTAGTTGATAGCGTATAACTCATTTATGCTTCCATATACGGCAAAAGTGCATATAACAAAGGTTACTCTAAATAACAAAATAAACAACTTTTGTTATGTGCATATTTGCTGAAAAAGCAATAGGAAACGAAATATCGCTATTTTTAATTTCAGGCCTCCCTTATAACCCCCACTCCTGTTCGTCTGAGAGAATATTAATATAGCCTAAAGTCTAAGTTGGGCTAGTAGTAATATACATACCAAGTTTCATAAAATTCGGTTCAGCCGTTTATGCGTGAAAAGGTAACAAACAAACAAATAAACAAACAGACAGCAAAGAAACAAAATGCAGTTATGGTGTCTATGACATGTGAAACGAAAAGTTATCGTGAAATTTCGCGAAAAAAATCAATGTACAGACAGAGGTTACAATTTTATATATATATATATATATATATATATATATATATACATATTATATTGCTAAAGCTAATGCTGTAATCTGTAATGAATCAGAATCAGAATTATCTCAATCAATCTCTCTCTCTCTCTCTTTCATTGCGTTCTGCTAGTATTTCCCTCATTGATGTGTACAATGCAAATACCCGACAAACTTCTTCCCTGAATACATCTGGCACTATCCGAATACAAATAATTCCGTGAAGAATTCGTCCTGGCAGGATACTTGTTACCAAATTTCCCTTAAGGGAAATCAGCTATTGAGCTCGGACTCATGACGCCCATCATGAATCCAGTCCATCGATCCTACTTAGGAGATGACGAAAATGAGGTCCGTTCAAAATTGTATATATATATATATTGCCTGTTATTGCTCTAGGTGTCGTAATTTTTATTTGATCGTTAGGAAACTTGATATTTAATAGTTTCAAGTAAAAAGAAAGATTAAGTTCGTTAATGGCTGAAATCGAACCAGTAGGAAGGGAGTCAGAGGAGGTAAATTTCGAAAATTCGAAATATCTCCATTATTATGCCTTGGATCGAAATATTTTAAAGAACCAATTTTATTGCAAATATAATGTTCTATAAATGTTGTCATGTGCATGTTTTTCGTATCTTTATTAGTAACTGAGATGTTTGCATTTTTTTAGTTTTCGGCCTTCAGTAAACCCTCACTCCTTCTCATGCCATATTAACGATAAGCGGTTATATTAGGAAGCACTTTATTTGAAGCCTAAATACAAAATTTCGTTTTCATTGAACTTTTACGTTTTGAGATAAATTTAAATACGTAACGCACGTGGGAAATCTGCTTAGTTTACGCAGCTCCTGCGTGACGGACTTTTTTTCTTTTGCTAGCGTGTTTTTTACTTTCAATTGTAATAATTCCTTTATTCTTTGCCCGCGTGATAGACTTTTTTTTTCTTTTTTCAAGAATTCTTTTCATTGGGTGGGACAACTCATTAGTCAGTGCTTAAATTGTTAATCTGGATAGAGGATATTTAGCCGATCTTGGGAGTCAGAATATATTTAAAATATTGACCCAAACTCATCGTAATAATGTGCTAGAAGTCACGCTCATCCAAACAGAGCTCAGTTGTTTGAATAAATCTTAGCCTGAGGCATTTGACGTTCTTTTAGAACATCCCGGCTTTCCGCCTCTGAAAGTATTGTGG
Source organism: Riptortus pedestris (assembly GCA_019009955.1). Taxonomy (NCBI): domain Eukaryota; kingdom Metazoa; phylum Arthropoda; class Insecta; order Hemiptera; family Alydidae; genus Riptortus; species Riptortus pedestris. The sequence goes on along the minus strand of CM032233.1, from coordinate 114,225,704 downwards.
CTCTGAAAGTTATGTTGATTTTAGTAGCTTCATGAGTTGATTTCTTAATACAAACTTCTCTTGAAATACATTATAATTTCCATTCAAGTTTCATTCCTTTATTTAATGGAACTCTTACATTAGAATGGAATAATAGTTATTTATTATACAAGTGACGAAAGTAGATCATTTTACAACTCGAGTGAAATGTTTACCCGAGTACGTAATTTTACGAGAGTTGTAAATTGTACTTTCGTCACGAGTGTAATATTAAATTTTTTCTGTAATCGTGTAACACATGATCAGATCTAACCAGAATATGAACAAAATTAGAATGTTGTGAAGATTATGGTATGTTGTTGGTAGGGTGTAAGCATGGTTGTGAAAGGTTATAAGCATAGTTATAAAACAACTAGTGATGATTGTGAAGTAGTGCAATTATAAACAAGTGCAGGTTATAAACAAGGAAGGTAATTATTATTATATTTAAATTTTAAAATATATTGATTATTTCCACCAATAATTCATTCATATTTCAATTTATTTTGTTAAAATAAATTCTTACAATGTTAAGAAACATTTAAAAGCATTTAATTTCCAACTTCAAATTATTTTTTAATTTATACATATTACTAATTAAGAAGGCAATTCACATTCTTCACTCTATTGCAAAATGTTTCACTTTCTTCACTCATTTCAGTTTAGTAATGCCATTATTCAACGATTACAGAAAAAAGTATTTTCATTTATCTATTTGTTGTTCGCAGGTTACATTTTATCTCATTTGACATCACCGACCAACTAGGTATCTCTCTCACGTTTAATAGTTACACTATCAAATTTTCTAAAACATTCTTCTGAAACTGATCATTAACAATTGTTCTGAAAATCTACCCATACCAAAACTTAAAGACTACTTCTGCATAGATCTCTTACCTAGAGCCACCAGTTTCCTATATAGTGCCTAGTGTTAATCAAAAAAGTCCATCACGCAGGAGCTGCGTAAATTAAGCAGATTTCCCTCGTGAAGTTTAATAATAGATAAACCTATATGCACAACACAACACCACCGTGAATATTAAGTGAATAAATACAAACGGTAATAAGAAATCATTCCCCTCTCGACGGGAAGCGTGAATGAATCAGAATAATTTTGATCTCAATCAATCATATTTTTGTAATCCAAGAATTTAAGACGGGTCACAAAATCTATCTCGTAAATTAAAGTTCTATTGAAAGCAACATTTGGTATATAAGCTTCGAATAATGTAGTTTATTATATAACAGTGTATTGATTATGTAGAACGAGTAGAAGTTGTCGTTTACTGTAGCCTGAAAACTTAAAAGTGAAAATATCTCGGTTAATATTCAAGATAGAGAATAAATTTATATAACAATATTTATAGAACATTTAATTTGCAATAACATTGACTGTAGAGGGGTGACAGACATCAACAGTTTTGAACGGACCTCATTTTCGTCATCTACTGGGCCGGATCAATGGCCATTTGAAGATAAATGTCGGAAATTGCGTCATGAGTACGACATCAATAGGTAATTCCCCTTAAGGGAAATCTGCTTATGTGGCCAATTTGGTTTCTAGTATAGTAACTTTAGGAGGAGTACCTTGTGAGAGTACTGTGAACAAGACATTAATTCCCTTAGGCATAGAAACTCTATATTTTTGGTATCATTGGCTGCTTGTTGGCTGGGCTGTTCGACTAATAGACAGAAAATCGGTTATATATATATATATATATATATATATATATATATATATATATATATATACAGGGTGTCCCCAAACCAAACGGCCAAACTTTAGGGATCGATAGAGGATCGAAAAACTAAAACACAAAGTCCTCTGGCATATGCCTCGTTTTCGCTTCGTTTTCGAGAAAATCACAAAAAACTAAAAATAGTTGTACAAAAACTCGTTAAGGCTAATGGAAGAGCGGATTTTATTCCTTGAATGAATTTTAGCAATAAATGTTATTCCAATACAATTATTGTATTCTAATCATATACTAACAGAAAGGTAATTTTAAAAAAAATATTTTTTATTAAGAAAAAATAATAAATTCTTTTTTATTCAAATATTCATAGTATAAAAAAATTACCTATTTAAAGTAGATAACATTATGAACAATAACTGAAGATTAAAACATAAAAAAAGATTAAAAATTTAGAAAATTAATAAAATAATTAAATATTCTTACTTGGAAAACATAAATGTTTCAGTTTTTATATGGGTCTACATTAGTGAGAAAAAAAAAAAATCTGAAAATTTTGAAGGTTTTACCTTCTCTAAAATTACATCGTTAATTTCTAAAGCGTCAACGTAAATGTTGTTCGAAGTGCTGGCCTCTCGCTGCAATACACGCATCACATCGCGTACTCACAGATCGCACTGCATCTAAACATTGTTCTGCGGTGAGCTGGTTGCAAACCATTCTGATGCGCTCGATGAGGTCATCCCTTGTGCGGACGGGCTCTCGGTAGACATTTTCTTTCACGTATCCCCACACGAAGAAATCTAGTGGCGTGAGGTCCGGAGACCGGGGAGGCCAAGGCACCGACCCACCTCGTCCTATCCAGCGACCTGGGTAGTTGATGTCCAACCAGTCTCGTACGGCCCTTCCGTAATGTGCAGGACAACCATTGAGTTGAAACCAGCTCTCAAGGCTTGTTTCCAAAGGGATATCTTCCAATAGTGCCCGTAAGTCATTCTCCAGGAATAGATGATAACCTTCAGCGTGAAGTCGAGCAGGTAAAAATACGGGACCATTTATGCGATTATAACAAAGACTGACCCACACGTATACAGAAAACTCATGCTAGTAGTGAAATTCTCTAACAGCGCGGGGATTTTCATGTGCCCAAAGGTGGTAGTTTCTTTGATTGAATATGCCCGCACGTGTAAAAGTCGCTTCGTCCGTCCAGATTACTTTCGAACTTAAGTTTACATCGTTTTGCAATTGTTCTTTGTACCAATTACAAAAATTTAATCGGCGGGGATAATCAGCGGGTATTAAATTTTGTACCTTTTGTACATGGTAAGCATGCCTGCGGTCAGCCCTTAATGTGCCCAAATGGTTGTCTTTGGTATGCTTAGAACTGAAGCAGCTCTCCGGACGCTTGTGCTAGGGTTGGTATTGAAGTGCCTCACTATCCTCTCCCTCTGCCTCAGGTCGGCTTCCATCGGAGCCTGCATACGGTTTCCACGACGATTACATGAGAAGGACCCAGTCTCTCGAAGCCTTCTGAAAGTGCTGGTAAAAACACCTCTGTGTGGGGTTTCTCGGTCAGGAAACCGTCTGCGATATTCCCGAACTGCCTGACGTGCATTGCCATCGCAGAATCCGTAGACGTAGACTATGTCCGCTTATTCAGCGTTGGTAAATCTAGCCATATTTGTTGACTTCACTGAACAGTACTAGCAACACCACTAATGTGAGAATGCGAGGCTGGATTCCCCCCAAAAAGGATTAAAGTGATAGTAAACATTTTAATCCTTTCTTTTTAAGTTTAAACACTCAACCTAGACGTTTTATTGATAAGGAAAGCGTGAGAATATTCATGTCCAGAACCAGATTGGTCATAACCAATCTTATTGAAAATACATTGTTCTATAAATATTGTTACCCACTATTAGGAAGTGCTTGAGAAGTAGAATGTAGACGTTCATTCTAGTAGGCATAACTATTTGGTTACCAGGCATAAGGAATACCTTGTATACTTATGAAGATGACAAGTATAGATTCAGTGATTTCGACCAGTCCGTTATCACATGGACTGTTAGCAGATTTCCCATAAGGGGTCGTACTCATGACGCGATTTTCAAAATTTTTCTTCAAATGTCCATTGATCCTACCCAGGAGATGACGAAAATGAGGTCCGTTCAAAATTATATATATATATATATATATATATATATATATATATATATATATATATATATATGTCTGTTAACGCTGTAGAGGTTGCAATATTTGTTTCATCGTTACCAAACTCGATATTTAATCGTTTTATGTAAAAAAGAAGATCAAGTTCGTTAATGGCTGAAATCGGACCAGTGGGAGGGAAGATTTTTGAAGATTTGAAATATCTCCATTATTATAAGTCGGATCGAAACATTGTACAGAACCAATCTTATTCTAAATTAAATTTACTATAAATATTGGCATATACACATTTTCTCTATCTTGAATATTAACCGAGATATTTGTATTTTTATGAAGTGTGTGTGTGCGGCTATTGTCCTAAGTTTCCGGATTAGTCCTGCCGTTTCCGTAACTGTTCGACGCTCACGTAACCTAACTTTTCTTGTGATCTAACCTTTTACTTTGTGAGATATATTTGCAAATACGTTCTGTCGATGCCCTATTTGTTTACAATTCATAAGCCGTTTCCGTTGGGAGCTTATTAAAATTAACTGAGCGATTTCTCATTACCGTTTAGTCACGGTGGTGTAAAGTGTTAGCAGTATGCAGATTTCTCTATTGCAAAACTTCACTTGGGAAATCTGCTTAGTTTAAGCAGCCCCTGCGTGACGGACTCTTTTTATTTAGCTCTCGAAGGTGAAACAATACACGCAATAAACACTTGCTATTTTAAAATGTTGTGGTTACCCGGCCACAAAGACATTATAGAAATGACTGATGTTGAACACCAGCAGACTTCAACAGGATAGTACAAACAAAAATACTCAAAGACTGGCAAAAAACCTGGTTCCGTCCTGACAACAAATTATTAGAAATAAGACGCAATGTTACAGGATGGTCAACGAGAGAATACGTAGATTCATTAAGAGACCAAGTTGTCCTCACAAGACTGTGCACTGGACCTATATACCTGGCACATTCTAACATAATGAACAAAAAAGGCAAGCCTAACTGTACTCATTGCAACACTGAACTAACTGTAAAACACCTACTAACAGAATGCAGATTACGAACTTACTTAAACATTCCACATGACTTGAAAGAACTATAGTGCTGTATAGTTCTCCAGGTGGGGTGAAGAGCAGAGACTCTGACATATGTGACTGGACCATTTGAAGTAGGACTAACGAAGGCAAATTGCTTACAATTTGAACACCCTAGCAGTAATGTAATAAAAGTCCGTCACGCAGGGGCTGCGTGAACTAAACAGATTTCCCTCGTGAAGTTTAGTAATTGATAAATCTACATTCTGCTAACACAACACCACCGTGAATATTAAGTGAATAAATACAAACGGAAATAAGAAATGTTTCAGTCAATTTCAATAACTTGCCGACAGGAAGCGTTTCAAATGTAATCAAACAGATCTGCCTGCCTCACACCGGAAAGAAAAAGAACTATAGTAGTCCAAGAAATAAAGAAGGGGGGGGGCAACCAGGGCCGGCTCAAGGCAAAATACTGGCCCGGGCAAACAACCGTTTTGTCGCCCCCCCCCCCTAAATAGGGGGGTCCGGGGCCCTCCGCCGGAAATTTGTTCAAAATAGGGTTTAGAATACTGAGTTTTGAGACATCTTAAGTGGTAGATATAAATCAAAATATTATCATATTTTCAAGTGAAAAGATAAGATGACTGAAAAAGTATGTAGACCATCACCTTTTTGCATACATTATAGTAGGCTATACGTAATACATTGTGTGTTTTTGAGTTAGCTTATATTAAAAAAGTTTATAAAAGAAATTTACGCAAGAGAATACAAAATATTAACTTTATAAAATCGAAAAGGAAATTTTTCACTACTTGGGCGTTTGGTCGCCCCCCTGGCTGCGTCGCCCCGGGCAGTCCCCCGGGTTGCCCGGCCCAAAAGCCCCCCCCCTGGGGGCAACTACAAAACGTATTTGCATATATCTCACAAAGTAAGAGGTTAGGTTATACGGGCGCCGACCTACGGAAACAGCCGAACTAATCCGGAAACTTCCGACAAGCACACTTAATAAAAATGCAAATATCTCGGTTAATATTAAAGATAGATAATAAATGTATATCTCAATATTTATAGTAAATTCAATTTGCAATAAGATTGGATCAATACGATTTTTCGATCCGACCTACAGTAACGGAGATATTTCGAATTTTCAAAAATCCCCCCTCTAAATCCCTCCTCCCACTGGTCGGATTTCAGCCATTAACGAAATTGATCTTTCTTTTTACATAACCTCATTTTCGTCATCTCCTGTGTAGGATCGATGGACATTTGAAGAAAATTTTCGAAAATCGCGTCATGAGTACGACCTCAATAACTGATTTCCCTTAAGGAAAATCTGCTAAAATATCGCGGTTAATAATCAAGATAGTGAAAACCGTACATAATCAACAATTATAGAACATTACATTTTCAAAATAGGTGTTATACCTATTTTCGATCCAACGTATTGTAACTGAAATTTTTCGAAATTCCCACCTCTATTTGTGTGTGTGTGTGTGTGTGTGTGTATACACATACATAAATTTTGAACGGACTTCATTTTCGTCATCTCCTGTGTTGGATCGATGGACATATGAGGCCATTTTTTGAAACTCCCGTCATGAGTACTACCTCAATAGCTCATTTTTCTTAAGAGAAATCTGCTAAAATCCGTATATCTCCTTCATTATGAGTCGGATCAAAAAATGTCATATAATTAGTTTTGTCGTTAATTTTTTAACTTGTAGTAGCCCACAATTAAATAGAGCTTATTGTTTCCTGCGGTCGACGTGACATCAAGGATTACCTAAAATGTAGTTTGTTCATAGTGGAAAATCTGATAAGAAAGAGTAGAGCCTTAGAGATGAGGCAAGTTACAAAATCCTGCAAGTCCTCCGTCATGTGATTGTTCGAAAAATGTTATACAACTACAAGTATAACAACGTATTGTGCTACCATTGGTGTCCTACACCTGCAATATTGGAGTATGCAATATTAACAGATTATTAATTTTTACTTCTGAATTAAAAAAATAAAATAAAAAGCAAAGTTGAAATGGATCTGTTAAAAATTCATAACTTTCCATCATGAAACAATAAATAAAAGCCGTCACGCAAATGCTGCGTAAACTAAGCAGATTTCCAAATTCCCCTTAAAGGAAATATGCTTAAAAATGTCATGTATGGGGGTTTTAGACATAGAATCTGACCATCTGTCATTTATCGCTAAATGATGATCGAATCAAAAAACATAAATATTGTTTTTTTAATACTGTCCAAAAATGTATTAAAAATACGGAGTTAATAGAAGCACGCGCTTAATAGTTATAACTATTTTTTGGGGGATTAATAAATTACTTATCTGAAAGGTCTCGATAAGATCTACAACTTTGGTTCTTTGCATTTTTGCGATATCTGAAACAGTTTAAACGATATTACAATTATGGCCCGCATATACCGGAAACCCTGTATATGCGCTTATGGATTAGTTTTAAATAGACATTGTAGCGGCTGTGTCGTGCGATAGCCTTGCCTCTGGTTACCAATTAACTTAACCTTCCTATAAAAAAGTTTAACCAGTGCGTTACTAGTGTTGTGGAGTAGAAGACATGTGTTTGTTGTTGTCAGCTGAATATCACTGCAAACTGCAACAGCCGACCTCCACCTCCAGATCATCAAGCCAGCATAACTGCCAGGATCAACAGGAAAGAAGTTTAAAAGAAAGAGTCGGTATCGTAAGCAAAACCCCTTTTATTTTACAGAGATACCGGCCAGCCAGAAACACTCATTTTCATCTTTCGTTTTCTGCTCCAACTCGGCCAGCAGGAAAGCCTCACAGTAACCTCCCACTTTACACTCCAACCTGGAAAGTGCCTTGACGGACCATTATTGTTTTTATGTTTCAGTGTTTATAATTTTGAAGTCTTGTTATTATTTTTTTATTTGATATTAATCTGAATATAATGATATTTATTTTTTTGGAGTCATGATTTCCTTCATATAGGGAACACATTCTGAACACTAAAATAAGACACCTAGAACCTCATTCGCTTCATCCCCTAAGAAGGATGAATAGACATTTGAGAATTTTTCGCGCCATGAGTACAACCTCAATAGCTGATTTCTCTTAAGGAAAATATGCTAAAACCTAAACTTTTAGTACAGAACGAGTTGTATGTCAAATCAGTTGCATTTAGTTGTGGGTCTGGAGGGGAAAAATGTATACATAATAACTAATAAAAATGTATGAATAAACTGTAGGATTTTAGTTATTATTGAATATCAATAATACAGATATTCCTCAATTGTAACAATAATCCTCTTTTTCAAGTTATATTTCGTTCTTTAATAAAGAATAAAAAATGCATTAGTGTTAACTTTAATTAATTTAATTATGCAATAATTAATTAAATAAATCTTTCAATTTCTAAACAATAATTAATTAAATTAATAGGCCAATTCCCAAACAATAATTAATTAAAATTAATAGTTAATTGTCTAAACAATAATTAATTAAATTAATCGTTCAATTTCTAAACAATAATTAATTAAATTAATCGGCCAATTCCCAAACAATAATTAATTAAAATTAATAGTTAATTGTCTAAACAATAATTAAATAAATAAATCTTTCAATTTCTAAACAATAATTAATTAAATTAATCGGCCAATTCCCAAACAATAATTAATTAAAATTAATAGTTAATTGTCTAAACAATAATTAATTAAAACTAATAGTTAATTGTCTAAACAATAATTAATTAAATTAATAGGTCAATTTATAAACAATATTTAATTGAATTAATAGTTCATTTTCTAAACATTAATTAATTAAATTTATAGTTAATTTTCTAAACAATAATAAAGTTTTATGTTTATTTTTCTGATTGTTATTATTAGTATCACATTCATTAGTCCGTAGAAAAATATTAACAATGAGAGTCTATAGTTGAAAAACTATATATTGGGTTTATATGTGTAACTAGTATAGGAATTATTGTCTAGTCACAATTTCCGAATGTATATATTATAGTGTACTTGGTAATATTGAATCCATAGGAGTTGTGATGCTGTAATCAAAAGAAATTCTAAATCTGGTGAACGCAAGAGAAGTATTTATTTCCTTCAGAAGATCAGATAATGAAGACGTAAAAATATAAAATATAATAAAAGATTCAGTTTTGATAACTATATAATGCGGATTGGTCACTTTAGCACGTAATCTCGAAATAATGGTAATTTCAAGTCATAGAATAGGAAATATGAATAATAGGAATCATGAAAATTCAAAATGCATGTTAAAAGATGAGAATGGTAGTCTGAATATTAATGATTGATATTTTTTTTTTTTTTTTTTGGTAAGGTGTAAATCAATATTGAGCAAATTGTTCTCACGAAAGTGTCATACTGGGTACGCTTGAAAGAGAGTTTATTTTGTGCACAATCTAATTTATATTATATACTGCTGAGCTGGAAGCGATGTATTTGGGACTCAAAGAAATTAACAACGTCACATTATTTACGGAGTCCTTGAGTTGATTGCAAACACTCTTAGAGGTTTATACCTACGGGGTGTACAGAAAGTTCTAAGCCTGGTGTACTTATGATACCTCAGCTGTCAAGGTTGTTTTGGAAGGTTTTGACAACAATTTTTTTTTTTGACCGGGTTACAGATGTTGGAAAAAGCGGTGGAATAAGTGCGTTGCTGTTGAGGGGGACTATATTGAAAAATAAAAATATGTAAGTTGAAATCAGGCTTAGAACTTTCTGTACACCCGGTATAATCTCATCGTAAGGAATGTAAAGGACACTCTTAATAACCCACAATTGAAAAATAAGAAAGCCACTATATTTTGGCTACCTGGGCATACGAGTATGAGAGCTCAATGTTTGATACACAAGCCAAAATTGCAACAACCAAAAGTGGCATCGACATAACTCAAATAACACTAACTGACGCACTACATTACTACAAAAACAAGATTGTACAAAACTGGGAACAACAATGATTATCAATTTATTGCAAGTTAAGGAAAATCAAAAATACAACGGTGGAATGGTCATCAAGTAATCGAACTTCAAGAGGAGAGAAGATGGTTCTTGTTCGACTGCGAAATGGCCATTCTCGTCTAACACATAAGTACTTTTTTTTTTATATTATTTATTCATGGACACCACATCGAAGGTGATTTGCCCTTTCAAAAGTAACAACAAGAAACAATAACAAATACCTTAACAACAAATGACAATAACAAATATCTTAACAATAAGTAACAATAACAAATACCTTAACAACAAATGACAATAACAAATATCTTAACAATAAGTAACAATAACAAATACCTTAACAACAGGTAACAATTAAAAATACCTTAACAACAAGTAACAATAACAAATACCTTAACAACAAGTTACAATAACAAATACCTTAACAACAAGTTACAATAACAAATACCTTAACAACAAGTAACAATAACAAATACCTTAACAAAAAGTAACAATAATAAATACCTTAACAACAAGTAACAATAACAAATACCTTAACAACAAGTTACAATAACAAATACCTTAACAACAAGTAACAATAACAAATACCTTAACAACAAGTAACAATAACAAATACCTTAACAACAAGTAACAATAACAAATACCTTAACAACAAGTTACAATAACAAATACCTTAACAACAAGTAACAATAACAAATAACTTAACAACAATTACCAATAACAAATATCTTAACAACAAGTAACAATAACAAATACCTTAACAACAATGAACAATAACAAATATCTTAACAACAAGTAACAATAACAAATACCTTAACAACAAGTAACAATAACAAATACCTTAACAACAATTAACAGTAACAAATACCTTAACAACAAGTAACAATAACAAATAACTAAACAACAAGTAACAATAACAAATACCTTAACAATAACAAATACCTTAACAACAAGTAACAATAACAAATATCTTAATAACCAATATCTTAACAACAAGTAACAATAAAAAATACCTTAACAACAAGTAACAATAACAAATATCTTAACAACAAGTAACAATAACAAATACCTTAACAACAAGTAACAATAACAAATACCTTAACAACAAGTTACAATAACAAATACCTTAACAACAAGTAACAATAACAAATACCTTAACAACAAGTAACAATAACAAATACCTTAACAACAAGTAACAATAACAAATACCAAAAAGCAATGACAAATAACAAAAGTGTAACTGCTAAGCATATTATAAGTGATAAAAATAAAATTTTAAAAAAATAAATTGGTGATGAGCATAGTTGGTGATTGATCAATAGGGAATGAATGAAAGTACTCTTGCCAATGATTGCCATCATTTCCTCCTTCAGGGTAATGTGTACAAACGCATCTGATACAATTAATGGATATAATTTGAAATTTTGTTGCACACCACAGACTTAATTTGTATGTTAAATTTTGTCATATATGTGAATATTGTGTAGGTATGAGAATATGTTGTTAATGTATGGGCTGCCTTCCGTCAAAAGTTCTTGTAAGTCGTAGGGGAAGTCCTGGTGTTGTCGTTTTCGGCATTCTGTCAGTATATGTTTTATCGTCAAGAGAATGTTACAAGTTGAGCAAGTAGGTCTGTCAGTCTTTGTCATTAAGTATGAGTGTGTTAATTTAGTGTGGCCGATTCTAATTCTCGAGAGAACTATAACATAAATACCTAAAACACTTACAAATTGACTGCAGAAAACGACATAATATAGACCTACCATACAATCTGGAAGAACTTCTAAATAACAAAAGTACATATCTGGACGCTGTATTAAAATATTTAAAAGAAGAGCATCTATTCAAACTATATAATACTCACCCTCTTGTTACTTACAGACAAATATAGCCATAAAAGTTTAATTCCAACACAATGCTGTACCAAATGTAATGCAAAATTACATTTTGTGCTACCTTGTATGTGGGTGAGTGTGCGTGCTGAGTGTGTGTAACAATGTGATTCGGAATGCTTGTGTATAATTTTAGAAACTTTTAAATAAATTCTTATTTATGTATTATAAATTACTACTAAACCTAGTTTTATTTATTTATATAAAATATTTTTTGGATTTAATATTATGCTTTGGTTTTATTTTTTCTCTTTAGTTAATTATTCGTGTTCTGTTTTTGTTTTTTTTTGTTGATTTTTCTTTTCCCGTTCGAAAATTTCTCTGTTTTAATATTTTTTATTTAATTAGTTCTTATTACTTTTTACACTTTTTTTTTCACTTGTGCTATCGCCCAGCAGCATCTATAAGTATAATGATGAATTAAATTCAAAAATTTGGAGCATTTTTACCACTTGGTTATTTGATGAATGGTGTAAATTACTCCAAATTGCGTGACACCAAACAAACAAAAAAATAAATAAATATTTTATATTAAAATCATAATTTTATAGAAATGCTGTCATAGCACCCCGAATTTTGTATGGAGCAGAAGTAGTTATGACGCACCGAAATTCAATAGAAATATACAGCAAAAAACAGGCAGAACTGACTTAATACAGCAAAAGGCTATCGTACCTTATGGCATGATGAGAGTTATGAATTGCAGGTACCATGTCTATTACATCGAAGGTTTTTAAAAAAAGATAGATTGAAGAGAATACACGAGGATGGAAATTTCTTTCTTCGCCACAATATTATTACAGGCATAGAGTCTAGACCTATGATTCCCAAAGTGGTCTATATCGACCCCCGGGGGTCTATGACAACCTGCGAGGGGTCTACGTCAGCGAAAAAAAATGTTGAAAAAAATGAAATGAAAATAGGAGTCTACGATTGTGGATCTCAACATACACTGATAGTACCTATTTACTTACATTATACTATCTTATAATATAAAGACATATACATTATTTATAAAAGTACCTATGAAGTAAAAAATGTATTATATATGTTTATAAAATTGTGTAAGTTGTAGTATGTAGGCATTCGCTTTGTGGTCGCAATACATTTTGAACTTGTAAAAACCTGCTCATAATGATATACCAGTATTATCTTGTTACAAGCATTCGTGCAAGTCTCCGAGCTTCGCGAACTTGCACTGACTTGTTCAATTCGTCACAAAATTTTATTTTGAGTAGTTTTAATTTAAATTTAATTAATAAATATATAAAACTTAACATGTGTTTTTACTTTAAGTTTTTAACACTAAACTTCACTACATTTAGAAATTTACTAAAAATCAATATCAGGAAAGTAGGGGGTCCACCCAAAACCGAGAAATATGGCAAGGGGTCTACGACACAAAAAAGTTTGGGAACCTTGGGTCTAGACCAACATATTCATGGATCCACCTGGCTGAATATCCTCCAATATATGTGATAGCAATCCAAGACCATATTGAGAAAATCAACGCTTATGATGTAGTATACTATACAGATTGGAGTAAACAAGATTAGAAAGCTGGCTGTTCAGTTATTAAATATGAAAGAAGTATTCTCTGCGATGTTACGAAACACAGACTCCATGAAACCTGCAATAGCTATCAGGCCAAACTTTTAGCATTCCTAATGTTTACGCTAAAAGCGAATGAAGATTTAATGAATAATAAAAAAACGATAGTCGATATCCAATCATGTATTGCCACCATTATATACAACTACTCCAATGAAAATATGACACTTGATATTGTTCACAAATATATTATTGTACCAAAAGCAGGAAACCAAAGGGAAACCAGCCCCTGCGAGACACACTTTTAGCAGATTTCCGTTGAGGGAAATCGGCTATTTAGGTCGTACTCATGACGCGATTTTTGAAATATTTCTTCATATGTCCATCGATCCTACCCAGGAGATGACGAAAATAATGTCCGTTCAAAATTATATATATATATATATATATATATATATATATATATATATATATATATGCCTGTTAACGCTCTAGCGGTCGCAATTTTTGTTTGATCGTTACAAAACTCGATATTTAATCGTTTTATGTAAAAATAAAGATCAAGTTCGTTAAAGGCTGAAATCGGACCAGTGGGAGGGGGGGTTGAAAATTCAAAATATCTCCGTTATTATGCGTCGGATCGAAAAATTGTATAAAATCAATCTTATTGCAAATTAAATTTACTATACATATTGGTCTATAAATTTATTCTCTATCTTGAATATTAACCGAGATATTTGCATTTGTATTAAGCGTGTGTGGTCGGCAGAAGTCGGCTATATTCGGGACTTTCCGCCGAAAGCTAGTACGGCCGTTTCCGCAACTGTTCATCTCTCGTGAATTGGTTTAGAGATTCGTTACTACTACTGTTATTAGTAGGCAGATTTCTCTATTGTAAAACTTCGCGTGGGAAATCTGCTTAGTTTACGCAGCCCCTGCGTGACGGACTTTTTAAAATCTATATCTAGAACAATAAGAGTGAAAGAGGCTAAACCGATGTAGAGTTATTTACAATAAACTCATTTATTGGTGGATGAGTGTTATTATCTGAATTGAGACGAGACACTTATCCATAACGTTAACGGAGCTGCTGTTTAGGGATTGGAGTAATTGATTCGGAGAGCATAAGGTTAAAACTAACGAGGTTCAAGGAGATGAGCTAGAGTCGGCGACAGGACCACCAGGAGGCAACGGAAGGGAGCATGAAGAAGGAGGTATAGGCTATTCTTTTTGTCAGCCGTAAGTTAGCAGCAATAACTGCCCGCTCCTTTCCCCTTACAGCTGCTCCTCCCACTAAATCTACCTCCTTCCAACGCAACACCTATCATTAACTGTTTGTATTTTCAATAATCCCTCTCAGGCTCATTCTCTTATTTGCTCCTTTTAAAGTGCCAATTACCTAAACAACTTGATTTCCCAAATCATAACGCTCCAAATTGTCAAATGGCATGACACCCGTAGCTTCTCCAGGTAATTTAGAAAAGAGGCTCTTATTAAGCAATGAAACATTTATTAAAGAAACCTCTTACTTGGCTTGCGTTTTTCTCACATTAACCTTTACGTTACGATGTTCTGGCTAATTGGACAAGACAGTCTGGCATGTTTTAATCAACTGGGAAGAGAAATTTTCTTACAAACCCAATCTGACTGTTGATTGAAAAGCAAACCCTAACACTAATGTCCATCAAGTAGGGGCTGCGTAAACTAAGCGGATTTCCCCCGTGAAGTTTAACAATAGATAAATGTGCATACCGGTAACACAACACCACCGTGAATATTAAGTGAATACAAATGATAATAAGAAACCTCCCGACGACAAAATTTTTGTTGATTTTTTAATTCAGAATGAACTTTTTTTTCGATTAATTGACCGTTAATATTTTTATTTTTTTCAGTTCTTCTGTAGCCAAATGGAACGATTAAATATATTTTTAATTCAAATTCTTTCAGACGACTTTGGGGCAAAATTGGAGGTGTACTAAATTGGTTATTGGTTATTGGTATTGGTATCGACCGTATTGATCAGCAACCTCGTATGTTAAAAAAATTGTAAATCCTGATTTTTACATATTAATTTTAATTGTACTGTTCTTGATTATCTGTTTCAAGGCTATATTCAAAATGATTTTACATTATTCACCTGTACTTTGAAATAATTGGAAGTAATATATCAATATTTTAATTTACTGAATGATTTAATCATTTTTTTTTATGTCTCCAGTAAAAGTAATTTTTTTGACATACGAGGTTGGTGATCAACGCTGTCGATATACTGGCTAATGCCTCTTATTAGCCACCTTTACTAGGTTATTGATGAATCGCCCTATAAACATTATGGCAAAGAGTTCGGTTTGATCAACTCTTCCTAATTTCTTTATAATTAGATAGACTCATATAGAACGCTACGGAAAACCCCCTTCAAGACCAAGTTTCATAAAAATCAGGACTTCCTCATTATGAGGGCAGTGGGCCTGAGGGGATGAATTTTGAAAATTCGAAGTATCTCCGTTACTATACGTCGGATCGGAAAAGTGTATAGAATTAATCTCATTGCAAATCAAATGTACTAAAAATATTATTCTATACATTATTTTCTATCTTGAATATTAACAGAGCTATATGCATTTTCAGCCTTCACCAACCCCCGTCTCCTACTCTTGCCACAAAAAATACTCAGTTATATAATAAACCACTTTATTTGAATCTTAAATACAAAATATTGTGTTCGAGAGACCTTTATTATACGGGATACATACAAATATGTTCTGTTAATACAAGCTTCCCCCACCATCTTAAGTTCTTGGATTACTAAAATTTGAGTGTTTGAGATAACAATTCTGTGTTATATGTTATATTCAAATATATTTCAGTAATTGTTTTTCGCTCCTGTGAAGAATGTTTCTAACTATGTGTTCATTTGTGAGAGGTTGGCTCACCTGTTTGTATACAATTCAGACGCTTTCCGTTCGGAAGTTATTCAAAATTAATTGAAAGATTTCTCATTACCGTTTGTATTTTTTCAGTTAATATTCACTGTGGTTCTAAGTGTTACCAGTATGTAGATTTATATTACATAAGATGAACTGTAAAACAACCCGGGGAAATCTGCTTAGTTGACGCAGCCCCTGCGTGACGGACTTTTTCTAGTTTTGATATTAAAATTCAATTATAAACGATGTAGTCGTTACTAAAGCTACCTCTTAGTATTATATTTTCCGCTGATGAGGCGTCATGTTGGCGCCAAAATAGCAGAGAAATATAAATGATTTTAATAATCCTTTGAGGCTTTCTTTTTTGTTGAGCTTCCGCCGTCAGATTGTTATATAATTGACGTTACTGAGGGAGGCGAGTAGCGTGATGATATTATCCATAGGTCAAGACAAGACTGGCATTGGTAATGTATTTGACCTTTGTAAATGTATGGAGGATATCTACTGTATTATTTTATAATGTGCATACATTTTTGGTTTTAATTTTTAACTTTACACCATCAACGTTTACATTTAAAAGTCCGTCATACTGGAGCTGCGTAGATTAAGCAGATTTCCCCACGAGTTACTATAGCAAACTAGTGATCTCACCTCACCACATATTCTGAATTCATACATAAAAACGGACAAGTAACCGGAAGGGGGGGGGTTACTGACGGCAGGAAAGAAGAAAGTACGAGTAACTCGCCTAATACTCGAATTATGAAAAAAAAAGCATAGAACAACATTTGTTGGAAATAGTTTAACAAGATTGGTTTGATAACATTTTCCGACCCGACTTTCCGAAATACGATTTTGAATCCCCCCTCTCTAATCCTCCACTATTCCAGGTCAAATTTCTGGCAATAAAGAGCTTGATCTTTATGTTTACATAAAACTTTTATATATGAAGATTGGTAACGATCAAATCAAAATTGCGACCGCTAGAGCGTTATCATATATATATATTAGCAGATTTCCCTTGAGGAAAATCAGTTATTGTGGTCTTACTCATCACGCGATATTCGAAAAAAAAAATCTTCAAATTTCCATTGGTCCGGTATTTGTCTGTTAACGCTCTAGCGGTAGCAATTTTTTTTTATCCTTCGTAAACCCGATATTTAATCGCTTTATGTAAAACTAAAGATCAAGGTCGTTAATAGCTGAAATTCGTGGGAGGGGGGGGGTTTAGAGGTGGAATTTCGAATATTCATAATATCTCCTTTATTATGCGTCGGGTCGAAAGATTCTACATAAACCAATCTTATTGTAAATATAATGTTCAAATAAATGTTGTAATATACATATTCTATCTATGATTAATATTATTAATAATAATGAGATATTACGGATTGACCATTCCTTGCTGATCCACGGACACTTAATGACCAACAAGGACTCACCGACTTGTAGACATTGCAACGAAACATTAACTGTACATCACATATTGAGTAACTGTCAACGAAGAGACAATTTAGACATTCTACATGACTTACAGGAACTTTTGACCGATAACAGTAATTACCTAGACTCAATCATTAAACACCTAAAAGACATTAATATATACAAGACACTATAATCTACAATTTCCACACACACACTACTCCTCACTTCTTTCCTACATTAGCAGGGTGTATAAACATTAATTTTAGCAGATTTCCCTTAAGGGAAATCAGCTATTGACGTCGTACTCATGACGCGATTTTCAAAAATTTTCTTCAAATGTCCATCGATCCTACCCAGGAGATGAAGAAAATGAGGTCCGTTCAAAATTTTATATATGTATATATATATATATATATATATATATATATATATATATATTTGTTTATTTATTTGTATGTTAACGCTCTAGCGGTCGCGATTTTTGTTTGATCGTTACGAAACTCGATATTTAACCGTTTTTCCTAAAACGGCAGATCAAGTTCGTTAATGACTGAAATGGGACCTGAGGGAGGAGGGGTTTAGAGGGGGGATTTTCGAAAATTCAAAATATCTCCGTTATTATGTATCGGATCGAAAAATTGTATAGAACCAATCTTATTGCAAATTAAATTTACTATAAATATTGTTATATACATTTCTCTATCTTGAATATTAACCGAGATATTTGCATTTTTATGAAGTCTGTGGTCGGCCATCTTCGTCATTTCTCGGCTCAGGCGGAAGCTTCTTCTAACCTGTTGTTTTTAACCTTACCTTATCTTCCTTTGTGAGATTTATGCAAATACGTTCTATTCATCCGCCCCCCCCTTCTTTAGTTCTTGGACTACTAAAATTTGAGTTATTAAAATATAAATTATTCTTACAATTCAGTAGCCGTTTCAGTTGGAAATTTATTTTAATTAACTGAAAGATTTCCCATTATCTAATCACGGTGGTATTGTGTTACCAGTATGGAGATTTTCTCTATTGTAAAACTTCACTTGGGAAATCTGCTTAGTTTGCGCAGCCCCTTTTATTTATTATTATTTTATTATATTCTGAGTTGGTATTCTGGCAGGTGGAAGTGACTTCAAATGTAGGTAGGATGAAAAAATGTTGGCTACGCTTCCACAATAATAATTTAATAACACGGCAAAGCGCTTTCGATGCTGTGCATCATCGTCAGTGCCCAAAGGTTTTCGATGTTGACCTGTCGGCTTTTGGACCTAGACTCTCTTGGAGCAGTCCAGGTACAAGAGCCGACAGGTCAACATCGAAAACCTTCGGGCAGTGACGATGATGTACAGCATCGAAAGCGCTTTGCCGTGTTATTAAATTATTATAGTGGAAGCGTAGCCAAGCACAGCATCGAAAGCGCTTTGCCGTGTTATTAAATTATTATAGTGGAAGCGTAGCCAACATTTTTTCATCCTACCTACATTTATTATATTATTTTATTTTTATTTTTTGGTTTCCCTTTCTCTTCCCCTTTTATTATTTATTCATTTTTTTGGTTTTCTTTTTTTTCCTAATTTTTTTTTTTAATGTATTCATTTATTTGCTTTTCTCTTTTCCTTATTTTATTATTATTATTTTTATTTATTTCTCCCCCCCCCCAGTCGATCTTACATTTTCATTTATATTATTTTCACCACCCTGATGTTTCCATACAATATTGTTTGTTTCATATAAAAATGGCATTCCAAGGAATCTATCAAAAACCACTTTTGTTCACTCCTTTTATGTTTCCTTCTTTCTATTTTTTTTGCAATTTGCTATTTTGTGCACGATGTAATAATGAGTAAATCGCCGGTGTTGCGGAACTCATTTAAATAAATAAATAAAAAAAAAAACAGAGATATTTGCATTTTATAATTTTCGGACTTCAGAAAACTCCCATTCCTATTATGTCATATTAACAATAAACTGTTATATTGTGAGCCACATTATTTGAAGCCTAAATACAAAAAATTCTTCACATTGAAAGTTTAGGTTTTGAGATAAATATAAAGACGAGACGCATGTCAGAAATCTGCTTAGTCAACGCAGCCCTTGCGTGACGGACTTTTTTTATTTAGTTTTGGACCGACCTCATTTTCGTCATCTCTTGGGTAGGATCGAGGGACATTTGATGATATTAGCAGATTTCCCTTAAGGGAAATCAGCTATTGAGGTCGTACTCATGACGCGAGTTTCGAAAAATTTCTTCAAATGTCCATCGATCCTACCCAGGAGAAGACGAAAATGAGGTCCGTTCAAAATTATATATATATATATATATATATATATATATATATATATATATATATATATATATATATATATATTTGTCTGTTAACGCTCTAGTGGTCGCAATTTTTGTTTGATCGTTACGAAACTCTATATTTAACCGTTTTATGTAAAAAGACAGATCAAGTTCGTTAATGGCTGAAATCGGACCAGAGGGAGGGGGGGGGTTTAGAGGGGGGATTTTCGAAAATTCAAAATATCTCCGTTATTATGCATCGGATCGAAAAATTGTATTCAACCAATCTTATTTCAAATTACATTTACTATAAATATTTTTATATACTTTATTCTCTATCTTGAATATTAACCGAGATATTTGCATTTTTATTGAATCCTAGCGGCTAACGGACGAAGTGACTTTCCCGCCAAACGCTAGTTCGGCCGCTTCATTAACTGCTAGGCTCTCGTGAATTTTTTTCTATTTTAAAACTACACGTGGGAAATCTGCTTAGTTTACGCAGCCCCTGCGTGACGGACTTTTTTTTCGAAAATCGCGTCATGACTACAACCTCAATAGGTGATTTCCTTTGAGGGAAATCTGCTAAAAATATTTTTCGGTTTAGGATGACTTCGGCACTAGTTACTTTCAAAGGGGGGTGGGGGAGAGATGAAGAGTAAATGATTCATTTAACTGCTTGAAAGATATGTCGGGTCGGAAAGAGAGAGTGAGACCACCGGAGTGTCGGCTAGCCCTCCCACAGCACCCGCCAGTCACAGCACCCCCCCCCCTCTCGCTCTCTCATTTACATTTAATCAATCGCCACTAATTCACTCTTACTTAAAAAAAAGAGTCCGTCACGCAGGGGCTGCGTAAACTAAGCAGATTTCCCACGTGAAGTTATACAATAGAGAAATCTGCCTAAAAACAACTGTAGTAGTAGGAATCCTCTAAACCTAAAACATTACTTAGGGCGTAATAACCCAGTAGTTTCTAGCCCCAAAAAACAGTTAACCTAACCTCTAAACCTATTCACGAGGGACGAATAGTTATGGAAACGGCCACCAGAACTCTCGGCGGAAAGTCCGAACATAGCCTACTGATGACCACACGCAGAATACAAATGCAAATATCTCGGTTAGTATTAGAGATACAGAATAAATGTATAGAACAATATTTATAGTAAATTTAATTTGCAATAAGATTAGTTCTATACAAGTTTTCGATCCGATGTGTTGTAACGGAGATATGTCGAATTTTCAAAAATCCTCCCTTCTAAACCCCCTTCCCTCCCACTGGTCTGATTTCGTCCATTAACGAACTTGAGCTTTCTTTTTACATAAAACGATTAAATTCCGAGTTTGGTAACGATCAAACACAAATTGCGACCGCTAGAGCGATAACAGAAATATATATATATATATATATATATATATATATATATATATATATATATATATATAATTTTGAACGGACCTCATTTTCGTCATCTCCTGGGTAGGATCGATGGACATTTGAAGAAATTTTTCGAAACTCGCATCATGAGGACGACCTCAATAGCTGATTTCCCTTAAGGGAAATCTGCTAAAAAGTCAGTCACGTAGGGGCTGCGTAAACTAAGCAGACTTCGCTCGTGAAGTCTAGTAATAGATAAATTCACATACTGCTAACACAACGCCAACGTGAAAATTAAGTGAATAAATACAAACGGAAAAAAGAAATGTTTCAGTCAATTTCAATAACCTGCCGACAGGAAGCGTTTGGAATGTAAACAAACAGATCTGCCACCTTCACAATCGTAAGAAAAACAATTACTGAAATATATTAGAATATAACATATTAATTTTATTGCGAACTATTTACTATATCTAGTACTGTAATTTGTAATGAGTCAGAATAATTGTTATCTCAATCAATCAAATTTTAGTAATCGAAGACCTTAAGAAGAGGGGGGGGGGTCACCTGAACATATTTGCATGTATCTCGTTTAATAAATGTCTCATGGAAACAATATGTGGTATTTAAGCTTCGAATGATGTGCTTTATTATATAACCGAGCATTGTTTATTTAACATGAGGGGGTTCACTGAAGGCTGAACAAATGCCAATAACTGGGTTAATATTCAAGATAGGGAATAAATGTATATAACAATATGTATAGCACATTTGAGATCCGACGTTCAGTATATTTCGAGAATTTTCAAAATTCTCCCCCTCTAAACCCACCCTCCCCCTGGTCCCATTTCAGCCGTTAACGAACTTGATCTTTCTTTTTACGTAAAACGACTAAATATCGAGTTTAGTAACGATTAAAAAATAATCGTGACCGGTAGAGCGGTAACAGACAAATATTTATATATATTTTCGTCATCTCCTAGGCAGAATCGATGGACGTTTGAAGAAAAATTTCGAAAATCGCGTCATGAGTACGACCTCAATAGCTGATTTCCCTGAAGGGAAATCTGCTAAAATGAAGTAAATTTTGGTCATTAAAGTTTTATCATGAGTGATAAAATACTTAACATCGCTAGGTGGCACATTTAGTTATTATTATTAAACCGGTAAAATAATAGATTTGGGGTAATAAATACTAATTCATAGAATTATTTATTATGTATGGTGTTCAACCATATGCCATTGTTTTAGAAAACCAGAATTTCAAATGGTTACCTCTACCAACTCTTGTAAAGGCATTTCATAATGTTTTAGCAGATTTCCTTTAAGGGAAATCAGCTATTGAGGTCGTAGTCATGACGCGATTTTTAACAAATTTCATCAAATGGCCATCGATCCAACCCAGAAGATACGAAATTGAGGTCCGTTGAAACTGTATATATAATTAAATATATATATATATATATATATATATATATATATATATATATATATTCTATTTTTGAGGCTGCATCGCTGGGAAGTATCGTCATTGTGAGGATTTCGTTGGATCTTCTCCAGCGGTTGGAATTTTTGTTTTGCAAATTTTCAATGGAAATACGTCCATTTTCGTCAGGCATTAATTTGATTTTAATGCGAAGAAAAAACAAATTATCTGCAAGTTGTCTCTGATGAAGCGTGGTTGCTATAAACAGTGCCAAGCAAATGGCCCATTTCCGCAGCACTTTTCTTCGAAGGATTGTAGAGGAGAACTTCCCGCGAACGCTGTATTTCGATGTGATATGAATAGCTGCTGTTTGACTCCAAACAAAAGTCTGAAACTGTGTTTAGCTGCATACATACACACCACCTTTTAAATTCATGTATAGAAAGGTTAGATGAAATGTATGTGATGCCATCAATACTGTGTATGGAAAAACAATTAAAACTTATTCCCATACCCAATATATGTATATATATATATATATATATATATATATATGTTAACGCTCTAGCGGTAGCATTTTATTTAATCGTTACCAAACGTTTTATGTACAACTAAAGATCAAGTTCGTTAACGGCTGAAATTGCACCAGTATGGGGTTTAAAGAGGAAATTTCAAAAAAGTCTGTTATTATGTGTCGGATCGATAAATTGAATGGAGCCAATCTTATTATAAATGTTATGTTCTATAAATGTTGTTATGTACGCTTTTTCGTCATCTATATTATTAACGAAGATATTTGCATTTTGTTAGTTTTCGGACATCAGTAAGCCCCCACTCCTACTCATGTCATGTCAACAATGAGTTGTTATACACTGCAGCACTTTATTTGAAGCCTAAATCCAACCATTGGGAAGGGAGGGGTTAGATGGGGGAATTTAGAAAACTCTTAATATCACCGTTATTATGCGTCGGATCGAAATGTTGTATAGAACCAATCTTATTGAAAATGTTATGTTCTACAAATGTCCTTATGTACGTTTTTTAACTATGTTGATTATTAACGGAGATATTTGCATTTTTCAGTTTTCGGCCTTCAGTAATCCCCCACTCCTACTCATGTCATATCAACAAAAATCTGTTTTATGAAGCACTTTATTTGAAGCCTAAATACCAAAGTATGTTCTCCTTGACCATTTACTTTTCGAGGAAAATGGCAAATACGTGATGCATTTGGGAAATCGGCTTAGTTAACGAGGGCCTAGCGTGAAGGATTTTTTTTTTTTCATTATAGTCGGAAAGACAGGCGAACATATTGGCGAAAATACGATCTACATCGGTCTGCAAAATATTTGCGGACACTAGAAAAAGTATAAACTTTCTGAGCTGCAGGGCAAAGAACTCAGATTTCTCTTCCACCTGATTCGTATTCCTGCACTGAATGAATTACAGCTTATAGACTCGAAATTGTGCAGTCCCCCCCCCCTCAATGAGGGGTTATTGGTGATTTGAAAGTAAGAAAATATGAAATTGATGAAATGAGAACAGACCACCGAGGTCGAAGCCTTGGCTGCTTCCCGATAAGGGCCATTCTCTTTGAGATGGTGCACTTCAGAATCTGAATGCTCAATGAACATCGTGAGTAACAGTTCGTTAGAAGCGAATAACCAAGACATCATTGCTGAATTTACATAAAAGCTTTACTCAAGCCTGTTATAAAACTGAATTAGATATTAGCTCAAAAATCGACTATCTGCATATTTCAAATAAGCAGAAGTCGTAATTAGATATAGGATTAAAGTTGAAACTGTGTGTGTGTTGAAATATTAAAGTTATTTCAGATACCATATTTTCATATAATTTGCATTTCTCCTTCCATTCTTAAGCTTTGTTGGTTTTAGCAGAATTCCCTTAAGGGAAATCAGCTATTGAGGTCGTAATCATGACGCGATTTACGAAAAATTTCTTCAAATATCCATCGATCCAACCCAGGAGATGACGAAAATAAAGACCGTTCAAAATTATATATATATATATATATATATATATATACATATATATTTATCTGTTAACGCTCTAGCTTTCGCAAATTTTGTTTGATCGTTGTCAAACTCGATATTTAATCGTTTTATGTAAAAAGAAAGCTCAAGTTCGTTAATGGGCGAAATCGGACCAGTGGGAGGGAAGGGGGTTTAGAAGGGAGGATTTTTGAAAATTCGACATATCTCCTTTACAACACGTCGGATCGAAAACTTGTATAGAACCAATCTTATTGAAAATTAAATTCCCTATACATATTGTTATATACATTTACTCTCTATCTTGAATATTAACCGAGATATTTGCATTTTTATTAAGGGTGTGGGGATAACGGACGAAATGAGATTGTCGGCATTGTTCGACGGAAACAGCCGAAAACTAGTTCGACTGTTTCCGTAACTGTTCGGCTCACGTGAAATTGGCATAGAGACTCCTTTAAGGTTTTACTTTGTGAGATATATGCATATAGGTTCTATTGACCCCCCCCCCCCTTCTTTAGGTCTTGGACTACTAAAATTTGAGTTATTAAAATATAAATTATTCTGATTCATTATAAATTGCAGTACTAGATATAGTAAATAGTTAATATGTTATATTCAATTATATATCAATAATTGTTTTTCACTCCGATGAAGAATATGTCTATCTATCTGTTCAGCTCTGAGTGGTTTACAATTCAGAAGCCGTTTCCTTTGGCAGCTTATTAAAATTAACTGAAATATTTCTCCTTATCGTTTGTATTTAATCATGGTGTTACTAGTATGCAGATTTCTCTATTGTAAAACTTCAGGGAAATCTGCTTAGTTTACGCAGCCCTTGCGTGACGGACTTTTTTACAAATCCAGATATATCTGATGTACATTCGACTTTTTATATTCAAGAAAAAAAATGTTGTATTCGGATGGGATTTTAACCCAGGGCCTACCTCATAAGGTGGACAGTATATCGTCACAGCCAACGCAGAGCTTCTAGCAACTGGTGATTAGAAGGGGGGGGGGGCAACTGAAGGCTGAAAAGAATGCGCGAATAACTCGCTTAAAACAGGTGTTACGAAAAAATGCAGAGAACAACTATTGTAGAACATCAATAGCTTAAGAAGATTGGTCCTATAACATTTCACGATCCGACTCATAATAACGGAAATATTTTGTATTTTCTAATTCCCCCCTCTCCATTTCAGCAAATACAAATACGATCTTTAGTGTTGAATGAAAACGGTTAAATATGGCATATGGTTTAGATAAAATAAAAATTTTCGAGTACAGAACGAAAACTCTTAATTAATGTCATCGTAGCTCGTATTACACGAAGTAAAAGTTCAATGAAAACCATATTCGGTATTTTACCTTGGAATAAAAGGTTCAAGATATTACAGTTTGTTGTTAATACGACATGAGTAGGAGTGGTGGTTTACTTAAGAATAAAACGAAACGTCCAAATATCTCGGTTAACACTCATCATACCAAAAATATCCATAGAACAACATTTATAGAAAATTAAATTTGCAATATGATTAGTTATATACATTTTTTCGATCTGACGAATAATAACGAAATATTTGTACGTTATGAGATAAATGAAAATACGTGACACAAGTGGGATCTGCTTAGTTAACGCAGACCGTGGCGGACTTTTTGAACTTTAGAGTTAATCTAAAGAAAATCTTTTATCCACAAGAATTCTACAATTACTCTCGACTTTTATGTTATTACTCTCTATTGCCATTCTCTCAGGCTATTTAAATAATATAGAAGCAGGAAAATTGACCTGTAAATGAACATTCTCTGCCTCTCAGGCCCATCGTAACGTTCTAACAAACTTCGTCTTGCTGTTTTTAAACCCCTTCAGACCCTAACTCAAATGATTTTGACTAAAAAATTTTTTTTCCATGTTCCATATGTTTACAGAAACATGGGAAAAATAGTGAATAAAGCCCTTAATCTTCCTAATTGTAATTGTCATTGACAATTTTAAATTGTGTCCAATATATTTGGACATCGGGTCATCTCAAACAGGCATTTTTTTACAAATTTTTCTACTGATAAAAAATCCCTAATTTTTCCTCCTAATTGTAATGGTCATTGACAATTTTACATTGTGTTCCAATTATTGGACACGTCTCAAACAGGCAATATTTTTTACAAATTATTCTACTGATAAGGATTTGGATAAAATAAATAAAATTACACTTTAGTAATAATTTTTTTAAGTGAAAAATAAACAAATTTACATATAGAAAGATACATAATAAACAAATTTCATTATAGAAGTTACATAATAAATATTGAACAAACATTTAACTGTGAAATAATATAAAACAAATCCTTATTTTTGTAATGCCAAAAACAAGTGGCCATTTGCATTTAACACAATAAAACTTTAGTTTTTTTTTTTGTGCAACCTTTCAGATTTTGCATCTACTTGCATCCTTTTTTATCATCAATATCTGGAAATGTCCCAAATGTCCAAATCCATCATTACCTAACATCAGATTGGTCTCACTTCAGCTCTTACTTTCTTTGCAAGGGGTTCTTCACTACTGGAAATTCTTCAAGACTAGGTTCTTCCTCTTTTTTTTTTTTTTTTTTTTTTTTCTTTCCTATTTCTGAGTAAAACATTTCAGCAATTAGCATGTTATAAAATTTAAAAGATCTAAAAATATTGTTTAGCACATCAAAATAATCATCATAAAAGGTCAATAAGTAAATTCCTCCATAGAATAGAGGGTATTAGTGGAAAATGCAATCACATGAGAGACCCGATGTCCAATATGTTGGACCATCCATATTTATTAGAAAATACAATAACCAGGAAAAAAATATTTTTTTTCTTAACAAACACGATTTCTTAGAGGCTTCTGAGTGCTACTTAAAAAAAAAATAATTTTTTTCCCACTTATATACATGCAAAATTAAATCTATGAGAACATTTATTTACTCATGGGTTTAAAATAGCGTGAAACAGCAATATCAAAAAATTTGGATGTTGAAAGCGCTAGAAAAATGCCACTACAAAACAGGTATAAACCAGAAAAAGGCTCACAATTGAAAGGTTAATACCTAAAAACTCATTATTAAAATCGATTTTTCTGCCAAATAACATCAATCCATGAAAGATAAAAGCATTGGAAAAAGGCATGTCCCATATATTGGACAGCGGGTCTGAAGGGGTTAAAGTCATGCCCTCTGCCCCCTGAAATTATTTTAAGGATACACAAACACCAATATCGGCGAACTTTAGAGCGTAGATTAACAGAACTTTGTGAGGTGTGGAGATGTTGTTACTGTGACAATGATATCAATAAATGTTAAGAATAGGAAAGGATTGTTAGGATGTTAATGAAGAGGAATATATTTTCCTTCATGGAAAAGGTTCGTATCTCTTAAAATTTTTATCTATAATACGAAGTAAAAAATTTCAAAACGCGGGGGCTGCGTAACTAAGCAGATTTCCCACGCGAAGGTTTACAATGTATAAATATACATACTGTTAGCTGTATGTATACTTATCTATATACAGTGAATGTTAGGTGAATAAATACAAACGGTAATGAGAAATGTTTCAGTCAATTTACAATACACGTTAATAATCTCTACAACGGAAAGAGGCTGAATTCTATACAAATAGGCCAGCCAACCTCGTGGCGCTGAATAGCTAGATAGACCGGAAAGACAAACCATGAAGTATATCTGAATATAACATATTAACTTTATTGAAAACAATTTACTAAAGCTAGTACTGTAATCAGAACCAGTTTTATCTCAATCACTGAAGTTTTAGTAATCCAAGAACAAAACAAGGGGCGGGGGTACTTTATCTCACAAAGTAACAGTTAAATGAAAACAATAATTGGTATTTTACCTTATTGTACCTTACCTTCATTATATAACAGCTTATTGTTAATATGACCTGAGTCTCATATATGAGCTGAACGCTCATAACTGCAAAATGCAAATATCTCGGTTAATATTCAAGATAGAGCATAAATGTATATAACAATATTTATAGTAAATTTAATTTACAACATGATTGTTTCTACACACCTTTTCGATCTGACTTATAGTAACGGAGATATTTCGAATTTTCAAAATTCCTCCCCCTGGTCCCATTTCGGCCGTTATCAGACTGGATCTATCTTTTTGTATGAAACGACTAAATATCGAGTTTGGTAACGATTAAACAATAATTGCGACGGCTAGAGCGGTAACAGACATATATATATATATATATATATATATATATATATATATATATATATATATATACAGTTTTGAACGGAACTCATTTTCGTCATCTCCTAAGTAGGATCGATTGAAATTTAAAGAAAAATGTTTAAAATCGCGTCATGAGTACGACCTTAATAGCTGATTTCCCATAAGAGTAATCTGCTAAAATATCTTAGAATTAAGAAGAATGTTTCATGCTCTGAAAGCAACTGGCCGATTTCCGTCAAGTTTGTGGATGCAACTTGAGCTAAAATATTACTTATGAATGTGTACATTGTTACAACTCCACATGGGCAAAAAGTCGGCATTAACTTTGGATTAGTTATATCTACAAGAAGTGATCGTCACGAACAAAACTGTAAAGTTAATAATAATTTACTAAAATTTCTTCTTCATATACAATGTTTTATAATGCTTAATACTGGTAATTTCCTACTCCACAAGGTGGTTGGTAAAAGTTCAGACAGAAAAATATTTATTTATTATAAACAATAGAGCCAGGGCCGGCTCAAGGCAAAATAACAGACCCGGGCAAAACAACCGTTTTGGTCGCCCCCCCCCCCCTAAAAAAGGGGGGTCCCGGGGGAAATTTGGTTCAAAATAGGGTTTAGAATACTGAGTTTTGAGGCATCTTAAGTGGGGTAGTTATCAATCAAAATTAATTATCATATTTTCAAGTGAAAAGATGAGATTGACTGAAAAAGTAAGTGTAGGCCATTCACCTTTTTGTCATACATTAATAGTAGGCTATACGTAATACCTTGGTGTGTTTTTGAGTTAGCATATATTAAAAAAGTTTATAAAAGAAATTTTAACGCAAGAGAATACAAAATATTAACTTTATAAAATCGAAAACGAAATTTTTCACATACTTGGGCGTTTGGGTCGCCCCCCCTGGGCTGCGTCGCCCGGGTTTTAGCCGCGGCCCTTAAGCCCCCCCTGAATAGACCTCCACAAGTGTGCGCGACTTGGCTCTTCTTAAAGATGCGGAAAAACAAAAAACAAGTAAACAAAATAACAAAAATGGAACCCAAAAAATAATATAAAGAACTTATACTTAAACAGAAACACTAACACTACAAGAAAACATGAACCAACTTAGAAAAGGAACCCAAAAATAATAAAAGAACATATAGCTCGAAACGAACACAACACTAACAAGAAACATGAACCCAAACTTAGAATTTAATAAAAAGTGGTAAATAAATAAGTGAACAGAAAATTTGGTAACTTAGAAACAACAACTATTCATAAAAACAGGGATATATCATTCAAATTTAAACACATCACACACACACACACACACACACACACACACACACACACACACACACAAATACACACACGAACTCACAAACATTAAAAATTTTAAAATATGTAATTAAATATTCTCAAACTGCCCAATTGTTTTTAAATATGTCAGAATAGTGGCGATATGAGGGCTGCCCTTAGTTAGTAGTTCTTTCAAGTCACGTGAATTAGTTACGTGGGTAAGTTAGTAATCTGCATTCTGTTAGTAGGTGTTTTACAGTTCATCCAGTGTTGCAATGAGTACAGGTAGGCTTCTCTTTTTTTGTTCATAATCGTGTTGACAGACAAAAAACAAAAAAAAATACTCAGGCCACGAAAAGGCCAGCGAAACCCAAATAATTATGTTTTAAAAGTTTAAAGAGCCCAGTAGCCGGTATACTAATGCAACTCTAAAATTAGTCTTAATGTTTTACTTCCAGGATGGCGAGGAAGTTAATGAAGTTACAATATAAATTGAGTGTTCCCAACGTTATACATTGGAAAGCATTAAAGAGCTCTGGGCAATTCAATATAAAGTTGTTTGAAGTGAAGAGAAGGAAAGACGAAAAGGGTGAGTAGTAATCAAACAGACTGAGTTTAATTGATGAAAAACCACTCAGGGAAGAGAAAAGTTTAGTCTGTTTAGAAATGTTGCCGCCTCCCGGGCTTTCCCATCACCTTTTCCCATCCCTATGCACTACATTTTTATTTTTGAAGCGTGCCGAATATTTATAATTGTTACAAGTCGCCCTCCTCAATTTATTAAGCGATTTTCATTTATTGTTGATTTTTTATCGTATTTGTACAGTGATTGTAAACTGAAAACCGCAAATGTGCGTGAATTTGAAACTGACCAAGAAGTAACTTAAAAAAGTCAAAAGTGAGTCAATTCATAACTCTCGGTCTGTAAAATGTTGACAAAAAAAAATAGTTCGGAATCATTTTAAAAGGGTCGAAGATTCTCGAAAGTCCATAGACAGTCATAAACTTATTAAAACATATCAACTTATATAATAAAATTTAATATTGTAACGCATAATTTAAATTGCTTAGTCGTATATCAACAATTTTTTTTATTAGTATAATTAAATATGATGATGAGCAGTAAGTTTTTATATGTTGTATGAAGT
Organism: Riptortus pedestris; assembly: GCA_019009955.1. Lineage (NCBI taxonomy): Eukaryota > Metazoa > Arthropoda > Insecta > Hemiptera > Alydidae > Riptortus > Riptortus pedestris. The sequence continues at coordinate 114,194,245 of CM032233.1, read as the reverse complement.
ATATGAAAGTGGGTTTGTCTGGCCACATATTCATTATTGAAAATTGTATATATATATATATATATATATATATATATATATATATATATATATAAGTAATAAAAAAATAAATAGAATTAAAAAATAATAAAAATAAATAAATAAAAAAGTGCTGGTTACATATATCTGTATATCACTCTATATTGTATCATTATAAATTGTTAGAATAAAAGAATGAGTATGAAAAAATACGGTAGTAATAAAAAAAAAAAAAACCTATAGTAAACTGATGCAATCAGCAGTTATGCACATTTCCTACATTTGTTAAAACACAATCATATATGAAAACATGACACTAATATGACAGAAAATTCAGAGTGAGTCACGCCACATAAATAATTATATGATGGTGTTGAATAAGATGAAGGGCATAATAACCTTGCTGTTGATTGTCCAAATAAACCTCAAACCTTGTCCAAAAGATTCTCGATAGACACAGTCATAAACTTATTAAAAGATATCTACTTATATAATAAAATTTAATATTGTAACGCATAATTTAAATTGCTGCTTAGTCGTATATCAACAATTTTTATTTATTTATTTTTTTATTAGTATAATTAAATATGATGTTAGTAGTAAGTTTTTATATGTTGTATGAAGTATATGAAAGTGGGTTTGTCTGGCCACATATTCATTATTGAAAATTGTTAGATATAAGTATATATATGTAAGCCACGAATATATATATATATATATATATATATAAATATAAGAAATAAAAAAAAAATAATACTAAAAAAATAAATAAAAAAGTGCTGGTTACGTATATCTGTATATTAAACTATATTGTTGTATCATTATAAATTGTTAGAAATATAAGAATGAGTATTAAAAAAAAACCTATAGTAAACTGTAGTAAACTGATGCAATCGACAGTTAAGCACCATTACCTACACTTGTGAAAACATAATCATATATGAAAACATGACACTAATACGACAGAAAATTCATAGTGAGTCCCGCCAAAATAAATAATTATATGACGGTGTTGAATATGATGAAGGGCATAATAACCTCGCAGTTGATGCCCAAATAAACCCTAATCCTAATCCTAAAATGCTAAACAAAATGTTGAAACCAAACATGAAACTGACCAGTTTACTGACTGAACAAGGAGAGACTCAATACTACTTAAACTGATTTGGCCTGAAACGAATTCTTGTGTGAAACTAACAGATCAAACTTACAGACACCTCCTTTATGAATGGCCTCTACTGAATAAGGCTGGACAAGTTGTTAGGATGGATATTCCAAACTGCCATTCAGACGAACTAACTTTGGTATCAAAATATTTTTAAAGAACTTGATCAATTTTCGAAGAAAATTAACTTCTCGGAGTTTATTTTGATCTCCATTTGCTGTCTTAATTTCACTATACTTATTTTATTGTTGATGCTATTTTTTTTTTGTAAATTATCCTATTATTTCATATATTGATTTTATATTATCTTTTATTATTGGTTTCTATCATTTTAATTATCCTATCTAGATTATATTCCCACCATCGCTTTCTTTAACCATTTGTTAATATTGCAAAAAGAAATAAAAGACAGTCAATATGTGGAAAATACAGGGAAAGGACAGCGCTGCACCTAGAGCAAATAAACTGCCCTTTTCCAGGGTTACTGGAGATTGGAAAAATAAATAAATAATTATGTTTAAACTATTGTCCATAGATATTATAAGTACATGAGGAATGGTAATGATATACACATTCATAAGCAATATTATAGCTCAAGTTAGATCCACAAAATTGACGGAATTCGGCCAGTTGCCCTCAGAGCCTAAAAAATTCTTCTTACTTCTACGATATTTTACTTCGTTTTATTGATAACATTTTTAAGAGACACGAACCTTTTCCATGAAGGAAATTATATTAGTCTTCAATTAAGTGGCCTTCTTTAGTTTACACTGGTATTTCAGCATTTTTTACTCAATTGAATTTATTATATTAATTGAAAGGGTGTGTTATGAGTCTTCAGAGTAAATCGCATAACAACAGTAGCATTTGACTAGCAGTGATATTTCAGAAGCTTGTTAGCAGGTTTCCCTTAAGGGAAATCAGCTATTGAGGTCGTACTCATGACGCGATTTTCGATATTTTCTTCAGATGTCCATCGATCCTACACAGGAGATGGCGAAAATGAGGTCCGCAGAAAACTGTGTGTGTATGTATGTATATATATATATATATATATATATATATATATTTGTCTGTCACCACTCTAGCGCTCGCAATTATTGTTTAATCGTTAACAAACTCGAGATTTAGTCGTTTTATGTAAAAAAAAAAGATGAAGCTCGTTAACAGCTGAAATCGGACCAGGGGAAGGGGGGGGTTAAGGGGGAATGAATTTTGAAAATTCTTAATATCTCTGTTACTACTACGTCGAGTCGAAAAATAGTATAGAGAAAATCTTATTGCCAATAAAATTTACTATAAATATTGTTCTTTACATATTTTCCGTATAATGAGTATTAACCGAGATATTTGGATTTTATAGTTTTTCCGCAGTACATAAACCCCCACTCCTACTAGTGTCATATTAATAATAAGCTGTTATATCATGAACCACTTCATTACAAGGCTAAATACCAAATATTGTTTTCAACAAAGCTTTATAATACGAGATACAAACAAATCCCCCCCGCCCTTCTTTTGTTCTTGAATTACTAAAATTTGAGTGATTGAGATAGAAATTATTCTGATTCATTTCAAATTATTCCACTAGCTATAGTAACCAGTTTTCATTAAACATGAAATGTTACATTCAGATATATTTCATTAATTGTTAATCTTTCCTGTCTAGAATAACTCTATCTATTCAGCTATAAGAGGTTGGCTGACCAGTTACTTTACAATTCAGGCGCTTTCCGTTTGATGAGATTATTAACTTGTTAATTGACTGAAAGGTTTCTTGTTACCCTTTGTATTTATTCCCTTAAAATTCACGGTGGTGTTACCAGTATGTAGATTTATCTGTTGTAAACCTTCCCGTGGGAAATCTGCTTAGTTTACGCAGCCCCTGCGTGACGGACTTTTGTTACCATCATATTTGTTGTTCCCCTTTGACTGACTATTTCAGAACTACAAATGAGTAACTAATACTAAACTGTAACGTTTTTGAATTTGCAAAATAGCTGGCGTATAAATTTTGCGACGAAGCAGGTTCGATAAAAAGACTGGCATAGTTAACATTTCTCAGTACTCGGTGAATATTTGCAATATCTAGTTCATTGTCACTCCAAATTGCAATGAGTAATCATCAATGGCATCTCAAGGAAAGGGTTAGTTACGATCTGCCTACCTTCCTTTCTCGGCTTAAGTTTATTGAGCCTTATCATACACACCGCGGTTATATCGAAAAATAGTATTCTGAAATTACCGGCGATAAAGACGTGAAGAATGAAAAATGTAAGTTATAAATTCCTTTTAGATGAATTTAGCCATTAGACTAGACCAACTTAAGTCATTAGCCGTGACAATTATTGATGACATTTCTTATCATTTTTCTTTAGCAACTGGGGGTGGAGGGGGGTGATCAACTGGAACTATTGAACATTAATATAATTGTTACAGGTTATGGGTAGTCAAGAATGACCCATTGATGTGTTAAACGTTTTACGATATTTGCATGAAATAGCAAAAAGTTATGTTAACCTTCATAACTGATACCAAATACCTTCGTCGTTACTTTCGAACCTACTCCTAGATAACATTATTGAGCTCAATTCGATATTGGAAGAAGATATAATAAGGATTTCAAACGATACAAACTAAAGACTTCAATATGTTTCGGGGCAGCAAGTAGGGTACATTCCCCAACCTGTCATTAAATCCTTTTCTTTCAAATTTAAGACTAACTAGAACGACATTTGATTTGTTGCCTTCGGAATAATATGAAAAAAAAAACATATATGGAGAGGATGGAAGCATATTATTTCAAAAGAAGTTATGACGTTATAAGTATAATAAACTTATTATTGTACATTACAATCAAGAATTTACATTACATGAATACAAGTGTACAGTGTTAGATGTTTAGCTTTAGTGATGCATTATTACTATTCTTATTACACATTATATTATTTTTTCTTGCCTAATATACTCTAAAATTAGAGCTTTATTTATTTTTGACCAGTTGATATTGTGAAAATGTTTAGAGTCTAGAGGCCCTCTCTTTAGAATATTTTACAATTATGTCTAGTTTTGTCAACTTTGTTGTATTGCGAGTCGTTAGCAGACGGACATGCTGTGGTTCAATGTTTGGAACCAGGACAATTCGGTCTCATTTTTTGGATGGCCACTTCCAGAGGGAGTCTGAACAATGCAAGTGATTATGGGTCTACTTACCTTAAGGTATTGTTAGCCTGGAAGCAATCAGAGACCCCAACTCCGGGCTTTCGAGCTTACTAAATGTCCTTTCGAGAGTTGGAAGACGATGATCAAGTGGCACAGAAAAACTTCATATACATATGACTTCTCAATAAAAGTCCGTCACTCAGGGGCTGCGTAAACTATGCAGATTTCCCACGCGAAGGTTTACAATAGAGAAATATACATACAGGTAACACTACCGTGAATGTTAAGTGAATAAATAGAAACGGTAATGAGAAATCTTTCATTCAGTTTATAATACAAGTTAGTAATCTCCACAACGGAAAGCGGCTGAATTGTTAACAAACAGGAAAGCCAACCTTGTAGCGTTGAATAAGATAGTTAGACCGGAAAGACGAACAATTAATGAAATATATCTGAATATAAAATATTAATTTTATAGAAAACAATTTACTAAAGCTTGTGGTGTAATTTCTAATGAATCAGAATCAGTTTTATCTCAATCACTCAAATTTTAGTAATCAAAGAACAAAAGAAGGGGAGGGGGTAAACAGAACGTATTTGCATATATCCCACATAGTAAAAGTTCAATGAAAACAATACTTGGTATTTAACCTTGTAATGAAGTGGTTCATAATACAGTAGCTATTATTGTTAATATGACATGAGAAGAAGTGGGGGTTTGCTGAAGGCTCAAATCTGAAAAATGCAAATATCTAGGTTAATATTCAGGATTGAGAATTAATGAATATAACAATATTTATAGTACATTTAATTTTCAATAAGATTTGTTCTATACAACGTTTCGATCCGACGTACAGTAACGGAGATGTTACGAATTTTCGGAAAATCACCCCACTAAACCCCCTCCCGATCAAACAGAAATTACGACCGTTAGAGTGTCAGACAAATATATAATATTGAACGGGCCACATTTTCGTCATCCCCTGGGTAGGATTGATGGACATTTGAAGAAATGGCTTCATGAGTACATCTCATGAGTAAAATCTCGTCTTGAGTACAACCTCCTCCCTTAAGGGAAATCTGCTAATAATAATTATAATAATAGAGTAGAAGATCTTTATTCGGTCGTGCTCTCCAAGTATCCATTTGACTCTGACAATTAGCACCTATGAGCTTCTTCTAACACACATAATATAAAAAATAATTTTCCTTAGAATATTGGCTTTGCTAAGCACTGATTTCTTGTAGAAAACCTTACCACAGACAATGATTAAATCAGGGGAAAATATTTTATAATGAAAGGGGAAATACCTACAAATGAAAAAATGCACCCAAAAGGGGAGAAACGATATTATCCAAATTCATATATAGTATTGACTGAAACAGTAAGTATGGAGTACTGTATAGATAAAATAAACATTTCCGAGACGAGAAAGTAAAATCATAGTTAAAATCACCCCACAATGAATTTGCATGTATCCCAAATAATAAAGTTCTCTTGAAAACAACATTTAGTATTTACACTTAGGATAATATAATTCACTTACTTTTTTTATATAATTATCCTATTTTGTGTAACAAGAATTTTGAAAAATAATTTATAGTGTTCCTTCTGACCACTACAATATTTCAAAAAGATATAAGATAACATAAAATAATATTTTCTATTTAAGTAGAAGACTGCTTATAAATGTAATTGGTCACTTAAAATTATTTGGGGTAGTTGACATTAGACTTGAATCATGAACATAATGAGTGCTATATCGCCGTTTTTAATGCACTACTCCAGTAATTCGTCTACGAACATCTATGAACTAGCTTTACAATATGAAAAAGACAATAATTACAATATGAAATCATATTAATGTATCATAGGAAGAATGCACTTCTTGTTCTATCCTTTTGTCGTGAACCTACTTAACCTAAATTCACTTTTCATGTCTGAAAGCTCCTGCAAGACTAGTAAATGCGTACAACGTTTTCCTTTATACTGCAGACCAATAAATGCTATGCATCTGCCAAGAGCCTAATGGTATATAATCAAAATGTTCCAACTTTTCAGTTACCTATGGTCCCACGGAGTTTAGACAAATTTTTGCCCCATGTCACTGGAAACCAACATTATTCAGGTATGTCATGCGTTCTGGGCACTTTTTAAAGGTTCAAGCAAAAAAAAATACTTTGAAATTAAATTAACTTGTCGATCTAATGTTGTTTATGGTACACTTTAAAGGCTACTGCTCACTACTCCCGTGTGCAGCGCCTCATTATTTTTGCTCACAAGCACAATGGTTTCCCTTTGCCCTCTGCAGGAGGTAAGCCAATAATATGGGCATCAGTAAGGACGACCTAGTATGCGAATCAATAATCCATTACTATATCAATTCCAGAAATATTCATATTGCTAACTCAGGTTAACAGTGAACATTGTACATTCATACAGGTCTTGTCACACATTCTCGTTTGTAGTTTGTAAAACAAATGTTCCAGTCAATGAATATTCATCAATGAGTCCAAAAAAACCTAGAGAAACATATTCGCACCTTCACCAGTTTAAGCAAAGGACAGCAATTTTTGTAGGCAATGTCATTGGATGTACAATTTGGATAATGTAACAAGGCTGCGAAATGATAACGAAATTAAATATTTCAGACAGCTTTTATTCAGCTGTTCTGATCCGTCAGTTGTATCTTCTAGACCACATAACATTTTGTCTATAGGTTTCCTTTTAGGTAAGCATTATAGCTGTGCATGAAACTCGAATTGGTTCGTTTAATGTTGATTGCTATGATGTCAAAAATTATAAAACAATATTCTGAGGATGTAATCAGATTTTGTGTATTCATTTTAGAAACAAAATTATTATTTATTAGCTATCCAATTATTTTTAACTTTTCATCATTTTTGCCACTCTTTTCTCGTTCTGAATCATAATGGATCAAAATCTAAATCATGATCTCCTCATATGGGAAATTTTGTTCTCCTTATTTTCAAAATGTTTGCCTTCCACTGTTATCTAAAGGACACTGTGCTCTTTCAACTACGTTCACACACTTACTATTTGAAAAGAATATTTGATAAATATTCTAAATATTTCTAACTTTTTAAACACTATGTCTACTAGGAATCGTGATATATTGATATACTAAAAGAATCAGAGTTTTTCTTTTTTTGACAATTTTTAGTTAGATTGACATTTGAATAAGAGTGTATATTTTGATTTCATAACTGTCAGTTGCCCTGTTATTATCCAGTCAAAGAGTTATTGAACTTGAAGTGAAGAAAGTTGTTAACCTCTTTCAGTTATTTGAATTGTGTAGTATTTTTTTTTACTCCAATCTGAGTTTATACACACACACACACACACACACACACACACACACACACACACACACACACACACACACATATATATATATATATATATATATATATATATATATATATATATATATATTGATTTCTTAGTTATTGCATCATAATGCCTAGTAAATTCTGGAATTTTATAACTCAGCTTTTCCAGGATGGCGATTTCCATGGATTTTAAAAGGACGTTCAAGTGGTTGATATTTAATAATTCTGTTCTAGGATTGTCAGCACCCCTCCATCAAACTTTCTCTGGTCAGTTGATATAGGGTATGAATTACAAAAAATAATAATAATTGACTGTTAAGGTTTGATAGGAACACATTGTAAAATAACCAGGAAGCGTTGTATTATTGGATCGAAAATAACCAAATTTTAAACCCAATTAATGGAGTGGCTTCTTTATACTAATGTCCATCGAATAGCCTAATCGTATTTTTTTGCACAAGTAGGGATGTCTCTTAGATGTGGCCATCACACATCCTGGTTTAAGTTTATCATTAGATGATTAGTGATGTTATAACTGAAAGTGAAAACCAAACGAGTAGGTGTTGTAGGTTTCATGAACTGGAAATAAAAAATCTATATAATGGAAATTGAAAAACTATATATCCTAATGACTTTTCGTTATCAACAAGATTAGCTATTCAAGACTCTTTGATCCAAGCATAGCAACGGAGATATTTTCAAGTTGCATTTTATTTCTTATGTTGCTGATCCAATTTCAGCCTTTATGAACTACATATTCAGTTTTACACGATACGTTTCATTATCGAGTTGATAACGATCAATCAAAATTCAACAGCCGATTTCACTTAAAAGATATCTGCTAAAACTAAGAATATAGAAATAAAGAATGAACCTCAGCACCTCAAAATCAACCACTGTTCCAGAAAGAGGGGATTTGTGTAAGAATGGGATTTCCTTGGATGGATAAAAAAACATATAATAAAATAGTTGGAAATTCAGTGGAAAAGGGGGAAAAGTGGAGGGTTTTGTGAAGGGGTTTAGGAACGTCTATAATGGTGAGTGGATATGGGTAGAGACGAGAGGTAGTGAGGGGCTGGACTGCTACTGCTAGTGTGGTAGAGGCTAGGGGACGCGGTGGTGGGGGTCGAGTGGGCTAGGCAGCCCGGTACCATATTGGATTCAAGGTTCTAGAGAGCCCGCCCCTAATACGAAAAAAGTCTCATTATGCAGCCGCTCCTGGATTTGTACATGCAGTTTCCAGCACGACCGCCTTAGATAAGGGCCTTATTTCCATTTGCAAATACATGCCCTCGCCTCTCAGTCAATACTAAGGCCCTGCCTCCCTACCCCCTTCCCATAACTCCTTCCTCCACTTCCATGATACACTTGCCAACCCCTTTCCCCCTGAGGTGGTTGCCTATTCTCTCCCCGACTCACCAGCCGCTCCCTTACATGATCAGGAGTAATCAGTTATAAATACCCTAGTACCTTCATTCCAGCCGGTGTAAGCCCGAGTGCTGAATAAACGTGCAGGAGGCATTTAAGCCTTGTAATTGCAAATGTCTTGAGGTACATGTACGTTGTCTGGTGAATATTTCTCGTTAACCGTGGCTTCCAACACTACCAATGCTAAAATAGATAGACAGATAAACGTAGACATCTATATTCAAAACTAGAGCTACAGTAGAGATAATGTCAAAATCCACAGGAAGGAAAGTGGAATATCTTCATTAATTCTCCAGGTCTCGAGCGAACTTCCGTCACGTGGGGACTTAAGAGGGTGGGGGGAGCCTCAATGCTGCCTATTAAATTTCACGTGTAAAATTATAAAATTAATGATCCCTTCGTTGTCTTATATATATTCATAAAATAATTAAAGGTAAGCATGCAATATAGTTTTTTTTCTATCTATTGGTTCATGGGTAAAATAATGGGAGAACGTTATGCACCTTTTGACATAAAAAGAAAAACACTTTTCAATTTCTGTAAAACTTCTAACTTATTAATTGATTTCATGTACTCTCATATAAAAAGTAATAGAAAATATACTCATTTTCCACTCGATATGCTTTATAAGAAGGTAACCCAATGTTTAATATGGACGAGATTTTTTTTTATTCTACATACTGCTCAATCGTGGAGGATATTAACCCTAAATGTCTTTTTTCCTTTTATTTTAAAATTTTACAGAAACCTTAGATAACAATAATACAATAGATTTAACAATTGCTAATGCACAACAAAATATGCATTTCAAAAAAATATTAATTAATTAAACCTTTCAAATAAAATAATATCAATACTTATTTTCAGTAACACATAATCATTAGTAGTTATTAAAAAAGTTTTAAATTATTTTAGATCAATTCACTACCAACTGCATGTGCCCGACGAAGAACCCAATAATTTTATTTTTGTGATTATATGCAAAGTTTAGTAATCCATTGCAATAACTATCATATTCGATCATTCAACACCAGCAATCACTTACATCTTTTAAATATGCTCCAAAGTTTGATAAATGAAGGTTGATAGAGTGATGCCCAACAAACTGTAGGTAGAGTGTATTAGGCTCTTGAAAAAATTACTAGTTTCAGTTGTTCAGTTGACAAAACCTCAAATATTCTTGTCAATGGATAGGATGATTGCTAATGTAAGCGTATAAGAGAACAAAATAATATAGGCATTCATTTGTGAAATGATGCATTTTTAAACTTCGAAACATTTGCTATATTTGTTTATTTGGCGTTGATTTTTTTTAGTTTTAAATTTTCCTAATAATTAAAATTTAATCAATTGAAAAAATTAGACAGGATTGAGAAAAGGCTATTGAGCTGAAATATACAGTGACATTAAATGCTTACAGCAATGAAATTTTATAAACATGTTCAACTGCGTCATGTTTTTTGCATAATGTTAATAGAGTATATAGAACTCACGTCTTGCACAAATATTTGAACACGATACACATTTTGGTAAGTGAACCGCCCCCATGAAATGGCTGGCTACATAAGTTATATTACAACATTTAATAAAATCAGTGGGTTCATAATGCATTAAATTAAAATACGTCGTTTCCCCTCAAAACTTAAATTGTACTACATTTCCTATCAAATTTAATATTTTTGACATCTTTTACTTTTCAAGAAATAATCAATAGTAAAGAACAATCACGATGTTATTCAGTGATTTTGGGTTTTAACTGTTCATCCTGCTGAATATATAATAAATCAAAGTCTAGGACTCTTGAAAATCAAGTCCGATTGTTAGGATTTTTGTCAATATAGATTCAAGATCAAGATGGTTTGATGTGCTAGTATTTTTTAATAAATAAACTCCTGCAATAAGCAGGTTTAGTCAGCTTTCCTCCTTAGTCACATAGAATTTTATAAAGTATTTGGCCAAAGATAGCTTCCATAGACGTATGTTTTCCAGGTATAAAGCAATTACATTTCATCCTTTATTTTCAATGTTCGCTCAAATTATTATCTGTCAGACCTATTACACTGACAATGAATTTTTAAGGGACTACTAGGAGGAATAAAATATCTGAAACTCTTAAAATAAGCCAATGAAAATAATATGGATATGGTGTGTCTACACTCAATGTGGGTGTTGATAGTGTAATTAGGAAATACACTAATGGACACGATCTACAAGAAGTTTTGCACATTTCTTTTTAACAATACTGAGTTTTCTGACATAAATTCAACAAAATAAGAATAGATAGATACGCCTAAATCCTTACTCACAATACTGCATAGTAGGTAAAGGACCTTCGGGATAAAGGGCCAAGTCCAAGATTAACCAAAACCAAGATAGCCATCATATTCGTCAGCTTTATGTAATCAAATATTTAAATAAAGCCGATAGAGCAAAAAAGTAGAACTTGGCGTCTTCTCTTTGTTTCCTTGGACCCGAGAACCTAACCCCACAATTGACTTTTGAGTTAATTGTTGGCCGAATTAGGCAGTGAAAGTGAAATAATATAATGAAAATACGAGTTATATATTCTAATAAAACTACAATTATATTATGAAGGGCACCCGAAATTAAATTAATTATTTATAAATAGCTTTAATTAAAATCCACCACTTTGCCGCTCTAAATAACTACTATGAACTATAGCTCTTGCAGGACATGGACATTTGCCACTATTGTAAACTGTTTAGTGCATTCAGCAGCTGGGACCTCCGGTTTCGCACCCTCTCCAATCCTAGCCTCTTCCAATCCTAGTCTCCTTGTTCCAATCCAAGCCTCCTCCAATCCAATCCTCCTCCAATCCAAGCCTCCTCCAATCCTAGTCTCCTCCAATCCTAGCCTCCTCCAATCATAGTCTCCTCCAATCCAACCCTCCTCCAATCAAAGCCTCCTCCAATCCTAGTCTCCTCCAATCCAATCCTCCTCCAATCAGAGCCTCCTCCAATCCTAGTTTCCTTCAATCAAAGCCTCCTCCAATCCTAGCCCCCTCCAATCCAAACCATTACCAAACTCGATATATAATCGTTTTATGTAAAAATAAAGATCAAGTTAGTTAATAGCTGAAATCGGACCAGTGAAAGGGGGTGTTTACAGGAGGGATTTTCGAAAACTCGAAATATCTCCGTTAGTGTACATTGCTTGGAAAAATTGTATAGAACCAATCTTATTGCGAATTAAATGTACTATAAATATTGTTTATACATTTATTCTCTATGTTGAATATTAACCTAGATAATTTAATTCTTCAGTTTTCAGCCCTCAGCAAACCCCACACTTCTACTCATGTCACATTCTGTAATATAATAAAACACTTTATTCAAAGCAAAAATTCCAAATATTGTTTTCAAAAGACCTTTATAATACGAGATGCTTGCAAATATGTTATATTGACCCCCCCCCGTCTTAAGTTCTTGGACTACTAAAATTTGTGTGATTGAGATACAAATTATTCTGATTCATTATAAATTACAGTACTGGATATAGTAAATAGTTTTCAAATTGAAAATTAATAAATTGAACTTAATTCTAACTTCCCTCATGATCGTAGTTCATTATTTTTCAAAATAAACCCTTTTCATCAAAAATGAAATATTTAGCCACTATAATTTCTATCACTCATTTCAGCTAGAGGTAGAAGTGGAGGATACTCCTGTAATATTACTTGGGACTATAATAGTTACTCTAAGTAAAGTTACTTGTGACTAATTATAGAAGCACTTTATTTCTACAGAAGTAGCTTTTGAAGCATGTGGAAATAGAAGTAGGCAAACAGGCACTTCAGCTACTTGTCTTCACCGATGCCACAGCTTAAGGCCTCCGTCCCTCCTTTACAGTTAGACAGAAAATAATTTTTTTATAATATTTTTTCCAGTTATAATTTTGTTACACACTCATTTATGACATGTATTTTCCTTGTACGATATATACTAAGCTTGAATTTTGTATTATGGATTTTGGACCTCCTTTCTCCATGAGTTATTTCGAATTACAAAATTAGAACCTTCTGTTTAGATGTTTAAAAATAAAATAGTTTCAATGTCACAAAACCTACAACACATGAGATCAAAAATAACAAAGATCTCTTATCCTCTTATTATCCAACATAATACGATAATTTTTGGTAGCCAAACTTGCTATATTTAATATCAGTCGGAATTACATATCTTAAATGATTGCGTATTTCAGCTTCAAACAATTTCTGAATTTGACATGGTTTCATTTTACAATGTTTTTCTAAAACTAATTAGAAAATGGTCGTTAACCAAAAATAATTAGGACCAAAAAAAGGTATTTAGGAGTGGTTAGGGGGTGGTTAGTTAGGGGGTGAGTTTTCTAAAAAAATAAAATTTTATTTTATTTTTCTGTCTTGACATAATAAATAACCTTAGAGCCAGAAATTATATTCAAGGAATCTGTCAGAAGCTACATTGACAAAGAGAATATTACAATACTTAAATGCCCTTCTACATCGTTTGACATTTCAATGTGAATTTTAAGGTATTCCTTGGGGAATGGTGGTAATTTGAACGTGCACCAATTAACTCAAAACGTTTCATATAAAAATAATTATGCACCTAAATATTTACAAAATGCCCTTTTTGAATCTCCAATTTAACACTTGCCATTCTTTCTTTTCAACGAATGATATGAACAATTTAAGCAGCTCTCACGAAATTACCGCTCCCGTTTAACGCAATAGGGTCAAGATAAGGTGTTAAGTTCTTGATGGATTATTTTAAAAATAATTTAAATAAAATTCTTTGCTATTCATTATAAAATAGAATTATGAGAATCAGAAAGGAGTTTTTATTCTGTTTATATATATATATATATATATATATAAACATAATTAGTTAATAATCCAATAGACAGCTCACTAACGTTAAACAATACACATGCACAATTCACATCTACTTTCAAAGTTAAAAGATTTAGTAAATGTATGTAAGTGATAGGTAACAAAATCACTTTATCACTTTATAAAAACAAAAAAAAACCTATCAGTTAATCGTTCCAAATAAAATTGATCTATACCTTTTATTGATGAAGCCCAATGATGTAGAACGTCAGTCTCTAGGTAGAATTTAGTTTTATCTATTCAGAACAGTGAATTATACCTGGCAACTAGATCAAACGGTCAGATTAGAAATAGTCAGGGTGAAGTGATCAAGAAAAAAAAATAAATAAAAGAAACGGTTTAAGAAGCGCTCCCTGGGCTTTCAAAAGGAATATTTTCCATAGCAGAACTTAAAGTGCAAGGCCCAGAAGGGCTCTCGTTTGCCAAGCAACCATTAAAAGCTATGTAATTTAACAGTAATAGGTAGAAATAGAGACAGTACAATGGCGTTTTAAATGTTTGGTTTTAATTGCATACCCATCAATGGGAAATCAATTTTCAGAGTATCAGAGATTGTGCTCATTACAGGGTTTTCGAAAAAGTACTTCTAATCTCCCATCAATACTACATGATAGACCACAAAAAAAATGAGACCCGTCATAATTTATAACAGGCATATGAATGCACCTGGAAACGACCTAGTGCTCATAATTTTGGTTTGATCTTTAGCAACTCAAACCCGAGTCCTTTATACTGGAAGTGCCGAGGTTTAAAGATGAGGTATTTTGCAAAATTGTGCACATCTCTATTATTAAGCCTCAGATCAAGCAATGTCATATAAATCCTCTTCCTTATAAATTAATGGCCTTCAATTGCTGTTCAATACACTTTTCTGTAACTTCAATACAAATAGAGTTGACATGTATTTTTGAGTTTTCTGCCTCCAATGCTTTTTACTTTAACCAATTGGTAATTACAAATCTCAAGTACAGCTTACGTTTCACGTCTGTTTAGATATGGCGAAGTATAAGAGAGAATTCGAATGTGAAATGCCATTATCTGTTTTCATCCAAGTACTTGGAAAATCTCCTGCCAGGCTTTTCATAAAAAAAAGACAATTTACATAAATTTTAAATCCATCTGAAAACTAAATGTCATTCAAAATATTCTGAATTTTAAAAAATACAAATTTAATTTATAGTGAATAAATATAACTTTAATTTATGGAATTAATAAGAATAAAAGCAAGTTTTCAGTTTTTGTTTTCTGATTTTTTTTCCATAATACTATTTCCTGTTTTTGTATTTGGTCATGGGGTCTTCCAAAAATTACAAAAAACATTTTTAAGTTTTTCCTAGAACTAAAGTTATATTTCTTAAGGTTTCAATTATTTAGTTTAAATTCAAGTATATTTAAAGTAACTCAAATATATCAACTAACATATAGCAATGACATTCAGTAAGTTATCCCAGTTATGTGTACTTTTAAAAAAAAACTTTTACGATCTAAACTCAAGTAAAATGAATGATACAGTCCCTCGCTCTGGCAATAATAAATGGAAGTGTTCTTTAATGCATAGTAACATAATTATATTTTTGAGAAAAAATCAGATAAAACTCTTTACATAAAAAATACAATTAAGACAAATGCGAATAAAATGTAGATTTTTCACATTCAAGTATCAAAGAAAAATAGAAAATAAAATGATGACTGCTTGTGGACATTTGGGAAATGTTGCATGGAAGTTAGTAATAATTAAAGTAAGCTCAAACCTAAGAAAGATAAATTCTTAAGTGTGTGTGTGTGTGTTTATATATATATATATATATATATATATATATATATATATATACACACACACATATACATACGTTAATATTTTACTGCGACAAATAAACTGGAATCTGCTCATTTATCAACATATTGAATAATACAATCTTCCCAGTAGCCTAGATGAATATACTACAAAGAAATTTCATGGAACAATTCCAAAAAGAAACTCATGATTTTAATTATGTAGAAATGAAAATTATGTACAAAAAATCTGAATAGAATGAGAGAAATTCTAAAAACTCTATCATACTAAAAGTAATAATACAATGAATAAAAAACCTGATATTGAGCACATATTCTATTACCTAATTCTGAGTTTACTTTGCGACATAAATGTCTAAAATACAAAATATTTTTTTTGAGTATATAAATAAGGAATAGTTCTTCTGGGACACTATTATTTTTCCAAAAATAATTAAATCTTTAAGAAAAATACCTTTTATAGCATTAATATTCAATATTATAAGTGTTAATTGCATTTTTGGTGTTTAGTGGTGTCCAAAATGACTTGATGAAACGTAATTGCTACAAACAAAAGTATTAAAATTGATTTGTCACACTCGGCTTTAATGAAGAGAAGAAAACAAATTCACAACTGTGTGTTTGTATGTTTATGAATGTGTGGGGTTTCGTGGAATTACTCTTTTGAGTAAAGTATTAAGTTGTTCTTTATGGAATTCGTCCATTTAAATTATTTATTAACGTCCACTTTTTGCAACTAAGGCTAATTGGAACGGGTTCTTTAAAGGTTTCCATCCTTTTCTAGCCAGGGTGGGACTAAGGATTTTACCTAATGAATTCCGTCATTAAATAAATTCCTTTGCCCAGGCGGGAATCGAACTCGCCACTCTAAGTTTACCGTGTGAAATTAAAGACAATGCTTTAACACATATGGCTAACCTGAACCACTCGAATAGTAGGTAATTCCTTTTTTTATTTGTTTATTTCTCTTTCGCCCTTGAACTTTGACTATATTTGTATTCGCATTTTTCATTCCATTATGTAAAGTATTCGACATATTTTGCGGTATGGTATGACAAGCTATTTAATCTAATTGATAATATTGGGATTACATGGCTACTTCACAGCCATCCTGACGCGTTTTACCTTTTTTTTAAAAAAAATATTTGTTAAATTATTACCGCTCAAGAAGAATAAGATTAGTAGAAAATTTGAAATAACAAAATACAAAAAAAATGTTTTTAAATAAAGAAAGCTTTCTCAAAAATATTTCATTAACCTTATCTGATCTGGCAAGCTTATTGACTTAACAATTACACCATCAAATTTGAATGAATTTACGTATACCCATGAATGTAAAAGAATCAATTCAGAATGAACATAAATCTTCTTATCTATGTATTATATCAATTGGACCTAAGCTGTTGTGAGAGTTTTGTAATATTTACAGAAGTCATAAAACATTATTCAAAGATCATTTTACAATAAACAATAGTCAAATTTACAACACGTGCCTCTCCAAGTATTTGATATGATCCACCCAAGAGTCTATCCTCAATATATTTTCAAACTTCCCATAACCTTGAACCCAGATACATCGGTACACATTTTTGACTTTTAACTCAACTCCGCTTATGGAGGCATTATAGTAAACCCACTCTTCCATTTCTTGAAGTAACTTCAAGTGAGATCAGTAATGGAAACTTTTTACTTTAGGTCCCAAGAATCTAAATTAAAGTTGCTAACAATTATGTTTTAGATTCTGTAAATTCTACACAGTCGCTATATCAAAAAATAGGGATGAATTTTGAAAAACGAAATTGTATAATTATGAGAAATTGCTACGTCTGCCTATTTTCATAAATTCTGCAATGTGTATTGGACTAATTAGGACTATATTAGAAATGTAGCGAGAATAGCAGCAAAAAATGTTGTTGCAACTCTTGTATAGAATATAAACAAAAAAATAATAGAAACAAACTACATAATCTTTCTTCGTATTAGTCAGGTATGTGTGGGGCATAGAAAATAAAATTACACGTTTAAAAGAAAAATAATGTGGTTGATAAATATGTTATAAATACTGGCTGCTCCAATTACTTACCCCAGGGCTAAAATAAGTTACAAGGAAAACAAGTCATTGATTTAGATAGTACAATTAATGAAAATCCTTTTTATTACAGCTTTTCATGATATATCGTTGTTTCTAGAACAGAATATTAATAATACAATTTTAAATACACTCTCTTCATCCAAGAGGTTATATTTGCTCTCTTACTGTTTCAATCTTAGGCACATTATTAATCTGAAGAGGAAATTTGAAATATCTAAGTTCAGAAACGTTCTATTATTTTCTAATGATCTTCATATTATGTAGAATATTAAGTTGATTGATTGATTGGCACCAATTATTCAGATCCACGCTGGGCTCCATTATTCAGATGTATTTTCCCAGAGAAGAGATTATTATTTTTTTTAATGATAACAATTATTTTTATTTAGGCCTTAATATTTTTTAATTGTTATTAACTCCTGATTTTCATTGAGATTCTTTGCATGTTTCATTGGGACAATTGTGGGCTTCGGGAAAACTGTGCCATTGATAAAGGTATTAGTCAGAATGATAGTTATATAATCAGCCAAACCATATACACTCAAGGGGAATTCAATATACTACCAACCAAAAGTTTTGGCTTTATTAAAAAAAAAAAGACTCGAAAACACTGATGTGGTACAGCTACTTGATTTAATAAAATTGTTTTTCTGTAATCGTTGAATAATGGTAACATTACTAAACTGAAATGAGTGAAGAAAGTGAAACATTTTGCAATAGAGTAAAGAAAGTGAATTGCCTTCTTAATTAGTAATAAGTATAAATTAAAAAAATAATTTGAAGTTGGAAATTAAATGCTTTTAAATGTTTCTTAACATTGTAAGAATTTATTTTAACAAAATAAATTGAAATGTGAATGAATTATTGGTGGAAATAATCAATATATTTTAAAATTTAAATATAATAATAATTACCTTCCCTGTTTATAACCTGCACTTGTTTATAACTGCACTACTTCCCAATCATCACTAGTTGTTTTATAACTATGCTTATAACCTTTCACAACCATGCTTATAACCTACCAACAACTGATCATGTATTACACGATTACAGAAAAAAATTAATATTACACTCGTGACGAAAGCAGAATTTACAACTCTCGTGAAATTACCACACTCGGTTCGCTCGTGTGGGTAAACGTATCACTCAAGTTGTAAAATGATCTACTTTCGTCACTTGTATAATAAATAACTATTAGCACCCTTATTTACTAAGTGATATGCCAAGTGTATCTGAAGGTCTTACGCCACTAGCTTTAAGAACATACTTTACCTATTTTATTTAATATTTTTCTCATATTTTCATAGATATCTCAAGACCGAAATGATACACTAAAAAGAGAATATATTTCGATTTATAGTATAATTTATTTATGAAAATATTGATAGACCACATTTTTTTTTCTCACTTTCAATGACGTAAAGAAGCCTTGACCGTCACTGAAGTCTATAATTTTGAAAAAAAAGTTTTTAATTATGCTTTAGGTGCAAAGCTCCTAGACTAGACTAATATAAAGGTTAAAAGGTAGTATACGTTTTATCGAAAGCAATAATTTTTGTTTTGTCCTTCCAAAAAATTTTTAATGTTTATAGCAATAGGACTGTATGAACATGATTTATTATTATTATTTATTAACGTCCACTTTTTGTAACTAAGACTAATTGGGACGGGTTATCTACAGGTTACCACCCTTTTCTAGCCAGGGTGAGACTAAGGATTTTATTTAATGATTTCCGTCACTAAATAAATTCCTATTGCCCAGGCGGGAATAGAACTCGCCACTCTAGGCTTACCATGTGAGATAAGGTCAAGTGAGTTAAAGCATATGGCTAACCTGAGCCCCCGAACATGGTTTATCTCTGACAACTAAATTTTTTTATAAACTTATTTAATACGAAACTGAAATGTTTATAGCATAAACTTTATTTTACGTTAACATGCAGTGAGGGTACTGTTTCTCGCTACGTCTTTACGTAAAATAGTAGTAAAATTGTATCTAACCGGTGAGTTAAATATTTTTTTATGGGCAAATGTACTTCTAAAATTGCAATTAGATGCTTTATCGTGCTGAAAGAAAATTTCGGCAATTACAAGTTCTTTCTTACACACACCAATAAATGGGATGGATGAAGTATTGTTGAAAATGTTATATACGTTCGGCTTATATGCTTTTCTTTCGGAAAACATACTTTTTTTTTGTTTCGTTGTCACAGCTTTAGTATATAGCTCGGGGGTAAGGGAGACCTTGGTGTTCTGCAGCTGCTCGTCATAGACCAACGGTTGTATGAATAGGCCAATGGCTCTATATTATACTTGTGTTACGACATTGCTCAGTTGAAGCTACGGGAGTACATGGTAGTAGGGCAGTGAGTAGCTGCGAATACAGTATTCGCCTATGCTTACACAGTGGACTACCAAGTTTATTATGCTGCTGCCTGGAATGGTCAGGTTACTGCCGACTAGGACCTCAAGGACAAGGGAATAGAGTCTATCATTCCATGTGTTCTTTTTCGGTGAGATATCTTTTGAAATCATTCATATGTTTTCCCTGTTTTTACTTCCTTGCACGAAGTAAGGAAGTATTCTAATCATTTTCACATTCCAAAGGAATTATCCGTTTTGACATTCCATGAACCCATTTTAACTAGTTTTGGTGTAACGTCTGTACGTATGTATATGGATGGCGTTACTCAAACATGGCTAGCCTTAGATTTTTCAAAGATCATATTTAGGACTATTTTTTCTCCTCATAGTAACCCTATGAGAAGTTATTTATTTTAATACACGTTCCATTGCCACATGGCATATTACATGTATTATTATATTCAAATACATTTTTATTTTACAATATATGCAAGCTAATTAACCATCTTATCAAATACGATATAAACAAATAATAAAAACAAAATATTAAAATAAGTAAGATAATTACAAATAAAATTAATAAATGAAATGAAAAATAAAATACTATGAAAAAATATTCTTCACTTCCAACAACACTGCTGTGGAAAAATAAAATAAAAACCAAAAACCAAAAAAACTAATCAATTAAAGTTAAACTCAACCGATGTTTAATTTGGGAGTCTTTGTAAGGTAAATATATTGAATTATAATTCCCATTCCTCATAATCAACTTTACATTCTAATTTATTTTGGCAACATTTATATCCATACTTTTGATAAACTTTATTAGCTCTTTATTATATTTATTAAATATATTATAAGGTGGTTCTGGCCAATTACCTCCTTTTAAAATTATGTTCATTATGAAATTTGATCTATTTTGATTAAATGTTGAACAGTCATACAGTATATGTAAAAATGTTTGTGTTATTTGTATATTTAGGACTGTTGTAACATCTAGTTATGGCTGGCAAGGGTAACCAACAAAAACTCCTTTTCTTTCCTCCACAGATATTGCTAAAACATTGTATTGTTAAGTTAAATATTCGAGTTTAATATATGCCACTAAATAATCGATTTTAAGATATGAAATGAAATTATCGACTTAAAGTCAGCTGACATAACCTGCTTCGGGAATCACAGTTCCAACCGCTTACCCAGTTCTTAAGTTTCGTTTCAACGATTGTAAGACGGAACGAGCACTTCATATTGTAAGTAAACAGTATACAGTTAAATTTAACAAATTATATTTTTAAAACTAACACTTATAAACGTTATAATGACACATAAAATTATCATTGTTGTATTGTAAATTGATGGAGGTTGAAAAGATGGTAAACAGGCCAAGAAACATTGCGATTAAAACTTGAAGAACATTTCAATATTGGGTCCCGAAAAGCTACAGTAAATAATAATCAGATTTCTCCGTAACTATTAGATGCACTACAAATGTGTATAGACACATTTTTGTTCATCATAAGATCATCTATTGTTTATTATTATTGTTGTTTGTTGATTATTATTATTTACGTCGACTTTATGCTTCCATGGCTAATTGGGACGGGTTATCTACAGGTTACCACCCTTTTCTAGCCAGGGTGGGCCCAAGGAGTTTATTTAATGAGCCCGTCCCTAAATAAAGTTCTACTGCCCAGGGCGGGAATCGAACCCGCCACTCTAGGTCACCACGCAAGATTAAGACCAACGCCTTAACTCGCACGGCCAACCTGAGCCCCTAAGATCATCTTTAAACTAAATTCTATGAGATGTATTTATAATGCTTTGGAACGGGAATATCTTAAATAACTTTGACATGAAATCACGTTTCATCAAAACACTTTGTTTATTTAATTTCGTAAGAGTACAAAGAAGTCATGTGGTACTCACGTCAGATATTTTTTTTTAACTTTTACTTACACAGATAAATAATATATAAGTCGCATATTAGATACGAAATTTCATGAAATAAATACTTGCTAAGCGTTTTTTTTTTGTGGTTCTATAACGTAAACCTCTATCTTTTAGTACTGCACAAACTGAATTTATATTTCTTTCATTGGTCATTCATGAACCACTCTCTCTGGGGCGGTTTACTTCGGTGAAATCAGCCTACCTTGCCCACTCATGAATTTTACCACTACTCTGAAAAAGGTGAGAATTTTCTGTACAGAAAGCTTATAAACAAATTCTTCAAAATACATCAATGCAGCTATGCTAAGATTGCACAAATGCACTAATAAATAAAAAAAATTCTATTTGACAATTGTCCGTTTAGAATTATTCATAAGATTTTGCGGGAAATTATCAATAACAAATAAACTGGTTATCAGTTCTCAGGCAAATGAAGAAAGTAATATAGGTAGGGAGTGGGTTAAGCAAAATTAAAGATAATTAAGAACTTTATAGGTACGAAGTGGTGTTGGAATGAATTAAACAGGTATTCTATAAATGAAAAATTCCGAAAATCAATTTTTGCAGCAGTATGAAATTTAAACCAAAGACTATGAAATATTCTTTATTGGATTTATATCGCAATGTAGGACGTTCGAACTGTGAATGTTATTGAATTACAAGACAGACTGTGGAACAACATGTAGCGAAAAATAGATTAATTGCACACCCTGTACAGCCGCGATTGAAGGGTGTGGCTTTAATTTATTATCCGAATGAAAGACCGCAAGGAAGGAGGAGAATAAAACGAGTAAGATATTCATTATATTTGATTTGTATGCGTAGCTATATAGTATGTATGCAAATTTAATCTTCTCGGTGTCATGATCGATGGGACCTATGTCCTCAAGTGTTTGTTCACTGCCCTGTCATTAGAAAACATCCTAAGCTGCTTGCAAACGTCGAAGGATTCCATCCATTGATTAACAATTCCGTCGTAAAATAAAATACAAAAAAAAACTATGACTCATAGACTGCGTAAAGTAAGCAGGTTTCCAACCTGAAGGAATAACTTTTGAAGTGTGTTCTGACAGCACAGATGACATCATCATCATTATAATGTCTATCCATCTTTGTAATGTAGCTAGGAAATAAGAGCTGAAAAATTTCCTGAACAAATTTGGGGTGTATTGCACTGAAGAATTATGGAAAAAATAGACGATCACAGAAAAATTGATGCCAGTCCATATTAGAATAATTTATATTTAATTAGCTCAGTATTGATATTATTAAGTGAAATCGAATTTTTCAAAATGCTGTTGTTTCGTTATTCTACATGTCTCATATTCAATATTGTACATTTACTGAGAGGACTAAGAAAATATTCCTTGCAAGAGGAACACGATAACTTTACAGAATATCCTCTCGCTCATATTAAAGAATATCTGAATAGTAATAATCTGAATTCCGTTATTATATTATATACAGAGATATAAAAACTATAAAGGTTTAGGAATTTTCTCAGTGACACCAAGTTATAACATCATACTCTAAGCCACAATAAAATTGTAGTTTACCTCCTCATACTGGATTGTACTGGGTGTTAAGGCGTGTATGCCACTACCCTCATTAAGCTAAAGGTAAAAATAAGTCCGCCACGCAGGGGCTACGTAAACTAAGCAGATTTCCCTCGTGTACCACATATTTGCATTTATGTTAAAAAGCAAAAGTTCAATGAGAACAATATTTGGTATTTATGCTTCAAATAATGGGTTTCAAAATATAACAGCTTATTGTTAATATGACATGAGTAGAAAGGGGGGGGGGTTACTGACGGCCGAAAACTGAACAATTCGAATATCTCGGTTAATAATTAAGATAGTGAAAATAAGTACATAACAACATTTATAGAAAATGACATTTGCAATAAGATTGGTCCTATACAAATTTTTGATCCGAGACATAATAACGAAGATATTGAGATTTTTTTAAATTCTTCCCCTCTAACTACCCCCCCCCCTTCCCACAGGTCGGATTTCAGCCATTCAGAAACTTGATATTTTTTTTCATATAAAACGATTAAATATGGAGTATGGTAACGACTAAACCCAAATTACGACCGTTAGGGCGGTAACAGATATATATTATAAGTTTGAACGAACCTCATTTTCGTCATTTACTAGGTAGGATCGATAGACATTTGAAGAAATGTTTCTAAAATCGCGTCATGAGTACTACCGCGATAACTGATTTCCCTTAAGGGAAATCTGCTAAAACAGGTGCAGGTTTGATTCTTGGCTACGGTAAACATTAGTTCACGAGTTCACTAACTGAACGAGCTAGTGGCGCAGCGCTTGTGGATCAGTGGGAGTCATAACGAGTATACACGTCTGATGATTAAAGATAATGACTCTCTTAGATCCGGTGAACTGGTAGGCTCTCACAGGGGGAACTAACCAATGGCTACAATGAGTCACGCCAGTCTACGGGAGACAACTCATTCCAGGTCCTCCTTGGTTAATAGGGGTCGAATTGATGACTCTCTACATACAACTCTGTTCAAGATTCTCTCGAGTCTCGCTCGTTGGTGGCTAAAGATCTCTAAGGTCTAAAAAAAAATAAAAATAACTAGCTATTGCTAATGATTAGTGAGCTTACCCCGGCTACAGACTACCAAGGGACAGTCCTCTATAAATTCAGTTACCGAGTGGTCTGGAATTTTCTCAAATATTCTTGGGGCAATTACTGCTGGAAGTCATATTTCATCACGTCGACCAGACAAGAAGGGAATCAACTAAATGTCCATGTGAACCACTTACTTCCTTTGTTGACCACAAGACCAGCACTCCCTGTCCACAGCAACACTACTAGGCATAGTCCTTAGATAAGTTAAAATACGTTAAATTACCATTAAAACACATTCATTTTTTAAACAAATAAATGTTTTTCTGATTAAATAAATACTTTTGGGCAGGTAAATAAATGTCGACAGATGCTAGGGTGTATCGGTATTGATTTTGAGTCCGGTCTATTAGATTTCCTATCAAAAGATATAAGCATTTTGGAGAGGCAGATTTTTTGCTCCATATTTAGAACTTCTAATTACTATGTATCTAATTTAAAGCAATTGTAGCTGTCTTATAAATAAATGCAAGTTTACGTTTTATAATAAATGTTTTAATATTTTAATCAAATATTTAATAGCATTACCTAATTAATTCTCTGGAATATGCTGGGTGGTAGAGGAACCAATTGATAAGGATCAATAAAAAGGCCTTGTCCTCTACTGATTTTTAACCTGATTATAGCTTAATGAAGGTATATTTTTACAACAAAAAAAAAAAGCTCCAAAATATCGATGTAATAGACGAACAGCTATAATCAGCAGGCACTGACGATGGAGCGCTGACTCCGAAAGTGCACTCTGCATAATATTAAAAAACAGTAGAGGACTTGGCATTTTTATTGATCCTTACCTAGTTAATTAGCTACTTTAAATGTTTTATTGAAATTGAGTAATTTTCTTTTAAAAAAATAGAGACTCCATTTATAATATTCATTAATTTAAT
Organism: Riptortus pedestris; assembly: GCA_019009955.1. Lineage (NCBI taxonomy): Eukaryota > Metazoa > Arthropoda > Insecta > Hemiptera > Alydidae > Riptortus > Riptortus pedestris. The sequence goes on along the minus strand of CM032233.1, from coordinate 114,168,476 downwards.
GCGGTTTTGTTCAATGAAAATATACCCAAAATAATACAGAAATGACAATAGGTATTCTGAGTATGTTAGACCAAATTACCAGGCTATCGAAAAACAGAAAGACCAATTCATTTCACTCTCAACAGCTAGGACTCGCTTAAGTTCGTCAACCAACAATATTTTCTCCTGAGATTCTTGACGGTAGAGGAATCAATTAATGAGGCCCAATAAAAAGGCCTGGTCCTCTGCAACTACTTCAATATACAAATTGCAAGAGAGCACGCGAGACCTACAATGTGTAGGAATCTGTCAATAAATAATAAAACTTAAGATGACAAGCACTTCTGCAACAACTACCAGGAAAAGTCCTTAGATAAATTAAAATACTTTCTTAAATATTACTTATGAGAGTAAATGGAACTTGGAAATTTTATTTCGGAAAAGTGCTGTTTAGAGCCACTTAGGGAGCTTACCTCAAAGGAAAAATGTCTATAAGAAACTGCCATTTGTCAATTAGCCGTTGGTTATTTATTGATAATCAAGGATGGTTGGGTATCGGTTACGAAAAGTACTCAATCCATCAAATAGGAGAGTGTATTTTTAATGCTGACCATTTTGGTCACCGTTGGTAACCTTCTTCAGAGCTACAATGAACAACACAGCCTGAGTGCTTTGTATGGACATAGTATAAACTATAAAATATTTTTTTAAAAAACTGAATAGATTTACAAATGAAGAGTGTGAAGTCAAGAAAATATTAAAGTTTTGTGGAATCAAGAAAATATTAAAGTTTTGTGAAATCAAGAAAATACACTCAACCGCAAAAAAAACCGGACACTTAGATTTAGTCTTATAATTTTGTTAAATACTTAATATATATGTATATTAATCTTTTTAATTAAAATAATTGGTTAATCTATAGGTTATTTAAACAAAATCTGCCAAAAGTGAATAATTTTTATTGATTATTTACAAAAAAATACAAAATAAAAAAAAAAGAAAATGATAAATTCACACATTTAAAAAAAAAAAATTATTCTTCATTTTTATTACAGTGATTGGTAGACTTCACTACCCCAAGCGTTTCGGCAATGTAACGTAAGCTCCGGCCTTCCATCTAAGTTTGAAAGACCCATTATTCTGGACCGAAATAAAAATAAAACATTAATTAAAGAAAATGCTTGGTTAATAATTAAAGATGATTAAATGTGCGAAAAACTACTTACAGTTTAGAATAGATCAACTTCACGACAAATAAATCTAATCTGAGTTTTATCTAATTGTTTACTAATCCTGAAGGGATAAAGAAAATTGCTGAAAATTAGCTTTTAATACGACAAAAATGAAGTGTCCGGTTTTTTTTTGCGGTTGAGTGTATAAAAGTTTTGTGAAATCAAGAAAATATTAAAGTTTTGTGAAATCAAGAAAATATTAACATTTTGTGAAATAATGAATATATTAAAGTTTTGTGAAATCAAGATAATATTAAAGTTTTGTGAAATCAAGAAAATATTAAAGTTTTGTGAAATCAAGAAAATATTAAAGTTTTGTAGAATTAAGTAAATATTAATGTTTTGTGAAATCAAGAAAATATTAAGTTTTGTGAAATCAAGAAAATATTAAAGTTTTGTGAAATCAATAAAATATTAAAGCTTTGTAAAATAACGAGTAAACATATTTGAATTGAACGTGGTGACAATAACACAGGGGGTAGTACTAAAAGACTATAATAAAATTAATAAATATGGTACATACCTATAATTTTGTAGAGTAGGAGAAGGGGGAAAAAACTAACAGTTTGGAAGTCACATATTGGATAGGGATTGGGCAAGGGTAGGTATGGGTGGAAACGGTTTGAGGGAAACCAAAAAGTGAAAGAAGGAACCAGCAATATCTTAAAAATATTTGCATATATGGGGAATATTATTTGTTTGTCTGTTTTATAATTGATACTATTAGGATTTCTGTTGATGTGGAAATATTCAACATTCAGATGAGAAGTGTATGTTTTTTTTTTTGCGTGCCATACGAAGTCATTATACATAGGTTATACAAAAAAATCATTTTAAGACATTCTCCGACTGGCACGGTTAGTGGAAGGTCCTATAGAAAGATGCAGCGTTAGTTTTGTTGCCGTTTTGTATTAGAATTTCTCCTAATGACGCGTCACATTGACGCGAAATTATTTATTTATTTCTATTTATTTATACAGGAGCACCCGCACTTGGCTCAAAGTTTCACAATGTAAAATGAAAACAAAATTATAGAAAAATAACAAAAAAAACTGAAACAACAAATAAAAAATTAAATACAACAAATAACCATTAAATACTAGTAATAAAGACAATTAATAAACATAAGACATAAAAAAACATAAATAAACATTAGACTAGTAATAAAGGCAACAATTTAAAATGGTTTTAATAAAAAAATTATGTTATTCCTATATACTAGTACATTTATATTATTATTATTTTTTATTTTATTTTTCATTTTTTCAGTTTTGTACCCCATAGGGATGGTGATTGTCATTATTAGGATGATATATTTACTCCTTCATGTGCTTACCTTTTTTTTTTTGTACATTTATATTAAGGAAAATATTTCGTTAATATCTGATTCTTTCGCATATCCGTGCTTTATCTATAGAATATATTAAAAGTTAACCCTTTTAAATCTTTTTAGGTATGCTGTAGACCTATTCTATTTTGTATTATATGTGTTTGTAAATGTTGATGTGTTTTAGATATGTTAGTATTTGTGGAATATATTGGCTGCTGTCAGTTAACAGTTCTGTCATATCGTGGGGTATGTGAAATTAGTAAAGAGATAAAAATGATTTTTAAATTAATCATTTGAAGTATTCATTATTTTGTTGACCTTCCGCCATAGGTTAGTTAAAGTGAAGTTAAATACGTCATAGTTTCACAAGAAAAAAAAATCATCATTAGTAAATCGTTTATTTATTTTTTTAAAAGTTATTGTTTATATTATACTCACAAAGCTCTTATAGTATGTTTTTCGATCATTTTAGCTCTACAGAAGGATGTCAACGCTGTCAAAACGATGAGCATTAAAAATAATCTGGGTCTTTTCTACTTCATTCAATCATATGTTTTTGATTTTATTTTAATATGGCTTTCCATGTTTCAGAGAGTTGGACACCGTCCGCGCCGTTTATTGTATTTGTTCTCTTGTAAATTTCAACAGCTTCTAGAACCAATCTTTTACCGAGGTGGTCTTCTACCGATTAGACAAAAGTTCTACATAGAGAAGAGCACCTCGGTAAAAGATTGGTGTCATACTCTCTCAAACATGGAAAGCCACATTAAAATAAAATTCAAAACATATGATTGAATGAAGTAGCTATTCAAATTAAATTATTGCCTGACGAAGATGGACGCATTTCCATCGAAAATTTGCATAACAACAAAAATTCAAACCACTGGAGCAGATAGCCGAACTCCTCAAAATGAAAATATCTTGTTTATTTAATAAAAAAATCAACTTTTAAATAACCTTTATTTACCAAAAAAAGCAAAAAAATAAAAGCATTTAAGCTCATATAACGGGTAAATAACAATATTTCTTTTGGGTGGCCAATAATTTTTAATAGCTTTTAGTTTACATTCAAATACCTCTTGCTTTTCATAACATCTTCTCCAAACAAATTGAAACAAATAATTTCACACAAAATACTTTTTCTTAATAATCCGCAATTATTAAACCATGTTCCGCAATAGCTTCCCAATACTTCACGGCAACTTCCTCTATTACATCGATATTTTGGAGCATTTTTTTTTTTTTTTGTAAAAAATATACCTTCAATAAGTGCCCTCTTCTGAGTTTCCTTCTCCCGTGTAATATTTCGTGTTTCTGAAGTGCCTTAAATGCCGTTTGTTCCGATTTAAGAAAATCTCTGAACTGTAATAAATACATGATTACTAAGTATCATTAATTATTAACTACTAGGAGGTAATATATAGATCATATGGAAGAATAATAACTGTTATCACAACAAGTGGTAATATTACTCCAAAAAGTAATTTGTGTACCTAAAGTAGAAATGACATAATAATCTCACCTGTTCGATGGTTGGAGTACTTTTTATAGCCGATACCCAATCATCCTTTATTATCTCTTGGAAACTTTTATCAAAACCCCCGCTAAATACTTTGGCCAAAGTATACACGCATTTATTATTTGAACTTAAAAATATTAATGAAAAGTCTTCTACGGTTTTATACGATGGAAACATAATGAAGGCATACATACTTCCGAAAAAAAAAAAGAGCTGGGCTAATTAGGTGTATTTTAGTTTTGCGGAAGAATTGCCGAGGAGAGGGTCGGATCGGGCTGGTCGTGACCACCCATGCTGGAAGACCACCTTACTCCCCAGCCCTTTCAATTGTTTAGACGGCGTCGTTTCTCTGTTTCTATTCACCACCTCCTTATGCACTCCTAATAGAATAGAGCCAACGTTTTAATCTCTTTAATTAGAGATCCCTTTTCTAGATACAGGATAAAATGAATATTGATTGTAAGTCGTGATTTATTCTTGTCAAAATAAATTAGTTTCGTGAAAAATAAAATCTTACTAAAATGTTAGTTATCCAGGGTACCTTGACTATCTGAATAATTGATTACTAATTAATTTGAATAAAATTTGGATTTATATTCAGCATCCCTAAATGATAGAAAATTTCATTCTTCTACTTTCAATTTTACTAGTAAATAAACCCAACCCAAAAGGGAAAACATGAAGACTGTAATACCATTGTTGCCAAGAAAATCATTGAAAATAATTTTTGGGAAAAACCCAGCTTCAAAATAAAATGTAAATAAAAATGTCTTTAGTCAAACGGAACTTAAAGAGGCACCCAATTTGCAATTGAAACATTCTCTTACTTTACTTTTAATTTGAATCCGACTGTAGCTGGAAAAATGGCATCAAAATATACAATTATTGGACAAATATTATGGAAGTATCATAAAATATATAAAAATAGTTTCAATCATATAAATCGCCAATGGAATTTAAAATATACAAACTACAACACATATTAATTCATTTGTATTTATTGCAATAGAAGTATGCACCTTGAAAAAGAATTAAACAAAAATGTTTAATGTAGATAATGAGGAAAGCAAAACTTCTCTTGTGGACGTGCTATTTATTACAATCATGGTTTTGATTTCAATAACGTAAGAATATAATAAAGAGAAAAGAAAAAGAGCAAGAGAAAAATAAAACAAAGTTTGCAAAATAAATTGGCAATATTTTGTCAAAAATCATGGAATAATCTAATGTTTTAAGTTAATTATAATTTTTCGTACAATGTTTAGCCTAAACTTCGTCAGTGAAAATCATTTTTTTTTTGTTTCGATTTGCCGAAATGACAGGCCTTATTAGCAGATTTCCCTCAAGGGAAGTCAGCTATGGAGGACGTACTCATGACGCGATGTTCGAAAAATGTCTTCAAATATCCATCGATCCTACCCAGGAGATTACGAAAAAGAGGACCGTTCAAAACAATATATATATATATATATGTATATATATATATATATATATATATATATATATATATATATTTGTGTGTGTGTGTGTGTGTGTGTGTGTGTGTGTGTGTGTGTGTGTGTGCCTGTTAACGCTCTAGCGGTCGCAATTTTTGTTTAATCGTTACCAAACTCGGCATTTAATCGTTTTATGTAAAAAGAAAGATCAAGTTCGTTAATGGCTGAAATCGGACCAGAGGGAGGGGGGTTATAAAACGGGAGGATTTTCGAAAATTAGTTTTCCCCAAAAGCTTGTTCGGCCGTTTCCATAACTGTTCGACTCTCGTGAAATTTCTCTATTTTAAAATTTCACGTGGGAAATCTGCTTAGTTTACGCAGCCCCTGCGTGAGGGACTTTTGGTTTTAGTTTGTCTATGCTTGACTTAGCTTGTGGAAAGGCCTACCAAAAAAGGTAATTTTCGTTTCATTTACTCTTGTCAAGTTGTCAAGTGGACGCGAAAATAGTCGGGCAAGAAAATCATTTTAGGATTTATCCTTGGCATGTTTTTTTTCTTAATCTAGACCACCCACCATACAGATTGTGAGATGAATTATAAGGTCATTATTTCGCTAAGTATTTATTGGTAGTGTGTGTTTAGTTTTGAATGTGGAATAACGTAATATGTTCCTATGATAGTTGCATTCAACATGAACCAAACACTACAACTGACTCAAAAAGCTGCTGCACTTAAACATACTATGGCTTGAGGGAGCTGAAGGGGTATATTGGTGATAACTGAAAGAGCATAAACCCTGGATATAAGTAGTCAAAGACACGGGGCCACTTTTTTTCTAACATATTATACAGAGAGAGAGAACGAGAGAATATGTTTAAGTGAAATAAAGCAATGCTGAGAGTGACCGTGCTGATTAAATTATGTAGACAAAGGTGCCGGAGGTTAAAGAATTATTAAAAATAAGCTTCTTTATCTTCCATGTCAGCTTTCCAGCCATTCTCTTATTCACGAGGAAAACATAAAATACGCTATCGAAAATTTAATGTTTAATTCAACTTTGACACTTAATTAACGTTTTAAACTAATGTAATCTCTGACTGACCAAAGTCAAGTTTAACAATCACTTAATATATAGAAATGACAATATAGATATTGTTTTATATGTCCCTCTTTTTGATATTACACTTTTTAAGAGGTCTAAATATGATTATACTATGTATTACGAAGTGGAATTCATAACACTAAAAAGTGGAGAAAGCTATTAAAATTGGGTATGTTTTTTGAAATTGTTTTTAGAAATAAAAAAATCTAGTGATTAAGGCTATTCAATTTTTCGATCCGACGTACAGTAACAGAGATATTTCGAGTTTTCGAAATTCCTCCCCACTAAACCCCCCCTCCTTTTCCTGGCCCGATTTCACCCGTTAACGAACCTGACTTTTTTTTTCACATAAAACTACTAAATATCGAGTTTAGTAACGATTAAACAATAACTGCGACCGCTAGAGCGGTAACAGACATATATATATATATACTGTTTTGGCGGGTCTCATTTTCGTCATCTCCTAGGTAGGATCGATGGACATTTGAAGACAAATCTCGTGATTAAGGCTGTATTTAAGAATCCTCAAAATTCACCTTAGTTCTACTATTTTAAGCAATTTAAAATTTACCTATCAATAGAAAATGTTGGGAAATTTATCTATTTAAGTCCATGTAAATCAGGAATTGTATTCCTGAAGCAGTGTGTAAAAAAGAATCTCAATAATCTCACGAATATCCAGCTGAGAATATTCTAATAAAATTCTTTCTCCGTCGCGCACTAAACTTTTCTCGAGGATTCATTAGCTGTGATGAGCTTCGTAATTTTCCTGATGAAGTACTTTTACAAGAATTAAGCAGTCAAGTGTAATTAGAGTATGGCGTATTTATAACATTGAAAGTGGCTACTCTTTTATTTGTATTAAAATTTCGCATACCGCATCTATCTGAAAAGCTATTACTGCATTTTTCCCCGTAGAGGAATCCTGCTATTGAGTTTTTACTCTTGGGGCAATTTTAGAAACTTTTGACCTTTGGAAGTGGCCATTGATCTGACCATACCTAAAATATGAGTTCAATTCGAATACTTTTCATACATTACTGTTAGCGTTCTTGTGGTCGTAATGACTAGACTTAATTAAAATAGTTACGTATTTCAATCATTAATCCATTATTTCACCAGTAGGTGAAATTGTACGAGGAGGAAGAGAGGGGTAATATGAAAATTGAAAATACGTGCTTTATTATGAGTTGGATCGAAAATGTTAAACAAGAAATTAGGTTCCTTCATTAATTTTCTGCCGGAACACGAAGATCTTAGAGTTAGTACGACAGCGGATCACCAGGCTTAACTAATTACTCAACTATCTCAATAAACAGAAACAAACTTACTATACGAAGACATAGTGGTACATATACGGCACTGAATCCTTGACAAATGGTAATCAGTGTAGATGAAAGTAAGCAACCACCTCTGCAGTATCAAAAGTACAATTAAGAAGTGGTAATCGAGCCATAGGAGAACTAGACGGGAGGAAGTTGTTCTTGCCAGATTCAGGATCGGCCACACATATAGACACTTCATGACAAGTAAAGGCAACTCTTTGCATACTGCAAAAAGTACAAAACAATAATAAAAGTCGGTCACTGTCAATATGACATGAGTAGGAGAGGGGGTTTACTGAATATCGAAAACTAAAAAATGCAGATATCTCAGTTAATAATTAAGATTACATAAACATTTATAGAACTTTGCATTTGCAATAAGATTGTTTCTATACCGTTTTTTGATCCGACGCATAATAACGGAGATATTAAGAATTTTCGAAATTCTCCACACTCCCACTGGTCGGATTTCAGCCACTAACGAACTTGATCTTTCATTTCACATCAAAAAAATTAAATATCATTTTTGGTAACGAAAAAAAAAATGCGACCACTAGGGCGTTAACACAGACACACACACACACACACACACACCGCATCTATATATATATATATATATATATATATATATATATATATATATATATATATATTCAGTTTCCAACGAAAAAAACCTTAGCATTCCCCACGATATGACCGAACTACTAACTGACAATATATGACACTCATACTTTTTTTTTGTTTGGGTGGGATTATAGTGCCAGAGTTTTTGAGTAGTGAGTGGTCAACTCCCGTTATCCAAGGAGGACCTGGAATGAGTTGTCTCCAGTAGACTGAGGGGTCTCATTGTAGCCGGTGTTGAGTTCACGCTGTCACATTCCCTTTGGACGGGATCTAAGAGAGTCATAATCGTTAGTCATCCCGAAGGGCTATCAGACGTATATACTCGTTTTGACTCCTGCTGTTAAATAAGTACTGCGACAATAGCGCGTTCTGTTAGTGGCCTCGTGAACTAATATTCTCCCTTGTCCCTTAGAGTAGGTGTACTCACGCCATAACCAACACAACCACTGGCACCCCATTACACACATACTAACTACCTAAAATATATAAATATTTACTGAAACATATAGTATTAGAATACAATTAGCCTAAAACGATCTGTCGAAGATTAACAAAGGTATATGTTTTATTATATTCTATTATGTAAAGTAAGCCTTAGGTATTACACCATTTTTTCCACAATGAATAAATAAAGTATCCTGATTACTACCTGAGTAAATAGATTACTCTAAATAGAGATACATCGTCACACACCTCATGGCAATCACTTTAGAAATGAGGCATAAAACAAATAAACAAAATAGCTTCCTTCAACGGTTATCCAGTTTTCCACGCAGAGTATCGCTCTTACGTGGGAATTTATTTAAATTTTGTGTGCTCCATCCTTTGGATACTACACACATTTCAATAATTACATTATAATATTTCATATACAATAATTATAAACATTATACAAATAATAATATAGCATATGTAAACATTACATATGTGTCTTAATATTAGGAGGGGCTCAGGTTAGCCATGCGAGTTAAAGCGTCGACCTTTATCTCGCATGGTAAACCTAGAGTGGCGAGTTCGATTCTTGCCTGGGCAAAGGAAATTATTTAGTGACGAAATTCATTAAATAACGTCCTAAAATTCCACCCTGGCTAGAAAAGGGTGGTAACCTGTAGATAACCCGTCCCGATTAGCCTAAGTTGCAAAAAGTGGACGTTAATAAATAAATAAAAAAAAAATAATATTAGGAGTAGATGAACAAAATGGTGTCCAATTCTTGTATAAATGAATTGAATCCCTTGTTGAATTTAAGTAAATGTTTCGGTTTGTCCGTCGGCCAAGTTCCGTTTTGTAAGGTAATGTATTTGATGAGTTTTGTTCTTGATCCTTCAAGTAATGTACAGTCATATAAGACGTGTCATATGTCTGTTCAGTCTCAATGTCATGTTTGTTAGTTTAAATTTGTGCAAGTAGGTTTTCGTAGGTCCATTTCCTGGTATAAACTGTTTTTTTTTTTAGAATTGCTAAGTGTTATTTTTTGTCTCTGGTATATATTTGGTATGTACTTATGTAATTGTCGTCCTTTAGGAGGGTTTGTCCATTTTTCGTCCCATTTTTTATAAGATTCGTCTATCAAAAGAGTTTTAATGGTCAGGTTACTCAGTGTATAGTATGTAATAGGATTCTTTAATGGCTATTCTTTGTTTTTTTTTTTTTAAATTCCAAGAATTCCAAGTTTAAAAATTACGTATTACTTTCATCAGACCTTTACTATGTGGGATACGTGGATAAATGTCCGATGAGTCGTAAATAAGTACTAACGTCCTTTACTCTGTAGTCTTCCTTCGATACCATGCTCAGTATTAACCGGTTCTCCTAAAACTAAAGATATAATTATTTTATGAGTCAGGAGAAATAGATGATTAAAGAGACAGTAAAACACAAATTCGTGTACATCTTCTTTAATATGCATCGGCTCTAACTTTAAAAAAAATGTATGTGACCTAATTTAATAAAAAATAAATAATGTTCTTTTTCACATTTTTTCACAAAATAAACTGTGTTATTTGCTATTTTTTGCATTCAGCTCTCAGTTAACCCCCATTCCTAATGATACGATTTTCACTTAAAGCAAGTGTATAACTAAAGTTAATTAAATTTACAATCCTGTTGAAATGGGTTTATTTAAGGGGAGGAATAGAAAACGTCTGTCACGCAGAGGCTGCGTAAACTAAGCAGATTTCCCAAGGGAAGGTATACAACAGACAAATTTATATACTGGTAACAACACCGAGACCGTATTAAGGGAATAAATATAAACGGTAATAAGAAACCATTCAGTCAATTTACAAGTATAATAATATCTACAATGGAAAGCGTCTGAATTTTAAACAAACAGGTCAGCCAACTTCGCAGCGCTGAATAGATAGAATCATTCTAGACCGTAAATATGAACTATTAATGAAATATATCTGAATATGACATATTAATTATATTGAAGGCTAATTACAATAGCTAGTGAAGTAATTTGAAATGAATCAAAATAATCTACCTCAATAACTCAGATTTTAGTAATGCAAGAACAAAAGAAAAGATAGTGAAGTGGTATATATAATATATAACAGCTTATTATTAATACGTCACTAGTAGGAGTGAGGGTTTACTGAAAGCGTAAAACTAAAAACCCCTAACCACCCCTAAAATCTCAATTAATATTCATTATACGGAAAATATCGATAGAACAATATTTATAGTAAATATAATTTTCCATAAGACTGTTTCTATAAAATTTTTTCATCCGACTTATAGTAACAGAAATATTTCAAATTTTCGAAATTCCTCTCCTCTAAACCCCTTCTCCCTCTGGTCCGATTTCAGCCGTTAACGACATTTATCTTTCTGTTTGCATAAAACGACTAAATGTCGAGTTTGGTAACGATTAAACAATAATTGCGCCTCTAGAACGGTAACAGACATAATATATACAGGTAGGATAGATTGACATTTGAAGAAAATTTTCGAAAATCGCGTCATGAGTACGACCTCAATAGCTGACTTCCCCTAAGGAAAATCTGCTAAAATAAATTTGAGAAGACATCATCAACATGTCCAGCACGCGGAAAATCTGCTTATTTTACACTATAGGTGCGTTCAAATATTTAGCACAGTGACTACTATTTACCATAGCATTTTTAGTTATTATTTCTAAATAATTTGATTGGCTTTGGAGAGTAAGAGACAACGAGTGGGACTTTTATTTAGAGTAGTATAGCTAGAACAGTCCTAACATCCATTCCTCCCGACTCGGGACCTAATAACACATTCCTTGATCCAAACCTGCAGAACTACTGCAATAAAGATAATCACACTGCTAGTTCAAGTTGTTTTATACTGGAGATAATGAAAATTCCTGGCTGTATTTCAGCTTTTTATGATTGCTACTCTAAAAAAGATAGGCTTTCATTAAGGCTGGCAATCGTATCTCATATTTTATTATTAGATTGGTTGTTGATTGGATCCAATGCGAACTAACCAAACAGTTAAGGAAATTAGAAATTACTTCAAAACGTTTCAATTTTTATCACAGAACCGTTCTAAGGATGGCAAGGCTTCATGATAACAATGAAACGAATGTTTAATCAAGGTAAGAAGGCCACGATTTGATGCTTCTAGGTGTTAAAAACTTATTTTTATTTATTTTATTTGGTTTGTGCCCTACATCGATGGTGATTAGCAAGATCTCTAATTGTTAAGGGGTAGTTAGAATAATATATTTATTCATGTACTTACTTACCTTTGTTTTACTTTATTTTTTGTCTAAATGAATATAATAATAGTTATCCCTTTTAAATCTTTTTAAGTACGCTGTAGACATATTCTATTTTATACTATGTTTTCTTAAATGTTTAAATGTTCTAGATATGTTAGTATTTGTGGAATATATTGGCCGCTATCAGTTAATAGTTCTGTCATATAGTAGGGTATGTGAAGGTTTTTTCGTTGGGTGCAGTCTGGTGCTTGTTGCAGTATTTGCATATAGGGTTGTCTGTCCTTGTCATTAAGTGTCTATGTGTCAGGTATATGTGGCCGATCCTGAGCCTGGCAAGAACTACTTGCTCCCGTCTAGTACTCCTATGGCTCGATGGCCACTCCTTATAGTACTTTTGATACTGCGGAGGTGGTTCTTTACTTCCATCCATTCTGATTGCCATTTGTTTAGGATTCAGTGTCCGATATGTCTCACTATGTCTTCGTATAGTAAGTTTGTTTGTGTGTATTGACTTTGTTGAGTAATTAGTTTAGCCTGGTAGCCTGCTGTCGTACTAAGTCCAAGGTCCTCGTGTCCTGGCAGCCAATATAGGGTAATTGTATTTTGGTATATTTGTTGTTTATGAATTTCTTCTGTTATGTTTAGTGCTATTGGGTGTTTAAAGTTAAAAACATTATCCCTTCAATGTAAACATAAAAATACTCAGAAAGGGGCACAGGTTCGCCATGTGAGTTAAAGCGTTGACCTTAATCTCACATGGTAAACCTAGAGTGGCGAGTACGATTCTCGCCTGGGCAAAGGAAGTTATTTAGTGACGTAAAGTATTAAATAACAGCCTAAGTCCCACCTTAAAAGGGTGGTAACCTGTAGATAACCCGTCCCAATTAGCCTTAGATGCAAAAAGTGGACGTTAATAAATAATAATACTAATAAAAATACTCAGAATACAAAATTCTACAAAATTTTAAGACCTAAGATCCTTAACCCTAAAAATGGGGGCTCGGAGAAGGAGTGGGGTTAAAGGATGACATGATTTATAAATGATGAGATATTTGATGAATCTTAAAATGACATTATGCATGAATTATTTTTAACCAACTATAATGTAATATGCAAATATTTTATAGTTTTATTTAATAATTCAACATATATTATAGCATTCGTTTTACATACAAAAACATCTTTCAGATATGAAGCGATTTAATTTATTTTTTTAAAAGAATTAACAGATTTTATATATTCGATTAGTTTTCCACCTGAAAATGATTCGCTTTTCTCGGAATATGTGAGGTTGTACTCATGACGTGATTTTTGAAAAATGTCTTCAAATGTCCATCGATCCTACCTAATAGATGACGAAAAAGAGGTCCGTTGTGTATGTACATATATACAGCCTGTTACCGCTCTAGTGGTCGCAATGTTTTTTTTTTAATCGTTACCAAATTCGATATATAAGCGTTTCATATAAAAAGAAAGATCAAGTTCGTTAACGGCAGAAATCGGACTGGGTGGAGGAGGGGGAGGAATTTCTAAAATTCAATATATCTTCGTTATTATACTTCGGATTGTAACGGTGTATAGAACCAATGTTATTGCAAATTAAATATCTCTATAAATGTTGTTACATACGTTTTTTCACTATATTGATTATTAACCGAGATATTTGCATTATTTATTATTCGGCCTTCAGTAAACCCCCACTACTACTCATGGTATATTAACAATAAGCTGTTATGAAGCACGTTATTTGAAGCCTAAATACCAAATATTGTTCTCATTGAAATTTTACTCTTTGAGATAAACGCAAATACTTGACTCACGTGGGAAATCTGCATGGGTAACGCAACCCCTGCGTGACGGACTTTGTATCCAGAGTGGGACTAAGGATTTTATTTAACTAGTTCGTCAAATTTCTATTGCCCATGTGGGAATAGAACTCGCCACTCTCCAAGTCGCCGATTAAAGGCAACGCTTTAACTCACTTGATAACCTGAGCCACGAACATATTATAACTGTTTAGAGAAATCGACAACCTGATTTGCTGGTATTCAATCTTGGGAAGTCTGCTAAAAGCCTAGTTTTGATGGGCTGATGCATAAATATACGCGAAATGCTTTACAAACACTGCTCAGCACTATTTATTATGAGATTAATGATTGCCTATTCATACAATGTGGATCGGGGTGCCTACTTCAAGTAATAATATATTCTCCAAATCGTGAGCTCGCATATTTTTTTTAATGTTGTCATGAATAGATTCAACAACCCATCTGAGTTTTATGGCGTCAATACGCCAGTTCTCGATAGAACTATTAGCTTCTCAGGTTGAGTGCTGGGCACGATCCCCCTCAGAGCAGGCACTGAAAATTCTAATGCTAGTCCTTTTAAAAATTTGAGAAAATCCTTGAAACACATTTGATTTGAGTTGAAGGTTTTTAAGGATAGTAGCTAGGTTTTGAACTGCTAAAAATGTTCTAGATGTTTATAATAAAGCCATTTACATGGCTTTTTGTGGGGAAATATAAAACGTGATACAATAATAAGCTTCAAACTCCCAACCACAGGCATAAATATATCGAGTAAAAGTCTTTAACGCTTTCCCGAATGAATAAATCTCCTAAAAATATTATTTATTTAAAAATAAATTAAAGAACTTCATGTCTGAAGGATGTTTTTATACACAAAATGAATACTATCAACAATTTTCAATCAAAAAATAAATCTTCAAAATATTTGTCTAAAAGTCGATCAAAAATAATTTGTGATCAGGTACATTGTCTCTTTAGGTTGGAATCAGTTTCTTATCATTTATATAGCTTGTCGTCCTTTAACAAATTTGCATGTCAATAAGAAAAAAAAATGTATCTTGTATATTTACAATGGAAATATACATATTATATTAAGATTGTCAAAAAATTAATAAATCAATTAATTGATAGTATAAAATTAATAAATTGATGGGTTTTATAATATGTATTCATAGGAATTGACGAATTTATTATACAAGTATACATTTTATACAATAATTTGAAAATAAATTAATTGACATAATATTAGAAACTACTAGACGTATCCAATTATGTTATTATTTAATGGAAATAAACGCATTTCATTTCATTTTGCTTCATTTATGATGATGCTATTTGCAAAAGGCTTACAAAGTGACGATTTTTTTTGCATACAAATTGGTTTCCGGTAATTTATGCTGTCGCTACTTTTTTAATGTCGGATGTTTATCACACATAAATATAATTTATCAGTGCCAAGTAGCCAGGAACTGCAGAAGAATTTTCATGGATCGAAATTTCACGGGCCATACTTTTCAAGCAAAATTAGTAGGAATGAATACCCCTTTCGAACACATCAGTCACAGAATTAACTCTATATTGTCCTGATATTTCACTTTCAAAATATGTAAATTTATTAAAAGCAATAGCCTATGATATTCTTTAGCTGAGAGAGGTATATATAATTTAATATTAATATAATGTCATTTTTTTGTATGATTATATTCCTAATTGTTCTTATTTATTTTTTTTTTGTAAAGTTTAATATTCATGTTCTTCATTGTGAGGATTTCGGCTATCTGCTCCAGCGGTTGGAATTTTTGTTTTGCAAATTTTCAATGGAAATGCGTCCATCTTCGTCAGGCATAAATTTGATTTGAATGGCTACTTCAATTATCATATGTTTGGAGTTTTATTTTATTTCAGTATGGCTTTCCACGTTTCTGAAAGTATGACACCGTCCACGCCGTTTATAGTATTTGTCCTCTTATTTATTTCTAGGGCTCCCAGGACAAAGAACAAATACTATAAACGGCGTGGACGGTGTCATACTTTCAGAAACGTAGAAAGCCATACTGAAATAAAATAAAACTCCAAACATATGATAATTGAAGTAGCCATTCAAATCAAATTTATGCCTGACGAAGATGGACATTGAAAATTTGCAGAACAAAAATTCCAACCGCTGGAGCAGATAGCCAAAATCCTCACAATGACGATACTTCCCAGCGATGCAGCCTCAAAAATAGAATTCATGTTCTTATTTACATTTTGATATGTATATATATCATTATATAAAATTGTTAAATTTTTTGACAAACTGCTCATATAATGCAAATATTCTTAGGATGTGCAGAAAATAAAATCCCTCAACATAGGGTTACTATGTAGAGGAAATACATAACTCTATATTTGAAATGAGTTGTGGGCATTCAATGCATTGTTATTACCAAATTCCATTTAAGTTTCACATAATTCATTTTGGTCTCTATTCTATGAAGGCACCTGAGTGTTTTAGCAGATTTCCGTTACCAAACTTGATATTTAATCGTGTACATATAAAAAGTAAGATCAAGTTTGTTAACAGCTGAAATCGGGCCAGTGGGAGGGGAGACTTTCGACAATTCTTAATATCTCCATTATTATGCGTTGGATCGAAAAACTGTATATAACCAATCCTATTAGAACTGTAATTTTCTAAATATCCTGCTATGTACATTATTCCATTATCTTGATTATTAACCGAGATATTCGCATTTTTTAGTTTTCGGACCTGAATAAAACCCCACTCCTACTCATCTCATATTAATAATATACTATTATGTTATGAAGCACTTCATTTAAAGCCTAAATACCAAATGTTGTTATCATTGAACTTTTACATTTTGAGATTAATGCAAATACTTAAAGCATGCCGGAAATCTGCTTAGTTAACGCAGCCCCTGCGTGACGGACTTTTTTATCTACTTGTCCGCTTTGTATCTGAAACCCGTGGTCTGTAACTGAAGCGATATTTTTATTGGAACTCACATAGTGCTAACAAGGAAAGTTATTCTGGCAGAGGTTCTCCGCCACTTTCCGTCTCGTTTTACAAACATAGAGCTTGTGCTATAAACACAGTCATTACGCCACATGGATGCCTATATCTGTTCTAGAAACCAGGATCTCTGGTCTAAGGACTGCTCTGTATCATACTGTTACTCGACACTCAGAACTGACTATAAGACAATAATAATAAGAAGAAGGTGATAAATGTGTCAGGCGTTTCAACAGCATTAAAAAACGTTGCTTATATACGCATTGCGGAATGAATAAGCTTAAAATATGATTAACCTTATCACAGGGTCTAGTAAGACGACTTCTCCGCTATTAGAATAGAATCCGCAATGAAAACATTTTACAAAACCACATTTTGATGAACATATTATATATTATTATTCATTAACGTCCACTTTTGCGACTGGCTAAGTGGGACGGGTTATCTACAGGTTAGCACCCTTTTAGATTTCCCTTAAGGGAAATCACCTATTGAGGTCGTATTCATGACGCGATTTTTGAAAACTTTCCTCAAATGTCCATCGATCATACCCAGGAAATGACGAGAATGAGGTCCGTTAAAAACTGTGTGGGTGTGTGTGTGTGTGTGTGTCCGTTAACGCTCTAACGGTCGCCATTTTCTTGTACTGTTACCAAAAACGACATTTAATTCATTTATGTAAAATGAAAGATCAAGTTCGTTAATGGCTGAAATCCGACCAGTGCGAGTGGGGGGATTTCGAAAATTCGTAATATCTCCGTTATTATACGTCGGATCAAAAACTGTATAGAAACAATATTATGGCAAATGTAGTGTTCTGTAAATGTTGTTATGTACATTTTTTTCGCTATCTTGATTATTACCCGAGATATTTGCATATTTTGGTTTTCGGCCTACAGTAAACCCCCACTCCTACTCATTTCACACAAACATTAAGCTGTTCTATAATGAAACACTTTATTTGAAGTCTAAATACTATATATTAGTCCCGTTGTTTTGGTCTTAGTTTTGAGATAAAAGCAAATTCGTGACGCACGTTGAAAATCTGCTTAGTTAACGGACCTCCTGTGTGATGGACTTTTATTATTAGTACTTTTTTGTCTCCTATTATGTATGTATATATATACTTTCTTTGTGTTTTCTTTTAAACAAATAAGTTTGTCTTCCTAAGATTTCTATTTTGCTAAAGTGCTGCTATTTTTTATTGCATGTTCAGAACGAGGTTCTTGATTTAAACTTACAACAAAGCTCCACTTCTGTTCATAGAATATGGACTTAAAATTAGAGAATATATGGTGAAATGGCATTACTTGTGTGTCATTCCTGGAAATCCGCAGCCCCAGCGTGGTGGACTTTTTAGCAGATTTCCCTTAAGGGAAATCAGCTATTGAGGTCGTACTCATGACGCGAGTTTCGAAAAACTTCTTCAAAGGTCCATCGATCCTACCCAGGAGATGACGAAAATGAGGTCCGTTCAAAATTATATATATATATATATATATATATATATATATATATATATATATATATATATATATATTTGTCTGTTAACGCTCTAGCGGTCGCAATTTTCGTTTGATCGTTACCAAACTCTGAATTTAATCGTTTTATGTAAAAAGGAAGATCGAGTTTGTTAATGACTGAAATTGGACCCGTGGGAGGGGGGATTTTTGAAAATTCGAAATATCTCCGTTATCGAGCGTCGGATCGAAAGATTGTCTAAAATCAATCTTATTGCAAATTAAATTTACTATAAATATTGTTCTATACATTTATTCTGTATCTTGAATATTAACCGAGATATTTGCTTTCTATTCTGTATGTGGTTGGCAGAAGTCGGCTATGTTCGGGACTTTCCGCCGAGAGCTCTGGTGGCCGTTTCCGTAACTGTTTGTCCCTCGTGAATAGGTTAAGAGATTCCTTACTACTACAGTTGTTATTGGGCAGATTTCTCTATTGTAAAACTTCAAGAGGGAAATCTGCTTAGTTTACGCAGCCCCTGGGTGACGGACTTTTTTTGTTGTAGTATTGGTTATTGGCTGTTCGTTAAGGAGCCCTATGTCACAGCGATCTCGGCTTCTTTTGGGTTGTTCAAACTATAACATAATGCTGATCGGTACATTATAATAGGGTATGCAGATAAACATCTTGTCACAGCTGAAAACAAAATCAAATTTTTTTCTGGACACAATTCAACAAATAGTTTTGCTGTGAATGAATTAAATCATTAATTAAATGAATCACTTGCACTGAAAATTGGAGAAAAAATAAAACTTATAAACGTAGCAGAGACAATTTACTATCTCGATTTTACGTTTATACGTTAAAATATCTGTCATGATGATTTTAGCAGATTTCCCGTAAGGGAAATGAGCTATTGAAGCCGTACTTCCATTATCTATTGTATAGAACCAATCTTATTGCAAAAGCTATATTCTATAAATGTTGTTATGTACGTTTGTTTCAAAATGTCGATTGTTGACGGAGATATTCACGTTTTTCACTTTTCAGCCTTCGATAAATCCTCACCCCTACTCATATCTATTTACAATAAGCTCTTATATAATGGTGAAGCCTAAATACCAAATATTGTTCTCATTGAACATTTACCTTTTGAGATAAATGCAAATACGTGACGTACGTAGGAAATCTGCTTAGTTCACGCAGAAATAAATAAATAAAAAAACTCATCGTAACAAATTTTCTGGTTTTAGACCAGAAGTTAAGAGTAATTAACCAGATTGTTATTCCTTTATAGACTTATCCGTTTCAAACCGAAACTCTCCCAAAATTTCCGTCATCATTGCTCTATATAATCGATATTATTATCATGAAAAGCGTTAAACCTATTCTATTTGCTGCCAGCAAACTCATGTACTGCATCGTTATCCACCCCTCGCCGATTCGGGGGGCTTTGGCCTTCCGAAATGCGAAAGGGAAGCTCCCCTACAGCACCTGTCATTCGCACAGAAGCTTGAGATTGTTAATGACAATCCGTTTCATCCAATATTTAGTTATAATGAGGGAACAGCTTTGTGCTCTAACTGAAATGGGATTCAAGTATTTGAGTCAACATGAGAACGTAAAAAAGATTGAACAACTGCTTTGGGAAAAGCCTTTGATGACACAGCCAGTATTTAATGGGTTTCGAGATATGAATCAGTCTACAGACTGCCAGAAAGTTAATAAATGTTTCTATTATAAAAGCCCATAACGCGGGGACTTTGTGAACTAAGCTAATTTTCTCCTTAAATGAATAAATGAAGAATGAGGGCATAGTGCACATTCTATTTCCCTCTGATTAATCCTATGCAAGACTTTAGTGCTTAAACATTGAGAGATGATTCTAAGCACAATTCCCAACAAAAAAGTTTATATATGGTCCGGTCCGATTCTCATTTTTGAACATATTTACCTTAAGGGAAATCAGCTATTGAGGTCATACTCATGAAGCGAATTTCGAAAAGTTTCTTCAAATGTCCATCGATCCTACCCAGGAGATGACGAAAATGAGGTTCGTTCAAAATTATATATATATATATATATATATATATATATATATATATATATATATATATATATATATATGTTAACGCTCTAGCGGTCGCAATTTTTGTTTAATCGTTACGAAACTCGATATTTAACCGTTTTATGTAAAATGACAGATCATGTTCGTTAATGGCTGAAATCGGACTAGAGGGAGGGGGGGTTAGAGGGGGATTTTCGAAAATTCGAAATATCTCCGTTATTATGCATCGGATCGAAAAATTGTATAAAGAACCAATCTTATTGCAAATTAAATTTACTATAAATTTTGTTATATACATTTATTCTGTATCTTGAATATTAACCGAGATATTTGCATTTTTATGAAGTCAGTGGGACACGTGATCGGGTATAGTTCGGATTAGGTCGGCCGTTTTCGCAACTCCTCGGCTCAGGTGGAACCTTCTTACCTTTGTTACTTTGTGAGATATATGCAAATACGTTCTGTTCATCCGTCCCCCCCCCCTTCTTTAGTTCTTGGACTACTAAAATTTGAGTTATTAAAATATAAATTATTCTTACAATTCAGAAGCCGTTTCAGTTGGGAATTTATATTTTAATTAACTGAAAGATTTCTCATTACCGTTTGCATTTA
Organism: Riptortus pedestris; assembly: GCA_019009955.1. Taxonomy (NCBI): domain Eukaryota; kingdom Metazoa; phylum Arthropoda; class Insecta; order Hemiptera; family Alydidae; genus Riptortus; species Riptortus pedestris. The sequence continues at coordinate 114,147,259 of CM032233.1, read as the reverse complement.
ATCACGGTGGTGTTGTGTTACCAGTAAGCAGATTTCTCTATTGTAGAACATCACATGGGAAATCTGCTTAGTTTACGCAGCCCCTGCGTGACAGACTTTTTTATGGTTTGGCCGTCCTCAACGCCTGCCTACATTATTTATTTATTAATGCTCTTCTAAAACCATATGTTTTTAATTATTAACATTGTTTACTCTTTTCTATAACCTTGTTCTTGTTTTTATTCCGTCATGTTCTGTACGCAATAAATATCTTTAAGCCCACTTCGTACCTTTCTCATTAACTCGCGCCTCTGTCGGTCGTGATGAAGCGAGGAACGCCGAAGCGGGATATCCATGAATGAAGAATGGCAGACGCGATCTCTTCTGCGGTTATGCATGAGATTGGGATCGCTTCAGTCTAACTTGAAAATCTGTCGATGATGGTTAGGAGGTAACGATATCCTCTTGAAGGAGGCAAAGGTCCGACAATGTCAATATTTAATTGAGAGAATCATTTTTGAGCAGGGGTGTAGGAACCGATTTCACTAGAAGTATGACGCCAAGTTTTACATCGTTGACAAGGTATACAAGTCTTGGCCGACAATGGATGTATATTTTTTATTTTATTTTTTAAAATTGGAGCTGTTTTTTTTTCAATATAAACAGCCATATCTCTCCTTTTCGTTTTCAAATTCCAACAATATTCTTCATCTTAAAAATATTCTAAATGGCAAAAACGGATTTTATTTCAGAGAGAAACTGAAATTTTTAAATAAATGTCTGGTTTTCTACCAATTTGACCTATGATATCTAAAAAGTCCGTCACGCAGGAGCTGTGTAAACTAAGCAGATTTCCCACGGGAAGGTTTACAACAGACAAATCTACATACTGGTAACATCACTGTGAATGTTAAGAGAATAAATACATACGGTAATAAGAAATCATTCAGTCAATTCACAAGTTAACAATATCTACAAGGAAAGCGTCTGAATTGTAAACAAACAGGGCAGTCAACTTCAAAGCGCTGAATAGATATAATTGTTCTAGTCTGGAAAGATGAATAATTAATGAAATATATCTGAATATAACATTAATTTTATTGAAAACTATTTACTATAGCTAGTGGAGTAATTTTAAAGGAATCAGGATAATTTCTATCTCAATCACTCAGATTTTAGTAATCCAAGAACAAAAGAAGGGGGAGGGGATCAACAGAACGTATTTGTTTGTATCTCGTATAATAAATATTTTATGAAAACAATATTTGGTATTTAACCTTGTAATGAAGTGGTTCATGATATAACAGCTTATTATTAATATGACACTAGTAGGAGTGGGGGGGGGGGGTTACTGAAAGCGTAAAACTAAAAAATCCTAATATCTCAGAGAGTTATCTGATCTTTAACAGAGATATTTCGAATTTTCGAAATTTCTCGATTTCAGCCGTAAACGAAGTTGATCTTTCTATTTACATAAAGCGATTGAATATCAAGTTTTGTAACAATTAAACAATAATTGCGACCACTGGAGCTGTAACAGACATAACGAACACAAATATTTCAAAAATCGCATCATGTGTACGACCTCAATATCTGATTTCTCTGAAGGGTAATCTGCTAAAATGAACTACTATTAGGAAGACACTTTACAGGAAAATGTATGGCTTATTGCCTTACAGCCTCTCGAGCATTTCCATTTTCCGGACGGAACATCATGTCGCTGTATTCTAAGTTTGTGAAGAACATTTTCGGAAGTAATTGTGCTAATACCGTTTTAAGTAAGAATACTGACTGACTAGTCTTGAATTCGAGTTAAGGATCTAAGAGGATAATGCCAAAATTTTTACTGTCTTAATAACTACTAGAGGTCTCCAAAGTGGAATTAGTATCGTATCTGATAATAATAAGGTGTCCGCGTTAAGAAACTCAGTGGGTTAATTTAATTAATTTTAAAAACTGGATTTTATTTTTTTGTTTTAATAGACATAGTTGTTTATTTTTTATAACTGTATTATCACAGGTGTTAGAGATCAAATTGGTAGAAAAGAAAGCATTTTATTAAAACTTTCAGTTTCAGTAGTCCTGAAATAAAATCTTTTTTACAATCTAGAAGTCTAGTCTTTGCGATGAAGAATATTGTTGGGATTTGAAAACGAAAGGGAGAGATTTACAGCTTAATAAATGTAGAAGTTTTTCCGAAGTTTGAGTGTTAAAACCTTTTCTTCAGATAGAGGTGAAATAAAAGAAGAAAGTTTACATGGAAAGAAAAAGTCGTTACTTACTCTCATTGAACGTCCTGAGTTCTTTCTTTACAATGACATGTGGTTACGCTTGGGGGATCATTTTAAGGGAAATTTATTGCTCTTTCAAACGGTAAACACAGATTTCCGATATTGAAATAATGTCTGGAGTTATGGCTTGTTATATGGGGGAAATGCCCGTAGCTCCAAAACCAGTAAGAATCGGATTAGCATATATAAGAACTTTTTTGCTGGAAAGTATATCTAGAATTATCTCTTAAAGTTTACGCACTAAAGTCTGTTACGCCCCTTATAAATAATCCTGAAATTTAGTTAAACCCAATATATTCTGTCATAAAGCAGGGTAAGTTAAAATCGCATTAGTATGAGTGGAGTTAACTGAAAGCAGAAAACAAAATAAAATATTAATTAATCCGTTAATATTCAAATCGGAGGATACCATAGAAAACACAATTTTTTTTACATTACATGAGTGGTGAAGTAACATTTTCCAATCGAGGCATAATAACAGGGAAGTGTGGCATTTTAAATTTTTCACCTTCTCTAAACCTCCACTCCTAGTACAATTTGGGCTATTAATGACTTGATCTTACGTTTAACATGGAAACTAAAAATAATCGACGGATCTGATTTTCTTTATCTACTAGGTAGGATCGTTAAAACTTTGAAAACAATTTACAAAACCACATTTTGATCAACCACCAAGAAGGCTGGTTGTACATGTAGTAAATGCTTTGAGAAATCGACCACCTGAACTGCTGTTATCTATTTTCAGGAAATCTGCGAAATCCCCTATATTCCCCCCTAAAGCCTGCTTTTGGAGGCTGATACATAATTACACGCAAATTATTTTACTAATACACTACTTAATTTATGATTGACTATACATACAAAGGTGTTGCCAACCCCTATTATACTCGTAATATATCTTATACATAAAAATTAAAGTTTGTCTGCATGTCCTTCATAGAATCGTAAACGGCTGAACCGAATTTTATGAAACTTGGTATGTATATTACTACTAAAACAGGTTAGGTTTCTGGCTGTATTAATTTTCTCTGATACGAACAGGAGTGGGGGTTATAAGGGAGGCCTAAAATTAAAAATAGCGATATTTCGTCTCTTATTGGTTTTTCGGCAAATATGCACATAAAAAAAGTTATTTATTTTGTTATTTAGAGTAATTTTAGTAATATACACTTTTGTCGTATACCGAAGTATAAATGAGCTATACGCTAAAAACAATAGTCAACGATTTTATATGCCACAAATGGCTCAACCAAATTAGACAAAACTCCGTATGTGATTTGGTATTAACACCTCCCTGATTATAAGTTATATTAAAATTTCGAGGTACGAACAGGAGTGGGGGTCGTAAGGGAGGTCTGAAATTAAAAATAGCGAAATTTTGTTTCCTATTGGTTTTTCGGAAATTATTCACATAACAAAAGTTGTTTATTTTGTTATTTAAACGAACTTTTGATTTATGGACTTTTTCCATATAACGAAGTATAAATGAGGTATACACGAAAAACTATATATGGGGTCAACAATGTTATGGGACTCGAAAGACTAAATCAACGAAACTCCGAATTTTGACAATGATAATATGATAATCTATGATTATTATATATATAAAAAAATATACATGCACAGGGAACGGGTAATATAAAAATATTGTGTATTTTGTTGAATTAAGCACATAACAGATACTTTTATTATTAACATATCCCCAGCACGCTGGACTCGAGTGTAAATGCTAAGCATTGAGACGGGAAAATGTAAAAATATTGTACAAAGTAAAGCACGGAAAAAATACTATCATCATTCAGCCTTAACCCTTTCCGTGCGCAAAGCCAATATAGTTGCTTGATTCAAGTGATTTCCCGGGCAAAGCCGGGCACCTTTGCTAGTAATAATAATAGAAAGAAATATAGTTTAATTATGATTTGTTAAAACTTTTATTTACCAGTGGATGTTCTTTTGACCAGATGTTTGATAGTGTTAAACAGTAACCAGTGTGGAAAGATTTCATTATTGAATAGCATGTTTGATAGCACTGCATTGACAATAGAGTATTTAGTATTAGAAAAAAGTTCATCACACAAGGACTGTTTAATTAGGGAATGTTCGTAGCTGTTAGAGTATACGTTTTATCTTCCTGTCATAGTCATGTTCCAGTAGCTTATCGAAATATTAAATTGATAATAGCTGCCTGTGTCCCGACACTATTCTCGTTAATGTTAATGGGGCGACGGGGCATATAGATCTGTGGTAACGCTCCCAGATCACCTAAGTAATCGAGCATGGTTAGTACTTGAATGGGTGATCACGGAAGTCTAGTACACGATTAAGTGATTGATTCGAAAATTCAAAATATCTCTGTTATTATGAGTCGTATCGAAAACTTGTATAGAACCAATCTTGCTGTATTATTGACGCTCTGCAATTGATTTTCCATACATTTTTTCGTAGCTGAAATATTAAGGGAGTTATTTCTACTTTCTTGTTTTAAGTCTTCAGTAAACCCCTAATTCTACTCATCGGATTATTACTTTGAAATCAAGAATATATGAGAAGAAGTAATCAATGACATACTAGCACGTGGGAAATCTGCTTAGTTTACTCAGCCCCTGAGTGGCACACACTGGAGTGAGTGATAGGGTAAGCCGGACATTCATTAATATCTCCGTTTCTACTGGTCCTAGAATATTGATTCTGGTGTCATTTTAAAGCACATCGAATACTCTATTGAACTATCTGATCAGCAATTTTTTTAAGCAATTTTTCCAGATGCGATATAACGGTAGGGTGAATTTTAAATGTGTACATACAGTACTGTAATTGAATCTTCTAGTATTCTTAGAAAAAAAAAAATCAGTTGGTCATTTAAAAAGTTTCTTCCTAATATCTTTCAAGGAAATAACATCAAAAACAAATACTACTTACTTCTACTTTGAAGAATACGATAAATGAATTTGCTTCCTTTAATTACATTTATTTTTTTAATCAATAATGCTAACTTTAAACGGAGTTCACTTTATGACACCTTGGACCTTTTTAAAAGAACAGTAAAAATATTTAGACATGAAAAACACGTATTTAACTATTTCTTCGAAAGTGAATGGCGGCGTCAATTGCATAGAGGAGGAGGCTATGGAAAGGTCCTCGAGAGGTATAATATGTCATCCCCACCGAAAGTGTTAACACTGAAAGTAAAATATTTAATGAATAGGCAAGTTTAGGCAAGATCTGACGATGTTGTAAATAAGACAAAATACTCCTAAAGGCATGCCAAGTGGTATTTTTTCAAGCAAATACAAGCGATTTGAGAATTCAATTAAATAAAATTATTTTCAGCTCGATGAAAAAAAAAAAAAAAAAAAATTAGAGGAATTTTAAAAACCTTTTGTGCGAGTTTTTGATTTGTTATAATACCCTTAATGTGTACTGGAAGCAACAATAATTTATAAAATGAAATAAGAGTTCACGACGAATTTAATAAGCCAAGGCTTATTTAACATAGCAATTATAACCAGGCATTATGTTAAAACCATTGCAATAATATGGCTAAAAATCAATCTGCTCAATTGAAAAGGCTTTATGTGGTACTAACAATCCAATCAAAATCCCAAATTAAAACTTTTATTTTTCCCTCAATGTCCAACATTACTGAAGGATCGCTCCAGTGTGTGGCGGGCCTTATTTTTAGTTACCATAAGGATTCGGCTATTGTGTAATGATTAAGCATTTTGCCTAATGTAAGCAAGAATAAAAAAATATATGTTCACCTACAAAGTCAATAACGTGCACATTTAGTAAATGGTGATCCGATTATTAAGCTGATTTTAATGTGACAATGCAGAAGAACTGTTATACATTTTTCTGAATATAGAAATCTCTGTACCATATTTTAAAGTAGATAAATACAAGCAAAATGCGCATTTCTTTTATTGATTTCCTGCTTATTTCCATTGGTGGTGTAACTGTAATCCACAATTAAATCAATTCCTTCAATTCATTTGAACATATATTTCATACGCGAAAACTATGTTATTGTACTCATTTAAAAAATTCATCTCATTCTTCAGATGTCATTTGCTCTTGCTTACGTTATAGCGAAAATGAAGTTCCTTCACATTTTTTAACGTTATGAGACACTATTTAAACCTCACATGCAAAACGAGGGATAACGTTCCCTATTGGTCAAAAGCGATCTAGGAGAAGTTCGGGTTTTAGAGATGGACTTAAATAAACGTTCAATCCCAAATATCTCCATTATCAGTAGTTGAATCGGAAAATGCTGCATTGCCAATCTAATTGATATGGTTTTGTACTGCAATTATTTTTAAACATATATTACTATATCTGGAATATTGGCAGTGTATATGTACTTTTGAGCTTTCGGCTCTCAATAAACCCCATTCCTACGGATCCAATTATCTAATCTTCACATGACCATATTAATTTCCAGCATTCTCTTAATACCAGTGGTCGGCAAACATTTTTGCCAAAGAGCCACATATGAACATTACAACAATTTAAATAAAGTCTGTCTCGCAGGGGCTGCGTAAACTAAGCAGATTTCCCACGTGAAGTTTTACAATAGAGAAATCTGCATATTAGTAACAGCAGTAGTAACGAGTCTCAAAACCAATTTAACAAGAGCCGCAGAGTTACGGAAACGGACGAACTAGCTTTCGGCGGAAACTCACAAATAGAACAGACATAAGCCGATCTCATCTCGCACGTTATCCGCACACACGTAATAAAAATGCAAATATCTCAATATACTTTCATGTATCTCGTATAATAAAAGTCTATTGAAAACAAAATTTGGTATTTACCCTTCAAATAAACAGGTTTTTTTGTTTTTTTTATATATATAATAGAGTAATGTTTATTGGGTTTACTGAAGGCTGAAAACTGAAAAATGCAAATATCTCGGTTAATATTCAAGATAGAGAATAAATGTATATAACAATATTTATAGTAAATTTAATTTTCAATAAGATTGGTGCTATAGAATGTTTCGATCGGACGTATAGTAACGGAGATATTTGGAATTTTCGAAAATCCACCTCTTAAGCTGCTTCTCTCCCACTGGCCAGATTTCAGCCATTAACGAACTTGATCTTTATTTTTGCATAAAACGAGTAAATATCGAGTTTGGTAGCGATCAAACAAAATTACGACCGCTAGAGCGTTAACAGACACATATATATATATATATATATATGTGTGTGTGTGTGTGTGTGTGTGGTGTGTTGTTCTTTTCGGAGTTTTGGTCAATGTTGGTGAAATGAATGTTACAATGTATGTATAAAACACCCTTTTACAACAATGTATAACAACAATGTGCAATATTATAAAGTAGTACCTGTAATTTTAAAGCCCTGAAGAAGAAAATAAAGATTCTCGAAATATTGGCATAAACTAAGATTCATTTCACCAACATTGACCAAAACTCCGAAAAGAATCAGCACAATTATATATATATATATATATATATATATATATATATATATATATATATATATATATATATATAATTTTGAACGGACCTCATTTAGTCAACTCCTTGGTAGGGTTGATGGCCATTAGGGAAATCTACTAAAATAGGGTACTTAGCTAGGGGAAATAAAGATTCAATCTCAATATTGGGTTGAGATGGCGTCACACGAAACCTTAAGACATACTGTGACGTCATCGCATCTCATATTGCTTGTGAAATTTGCTCAGTTTACAGTTATCTACCTCTTAAATTTAGAAGTGGGGGGGTACTTTTTCGACTTGCGTTTAAATAAAGCAGCTAAAGACATGATCATTATCCTAATCCACGGTATATCATACATTGTCGTAGCCAAAGAAATGTGTAAAATTCTGTAAAAGGGGAGGAAATTTGAAAAGATGGCTGGATTACTTTAGAGTGGATTACCTCAATTGAAATATCTCAGTTTCCGACCATTCCGTTTGTTAATTAACCAGCTGATGAGTTATTCTTTCTCTACATAATATTTCACATAAGAAATCTTATCTATTTCAAAGTTAAATGCACTGGATGAGTAGGACTAATAAAGGAATTTGGAGGTAACATTCACTCCCTCAATTTTATATCTGCAATAGTTTTGCTGTTTATTCTTGATAAAGGTACGGTGGTAAATGTCTTGAAATATCCTATGGAGACGATAGATTTGTTTGTTATATGCAAACTTTGTGACGAGGCAGAAAGAAAGGTGACAAAATTTTCCAAATTCATATTGTCCTGGTTATAAACTCTCTGTATGACTACTATTATTTTAAGACCTAATAATATCTCATTGAATAATTAAATTCAACTTTCGTGTGACTCACTTTAGCCTTCGCGCATAATTTCATTGTTCACAAAGCTAATAATTACTGAGTCATGTTTATCTGTGCATTCATTGACTTCTTCATCAAGGCATTAGTAAGCATTATTTTGTTTTACCTTTCAACAAAGAGCAATAAAATAAACCTAATCGACGACAGGTCTCCTGAGTAATGAGCCATCCAAGCTGTGTTTCATATGACAGATAAATAGATAATTTAACGTACCTGTCAAACCACAATGGAAGGTAATTTATAGTCAATCAATAAACATTGATTCACAAATATATGTTCAGATCGTAGTTGGTTGTGTTAGCATTCGGTTGACAGTAGATTAGAACGGTAGAACATATTATATATATATATATATATATATATATAAAATTGTAACCTCTGTCTGTACATTGATTTTTTTCGCGAAATTTCACGATAACTTTTCGTTTCACATGTCATAGACACCAAAACTGCATTTTGTTTCTTTCGTGTATGTTTGTTTGTTTGTTTGTTTGTTTGTTTGTTTGTTTGTTTGTTTGTTTGTTTGTTTGTTTGTTTGTTACCTTTTCCACGCATAAACGGCTGAACCGAATTTTATGAAACTTGGTATATATATTACTACTAGCCCAACTTAGACTTTAGGCTATATTATTATTCTCTAAGACAAACAGGAGTGGGGGTTATAAGGGAGGCCTGAAATTAAAAATAGCGATATTTCGTTTCCTATTGGTTTTTCGGCAAATATGCACATAACAAAAGTTATTTATTTTGTTATTTAGAGTAACTTTTGTTATATACACTTTCGCCGTATACCGAAGTATGAATGAGTTATACGCTAAAAATTATTGCGGGAGTCAACAATTTTATTTGGCACAAAACACTCAACCAAACTAAGTAAAACTCGGTATATCTATTAGCACTAACGCTTTCATTATAACAAGCCATACCAATATTTCTAGGGACGGGCAGGAGTGGGGGTTATAAGGGAAGCCAGAAATTAAAAATAGCGATCTTTCGTTTCCTATTGGTTTTTCGGTAAATATGAACATAACAAAAGTTGTTTACTTTGTTATTTAGAGTAACATTTGTTATATACACTTTTTTCGTATACCGAATAATAAACGAGATATACGCTAAAACCCTTAGCGGAAGTGAACAATTTTATTTGGGACAATAGACCCAACCGAAATAAATAAAACTCGGTATGTGTATTAGCACTAACGCTTTCATTATAACAAACCATATCAACATCTCTAGGCACGGGCAGGAGTGGGGGTTATAAGGAATGCCTGAAATTAATAATAGCGGTATTTCGTTTCCTATTGGTTTTTCGGCAATTATGAACATGACAATAAACAAGAACATTTCAATTGTATGAATCATTTTAAAAACAAGTAGCTGTTTCAAGTGGAGCAAAGTATATTACTCTACCCCCCCCCCCCTTCCTCTGTCTTTCACTGGAACATTAATTAATCGGAAGTAAGTAATTTCATCCTTTAATGTGTTTAAAACATCAATTAATTCACAAAAAACGAAAGTATTTAAACATACATAATTAGAATTGAAAATAGAATCTGAATATAAGGTAATGTTAGCGGAATTGAGAGTTAGCCGTTAGTCATGTTCTGTTGGTTAACCTGCAGCGTCGGGGAGGGGTGGGGAGACCTTCCTGTAATCTAGAACCTTTCTCACTCCCTCTTTCTTTCCTCAGTTGTTTTACACACTTTTTTCGTATATCGTATTATAAACGAGATATAGACTAAAACCTATAGCGGAAGTGAACAATTTTATTTGGGACAAAAGACCCAGCCGAAATAAATAAAACTCGGTATGTGTATTAGCACTAACTCTTTCCTTATAATGAGTCATACTATTTCTAGGGACGGGCAGGAGTGGGGGTTATAAGGGAGGCCTGAAATTAATAATGGTGATATTTCGTTTCACCACAATATTTTGTGCTTAATAACTGAGATCTATGCATAATGCACAGGAGACGGGAAATATGACAATTTGGAGGACAGTGAAGACTTACATAAAAAATTAATTTTATTATTAACAAATGCCAACAACGGGTGTTAATCCTAAATAGTGGGTCGGGTAAAGGTGAAAATATTGTGCAAAGTAAAGCCTTGCCAAAAAAATACCATCACCATTCAGCCTCAAATGAATTCCCGGGCGAAGCCGGGTATCTGAGCTAGTATATATATATATATAAAACCCCCGTTACCATCCTTCTCAAGCTCTGTCTGTTCTAGGCAATGGTCATTCTGACTACTTTGTGCATCTCCCTAACTCATATGTTTTGGTGGGACAAGTTTTTCATCATTTATAAAACATTAAAATAAAAATTTTCACGTCAACAAATAAAATAATGTATGTTTTAGAGTTGTAAAAAAAATTGTACATATTTATAGCTGTATTAAGACTGTTAATGAAACTAATTTATTGTATATAATTATTTAAATTTGACCTAATTTTTAACTGATTTCCATTAAGGGAAATCAGCTATTGAGGACGTACTCATGACGCGATTTTCAAAACATTTCTTCAAATGTCCATCGATCCTACCCAGGAGATGACGAAAATGAGCTCCGCTCAAAACTAACTAACTAACTAACTATATATATACTGCTCAAAAATGAATAGGGATATTGGTTATTTTTCTTATCCTATTAATTTTAATTAAATCGACCTTAATTACCTTAATTTTTTATGGGGGGAAAAGACAATAATATCTAATAAATATTAATGATATTTATAATTTAAAAAAAAAATACTAGGCCCTATAAATACCACAAAACAGCCAAAATCCCTATTCATGTTTGAGCAGTGTATATATATATATATATATATATATATATATATATATATATATATATATATATATTTGTCTGTTAACACTCTTGCAGTCGCTATGTTTATTTAATTGTCACCAAACTCGGTATTTAATGGTTTTATGTAAAAAGAAAGATCATGTTCATTAACGGCTTAAAACGGACCAGTGTGAGGGGGGGTTGGGTTTAGAGGGGGGAATTTTGAAAATTCGAAATATCTCCGTTACTATACGTCGTATCGAAAAATGGTATAAAACCAATCTTATTGCAAATTAAATTTACCATAAATATTGTTATATACATTTATTCTCTATCTTGAATATTAACCGAGATATTTACATTTTTATTTTAGTGTAACGGACGAGCTATGGTCGCGTCCATTTATTCCCGCCGTAAGCTAGTTCGGCCGTTTCCGTAACTGTTATGGGACTCGTATGGAGATTTCTCTATTGTATAACTTTACGTGGGAAATCTGCTTAGTTTACGCAGCCCCTGCGTGACGGACTTTTATTTAACGAATATAATGCATTTGAAGTATAAATGTAATTCAATAATTATTAAAGAATTTAATTGACATTATATTATAAAATTGTATATACCCGTAGAAAAACGAAACAAAATCCATCGTCCTGTACAGGAGATGATGAAAATGCGGTGAGTTCAAATTTGTATATATATACAAAAATATAGTCGGGTCGAAAAATGGTGTAGAAGCGATCTTATTGCAAATTAAATGTACTATTAATATTGTCATATATATTTATTCTCCATCTTGAATATTAATCGAGATATTTGCATTTTTCAGTTTTCAGCCTTCAGCAAACCCCCAGACACATAAAAAATACTCTGATATATAATAATACACTTTATTTGAACCTCAAATACCAAATATTGTTTTCAAGAGACGTTTATTATACCAGATACATGCAAGTATGCTCTGTTCCATCATTCATTATAAATTACCCAAGTAGATATAATAAATAGTTTTCAATAAAATAAATTACTTATAATCAGATATATTTCAGTAATTGTTTTTCTTTCCTTTGAGGAATATTTCTATCTATCTGTGAAGCTCTGAGAAGTTGGCAGACCTGTTCGTTTAGATTTAGACGCTTTCCGTTAGGAGGTTATTAAAATTGACTGTAGGATTTTTCATTACCGATTGTATTAATTCAATTAATATTCATGGTGGTGTTAAGTGTTACTAGTATGCAGATTTATTTATTGCAAAACTTCACGAGGAAAATCTGCTCAGAGTACGCAGCTCCTGCGTGACGACCTTTTATTGCATTCAAGCTACGGACTTACAACCACTCCTACTCTTGTCAATTTTATACAGAACTACTATAACCTGCTACGTTAATATTTCTAGTATTGTTTACATAGAGTTAAACGGGCATTTGGAAAGTGGTTCAATAAACTTTATCTTGTGAACAAACTCGATCTGTTAATATAGAGGGGGTAGGATGTTTGTTCGGGAATCAACATCTTGGTTAGTATGCCCTTTAGGAAGTGGAAAATTTATTGTTGTGGTTACTTTGTATCTGTGCGTATAAATAGATACACATCCACAGTTATTTTACTACTATCTTTTCACGCGCGCACACATTTTTATTTTTTTTAAATTCATAAATAAATATTCTTATATTTTGTTATGCTTTACCTTTATTTTATTTTAAAGAGATAGCTTCATTACTAACGAAATGATTTGATCTAGTGCTTGCGGAGTGTCTTGGAAGGGCAATTGTATGTTTGTAGGAATGTCTAATTCTTCGATAATTGTTTGTAGAGATTGACATTCTTCTATAAGATGGAGTATTGTGAGTGGAACATGGCATATTTCGCATTGTTGTTGGGGATCTTTAGTTATTAAGTGTATGTGCGTAAGATTTGTGTGGCCTATACGCATCCTGGTAGTCACTACCTCTTCTTTTCGAATGCCTCTGAAGGCACTGTGCCATGTCCCTGGAGAATCTTTTATATTTCGTAATTTGTTTGTGAGGGGTACTTCCTTCCACATTGAATCCCAGCTTTTATGGACTTTGCTATTTAGCCAGGTGCTTATATCATTAGCTTCATAGACATGAAGTTGGATCCTTCCCATATGTGCTGATTTTTTTGCTGCTTTATCAGCAGCCTCATTTCCCGCAATTCCTTAGTGTGCGGGAACCCATAGCATTTTGTTTTTTTTTTATTTAGAATCTTCAGGATTTGCAAGTAATTATAAATTTGATTTATTGTTAGTTGGGCTTCATGAGGGTTCTGTATGCTTTGCAGAGCTGACATGGAGTCAGCACACCGAAAAATGTGTATGATTGCTGCCTGTGGCGAGGTAGAGTGCTGTCGCTATTGCTTGCAGCTCGGTGGTGTGCATGGTGGCAACTTGTATTTCTTTGTAATATCTCCTAGGACCACTAGGTATCCTATAATTTCCCCATTTTTTGTAACCATCCGTGTATGTTTTTTGTATTCTTGATGTGTATTTAAGTAGTCATATATTCCATGCATTTGAGTGTTAGTATCTATAGTTCGCAGTTTGCCGTCTATTTTAGGAGGTTGGTGGTTCCATGGAGGGGTTCCTTGAGTAGCATCATCATACTCCACTTAGATGTCGTATATCTCAGCAGCTATTTGTTGATGTCGAATACCAAGTGGTACTCGGTGGTTTTTTTTTTGTTGTACAATCGCAAGTGGTGTGGCGGAAGATGTAATTATACGCCGAACTCCTAAATTGCAGCTTCATTTTGGATATATATGTGTTGGTCAATGCGTGGCGTCGAAACACAACTGGTGGTATAGAGGCTTCTGCACATAAACTAACAATAGGGCTGGTTCTGAAAGTTTCTAAACGTTCCGATTTCAAGGTACTTTTCCTTTGATTCTGGGATCGTTTTGATCGTTTGCTCCATCTGAGTGTATTTATGCCAATGCAGAGAGAGTGCTAGGCTGATATTAGAGTGATGCTATGGGGCGATGAGCTGCTGATTAAGCAGATGTGTAATATTAAGGTTATGGCGACAAGGCTGCCGACTGGGGCCAGTAGGAGGAGCGTCGCCTCCAACCGGTTGAGCTCCCGACCCCACACGTCTCCAGACCTCCCTCCACCAACATCAGGCGCCCCTTTCTTCTTTTATACCTATCATTTATCGTTTATTTTTCATTTTAAAAACATGATGAATTACATCTCCCAACATGGGGTTGAGAAGGAGGTACCGGACCTTATATGATTCTCTTTGGCTACGAGAGATGCTTCAATATTCTAGAATGTTTGTCACGCATTTTGTAGTCGTGCACTACTCCTGTCCCAAGAGTAGAATGCTTAAAAAAAAAAGTCCGTCACGCAGGGGCTGCGTAAACTAAGCAGATTTCCCACGTGAAGTTTTACAATAGAGAAATTTCACGAGAGTCGAGCAGTTAAGGATACGGCCGAACTAGCTTTCGGCGGGAAAGTCACCCGTCCGTTAGCCGTCCAGATTTAATAAAAATGCAAATATCTCGGTTAATATTCAAGATAGAGAATAAATATATATAACAATATTTATAGTAAATTTAATTTGCAATAAGAGTGATTCTGTACAATTTTTCGATCCGACATATAGTAACGGAGATATTTCGAATTTTCGAAAATCCTCCCCTCTAAACCCCCCCCTCTCACTGGTCCGATAGCAGTCGTTTACGAACTTGATCTTTCTTTTTGCATAAAACGACTAAATATAGAGTGACAAATATATATATATATATATATATATATATATATATATATACAGTTTTGAACGGACCTCATTTTCGTTATCAAATAGGCATTTGAAGAAAAATTTCGAAAATTCCCTCATGAGTACAACCTCAATAGCTGATTTCCCTTAAGGGAAATCTGCTAAAAAAGTCCGTCTCGCAAGGGCTGCGCAAGCTAAGCAGATTTCCCAAGTGACGTTTTTCAGTTGATAAATCTACCGATCTAATACCGACCTCTCCCAGGTCGCATGGATTACCAAGGGGTTGGGGCTCCTTGAGCCCACAACCTTAAAAACCTTTTATTTTGGTTCTATAATTTTTTTAATTTTTTTATTTCTATTGGATTATGTTTAATGAACGTTTCTTAGGACACCTGTGAAAAAAAAAATTAAATACAAAAATAAAAAAAAAATTAAAAAAAAAGTTCGGATGGGGAAAAAAGGATGACTTTAAATTAAATGAATTAAAATAAATTAAATTTTATTCTACTAGAGGAACATATCTAAACATTGTTAGAATAAAAAGTTATCTATATCTAAGTTGTTATAACATTATAATAGAATAATAATTTAAGAAAATCTAATTATCAGATTCGTAATTGCAATTATAGGTGCTTTTGCACAATAATTTTTTTTCCGAGTGTTTGTTACACACTGAGCGTTTACATTTGAAGCAACGCTGCTTAGATTTTGATAGGTTGTTGTATTTTTCTTTTTTTGATTTGGCTTCTCTAACACAAGTGTAACACCTTAGCCTTCCACTTGATGAACCTAGTTCCTCCATTTGGGGATAAATCAGTTCTCGCCCTAGAACATGCTCCATGGCCTTCACTGAAGATCTAGGAATGCCCACAATATTTTCACTCCTTTCAGGAACACACAATTTTACTAAACTCTCAGATAGTTCAAATAAAAAGTACTTTCTTCGGCCAGCACTATTTCTTCTCCATGTTGTGTCCAGGATGCTGCATGGACTAACTGTTCCCCTAGTTGGGAACAACCTAGAAAATCTTCTCTTTTCTAAAAAAGTACCTATCAGGAGCAATAATTATAACCATCTCAGTAATATATTTTTATATGAAAAAAAATTATATGGGGAGAATATATATATTTTTTTATTGGGAAAAAAAAACTTGAGAAGGTTTGTGTATGTTAAAATTAAATCAAAGTAATTATTATTTGAGCAATATAATTAATAACACTTGAATTACTAGTTAAAAGTAGTATTAAATATCAGTGGGCTCGAGGAGCCCCCCCCCCTTGGTACTTAAGTGTATAACTACCCCTTGCATTACCAAGGGGGGGGGGCTCCTCGAGCCCATACGTCAAAAAAATGTTTTTTTTATAAACATAGAAATTTTTTAATTTCATTTTGTTGTTATGTCCTCATTCTAGGATGTTTTTCTGAGGAATACATAAAATATCAAAAATATCCCATTAAAATTGGGTGATAGGGAACAAAAACAAAAAGTTGTGGGCTGAAGGAGCCCCCCCCCCCCTTGGTACTTCTAGGGTTAAGTGAGTAAAAGCAAACAGTAATGAGAAATCGTTCAGTCAATTTTAATAACCTACCAACGGAAAGCATAGATAGATAGATAGAAATAATCTTCACCGGAAAAAAAAACAATTACTGAAATTAAAACTATTTGCTATATCTAGTACTGTTATTTATAATGGAACAGAATAATTTTTATCTCAATGACTCATATTTTAGTAGTCCAAGAACTTAAGACGGTGGGAGGATCAACAGAATATATTTGCTCGCATAATAAACGTCTCTTGAAAATAATATTTGGTATTAATGGTTCAAATAAAGTGATTTATTATATAACACAGCATTTATTATGCGACGTGCGTAGAAGGGGGGGGGGGTGGTTTGCAGAAGGCTGAAAACTGAAAAATACAAATACCTCGGTTAATATTCAAGACAGAGAATAAATGTATATGACAATATTTAGAGTAAATTAAGTTTTCCATAAGAATGGTTCTATAGCATTTTTCGATCCGACTTAAAGTAACGGAGATATTTAAAATTTTCAAAATTCCCCCTCTAAACTCCCATCCTCCTTGTCAGATTTCAGCAGTTAACGAAATTCATCTTTATTTCTTCATGAAACGCTTATATGTCCAGTTTAGTTACGATAAAACAATAATTGCGACCGCTAGTGCGGTAACAGACAAGTACACTCACACACACACACACACACACACACACACACACACACACATACACAAACACACACACATACACAAACACACACACACACATATATATGAATATATATATATATATATATATATATATATATATATATAAAATTGTAACATCTGTCTGTCCATTGATTTTTTTTTCGAAATTTTCCGATACTTTTTCGTTCCACATGTCATAGACTCTATAACTGCATTTTGTTGTTTTCGTGAATGTTTGTTTGTTTATTACCTATTCACGCATAAACGGCTGAACAGAATTTTAAGAAACTTTGTACGTGTGTACGTATGTATGTATATTACTACTAACTCAACTTAGACTTTAGGCTACATTAATATTCTCTGATACGAACACGAGCGGGTGTTATAAGGGAGGCCTGAATTTAAAAATATTGATAATTCGTTTCCTATTGGTTTTTCAGCAAATATAAACTTAACAAAAGTTGTTTATTTTGTTATTTAGAGTAACGTTTGTTATATACATTTTTTTGTTTACCGAATTATAAACGAGATATACGCTAAAACCTATAGCGGAAGTGAACAATTTTATTTGACACAAAAGACTCTACCGAACTAAATAAAACTCGGTATGTGTATTAGCACTAACGCTTTCGTTCTAATAAGCCATACCAACATTTCTAGGGACGGGCAGGAGTGGGGGTTGTAAGCGAAGCCAGAAGTTAAAAATACCGATAATTAGTTTCCTATTGGTTTTTCAGCAAATATAAACATAACAAAAGTTGTTTATTTTGTTATTTAGAGTAACGTTTGTTATATGCACTTTTTTCGTATACCGGATTATAAACGAGATAAACGCTAAAACCTATAGCGGAAGTGAACAATTTTATTTGGCACAAAAGACTCTACCGAACTAAATAAAACTCGGTATGTGTATTAGCACTAACGCTTTCGTTCTAATAAGCCATACCAACATTTCTAGGGACGGGCAGGAGTGGGGGTTGTAGGGGAGGCCTGAATTTAAAAATACCGATAATTCGTTTCCTATTGGTTTTTCAGCAAATATAAACTTAACAAAAGTTGTTTATTTTGTTATTTAGAGTAACGTTTGTTATATACACTTTTTTCGTATACCGAATTATAAACGAGATATACGCTAAAACCTATAGCGGAAGTGAACAATTTTATTTGGCACAAAGGACTCGACCGAACTAAATAAAACTCGGTATGTGTATTAGCACTAACGCATTCATTCTAATAAGCTATACCAACATTTCTATGGACGGGCAAGAGTGGGGGTTGTAAGGGAGGCCTGAATTTAAAAATACCGATAATTCGTTTCCTATTGGTTTCTCAGCAAATATAAACTTAACAAAAGGTGTTTATTTTGTTATATAGAGTAACGTTTGTTATATACACTTTATAATAAACCATACCAACATTATTAAAATTGAAATAAATTAAAAATGTTGATTTTTCTGCAAATATGCACGTGGCAAAAGTAGTTCATTTTTTTATTTGAAGTAACTTTTCTTACATTCACTTTTGTTTTGTAAAAAAAAAGTATAAACGAGATATACACTAAAAACTATTTTATCAGGTAAAGAATGAACCAAACATTACAAAACTCGGTATGTGTATTAGCACTAATTCTCCCATGATTATAAGCTATATTAAAATTTTGAGGTCCAAACTAGTGTTGGGTTATGAAAAAGGCCTGAAATGAAAATTGCGATATTCCGTTAACCATTGGGTTTTCAACAGATGCAAGTAACAAAATTTGTTCATTGAGTTATTTAAAGTAACTTATGTTACATTCACTTTTTTCGTATACCGAAGTATAAACGAGATATACGCTAAAACCTATAGCGGAAGTCAACAATTTTAATGGGCGCGAAAGACAACCTAATTAAACAAAACTTGGTATGAGAATTAGCATCCACTCCTCCATGAAAATTAGCAATTTTAGCATTTCTATGCACGAAAAAGGGGGAGGGGAGCAAATTATTATCCGGGAAGCCTATTATCTCATGCACATTACAGAATGTTTTTAGATTGTTATATAAGCCCCAAGACCTACACCTCAACACACATGCCCCAACCTCAGCCTCCAGACCTACACATAAACACATGCATCTGCCTAAACAGAGCAGCAAGACCAGTACTTGAACACACATCCCCAACCTCAGCCTCCAGACTTACTCCTGAACACATGCATCTGCCTAAACAGAGCAGCAAGACCTGTACCTGAACACACATACCCAAACCTCAGCCTCAAGACCTACTCCTCAACACATGCATCTGCCTAAACAGAGCAGCAAGACCTGTACCTGAACACACATCCCCAACCTCAGCCTCCAGACCTACACATCAACACATGGATCTGCCTAAACAGAGCAGCAAGACAGTACCTGAATACACATACCCCAACCTCAGCCTCAAGACCTACTCCTAAACACATGCATCTGCCTAAACAGAGCAGCAAGACCAGTACCTGAACACACATGCCCCAACCTCAGCCTCAAGACCTACTCCTGAACACATGCATCTGCCTAAACAGAGCAGCAAGACCTGTACCTGAACGCACATGCCCCAACCTCAGCCTCAAGACCTACTCCTGAACACATGCATCTGCCTAAACAGAGCAGCAAGACCTGTACCTGAACACACATGCCCCAACCTCAGCCTCAAGACCTACTCCTGAACACATGCATCTGCCTAAACAGAGCAGCAAGACCTGTACCTGAACACACATGCCCCAACCTCAGCCTCAAGACCTACTCCTGAACACATGCATCTGCCTAAACAAAGCAGCAAGACCTGTACCTGAACGCACATGTCCCTACCTCAGCCTTAAGACCTACACATGAACACATGGATCTGCCTAAACAGAGCAACAAGACCTACACCTCAACACACATGCCCTAACCTCAGCCTCAAGACCTACACATGAACACATGGATCTGCCTAAACAGAGCAGCAAGACCTACACCTCAACACACATGCCCTAACCACACCCTCAAGACCTACACATGAACACATGGATCTGCCTAAACAGAGCAGCAAGACCTACACCTCAACACACATGCCCTAACCTCAGCCTCAAGACCTACACATGAACACATGGATCTGCCTAAACAGAGCAGCAAGACCTACACCTCAACACACATGCCCTAACCTCAGCCTCCAGACCTACACATGAACACATGCATCTGCCTAAACAGAGCAGCAAGACCTGTACCTGAACACACATGCCCGAACCTCAGCCTCAAGACCTACACATCAACACATGCATCTGCCTAAACAGAGCAGCAAGACCTTGACCTGAACACACATGCCCTAACCTCAGCCTCCTGAACTACTTATCTACACTTGGATCTGCCTAAACTGAGCAGCAAGACCTGTACCTGAACACACATGCCCTAACCTCAGCCTCAAGACCTACACATCAACACATGCATCTGCCTAACCAGAGCAGCAAGACCTGTACCTGAAATCACATGCCCTAACCTCAGCCTCAAGACCTACACCTCAACACATGCATCTGCCTAAACAGAGGAGCAAGACCTGTACCTGAACACACATGCCCCAACCTCAGCCTCAAGACCTACACCTCAACACATACACCTACCTAAGCAGATCCTTAAGACCTGCACCTTAACACACATGCCCTAATCTCAGCCTCAAGACCTACACATCATCACATGCATCTGCCTAAACAGAGCAGCAAGACCAGTACCTGAACACACATGCCCCAACCTCAGCCTCAAGACCTACTCATGAACACATGCATCTGCCTAAACAGAGCAGCAAGACCTACACCTCAACACACATGCCCTAACCTCAGCCTCAAGACCTACACATGAACACATGGATCTGCCTAAACAGAGCAGCAAGACCTACACCTCAACACACATGCCCTAACCTCAGCCTCAAGACCTACACATGAACACATGGATCTGCCTAAACAGAGCAACAAGACCTACACCTCAACACACATGCCCTAACCTCAGCCTCAAGACCTACACATGAACACATGGATCTGCCTAAACAGAGCAGCAAGACCTACACCTCAACACACATGCCCTAACCTCAGCCTCCAGACCTACACATGAACACATGGATCTGCCTAAACAGAGCAGCAAGACCTACACCTCAACACACATGCCCTAACCTCAGCCTCAAGACCTACACATGAACACATGCATCTGCCTAAACAGAGCAGCAAGACCTACACCTCAACACACATCCCCAACCTCAGCCTCAAGACCTACACATGAACACATGCATCTGCCTAAACAGAGCAGCAAGACCTGTACCTGAACACACATGCCCTAACCTCAGCCTCCAGACCTACACATGAACACATGCATCTGCCTAAACAGAGCAGCAAGACCTGTACCTGAACACACATGCCCTAACCTCAGCCTCCAGACCTACGCATGAACACATGCATCTGCCTAAACAGAGCAGCAAGACCTGTACCTGAACACACATGCCCCAACCTCAGCCTCAAGACCTACACATGAACACATGCATCTGCCTAAACAGAGCAGCAAGACCTACACATCAACACACATGCCCTAACCTCAGCCTCCAGACCTACACATGAACACGTGCTTCTGCCTAAACGGAGCAGCAAGACCTGTACCTAAAAACACATGCCATAACCTCAGCCTCAAGACCTACTCCTCAACACCTGCATCTGCCTAACCATAGCATCAATACCTGTACCTGAAATCACATGCCCTAACCTCAGCCTCAAGACCTACACATCAACACATGCATCTGCCTAACCATAGCATCAATACCTGCACCTAAAAACACATGCCCTAACCTCAGCCTCAAGACCTACTCCTCAACACATGCATCTGCCTAAACAGAGCAGCAAGACCTGTACCTGAACACACATGCCCTAACCTCAGCCTCAAGACCTACTCCTCAACACATGCATCTGCCTAAACAGAGCAGCAAGACCTGTACCTGAACACACATACCCTAACCTCAGCCTCAAGACCTACTCCTCAACACATGCATCTGCCTAAACAGAGCAGCAAGACCTGTACCTGAACACACATGCCCTAACCTCAGCCTCAAGACCTACTCCTCAACACATGCATCTGCCTAAACAGAGCAGCAAGACCTGTACCTGAACACACATGCCCTAACCTCAGCCTCAAGACCTACTCCTCAACACATGCATCTGCCTAAACAGAGCAGCAAGACCTACACATCAACACACATCCCCAACCTCAGCCTCCAGACTTACTCCTGAACACATGCATCTGCCTAAACAGAGCAGCAAGACCTGTACCTGAACACACATGCCCTAACCTCAGCCTCAGGACCTACACATCAACACATGCATCTGCCTAAACAGAGCAGCAAGACCTGTACCTGAACACACATACCCCAACCTCAGCCTCAAGACCTACTCCTCAACACATGGATCTGCCTAAACAGAGCAGCAAGACCTGTACTTGAACACACATCCCCAACCTCAGCCTCAAGACCTACTCCTGAACACATGCATCTGCCTAAACAGAGCAGCAAGACCTGTACCTGAACACACATCCCCAACCTCAGCCTCCAGACCTACTCCTCAACACATGGATCTGCCTAAACAGAGCAGCAAGACCTGTACCTGAACACACATACCCAACCTCAGCCTCCAGACCTACTCCTCAACACATGGATCTGCCTAAACAGAGCAGCAAGACCTGTACCTGAACACACATCCCCAACCTCAGCCTCCAGACCTACTCCTCAACACATGGATCTGCCTAAACAGAGCAGCAAGACCTGTACCTGAACACACATCCCCAACCTCAGCCTCCAGACCTACTCCTCAACACATGGATCTGCCTAAACAGAGCATCAAGACCTGTACCTGAACACACATACCCCAACCTCAGCCTAAAGACCTACTCCTCAACACATGGATCTGCCTAAACAGAGCAGCAAGACCTGTACCTGAACACACATACCCTAACCTCAGCCTCAAGACCTACTCCTCAACACATGGATCTGCCTAAACAGAGCAGCAAGACCTGTACCTGAACACACATACCCTAACCTCAGCCTCAAGACCTACTCCTCAACACATGGATCTGCCTAAACAGAGCAGCAAGACCTGTACCTGAACACACATACCCTAACCTCAGCCACCAGACCTACTCCTCAACACATGGATCTGCCTAAACAGAGCAGCAAGACCTGTACCTGAACACACATCCCCAACCTCAGCCTCCAGACCTACTCCTCAACACATGGATCTGCCTAAACAGAGCAGCAAGACCTGTACCTGAACACACATCCCCAACCTCAGCCTCCAGACCTACTCCTCAACACATGGATCTGCCTAAACAGAGCAGCAAGACCTGTACCTGAACACACATACCCTAACATCAGCCTCAAGACCTACTCCTCAACACATGCATCTGCCTAAACAGAGCAGCAAGACCTGTACCTGAACACACATACCCTAACCTCAGCCTCAAGACCTACTCCTCAACACATGCATCTGCCTAAACAGAGCAGCAAGACCTGTACCTGAACACACATACCCTAACCTCAGCCTCAAGACCTACTCCTCAACACATGGATCTGCCTAAACAGAGCAGCAAGACCTGTACCTGAACAAACAACCACAACCACACCCGCCAGAACAACTCCACAACACATTGATCTGCCTAAACAGAGCAGCAAGACCTGTACCTGAACACACATACCCTAACCTCAGCCTCAAGACCTACTCCTCAACACATGCATCTGCCTAAACAGAGCAGCAAGACCTGTACCTGAAAACACATACCCTAACATCAGCCTCAAGACCTACTCCTCAACACATGCATCTGCCTAAACAGAGCAGCAAGACCTGTACCTGAACACACATCCCCAACCTCAGCCTCCAGACCTACTCCTCAACACATGGATCTGCCTAAACAGAGCAGCAAGACCTGTACCTGAACACACATACCCTAACCTCAGCCTCAAGACCTACTCCTCAACACATGGATCTGCCTAAACAGAGCAGCAAGACCTGTACCTGAACACACATCCCCAACCTCAGCCTCCAGACCTACTCCTCAACACATGGATCTGCCTAAACAGAGCAGCAAGACCTGTACTTGAACACACATCCCCAACCTCAGCCTCCAGACCTACTCCTCAACACATGGATCTGCCTAAACAGAGCAGCAAGACCTGTACCTGAACACACATACCCTAACCTCAGCCTCAAGACCTACTCCTCAACACATGGATCTGCCTAAACAGAGCAGCAAGACCTGTACTTGAACACACATCCCCAACCTCAGCCTCCAGACCTACTCCTCAACACAGGGATCTGCCTAAACAGAGCAGCAAGACCTGTACTTGAACACACATCCCCAACCTCAGCCTCCAGACCTACTCCTCAACACATGGATCTGCCTAAACAGAGCAGCAAGACCTGTACTTGAACACACATCCCCAACCTCAGCCTCCAGACCTACTCCTCAACACATGGATCTGCCTAAACAGAGCAGCAAGACCTGTACTTGAACACACATCCCCAACCTCAGCCTCCAGACCTACACATGAACACATGCATCTGCCTAACCATAGCATCAATACCTGCACCTGAAATCACATGCCCTAACCTCAGCCTCAAGACCTACACCTCAACACATGCATCTGCCTAAACAGAGCAGCAAGACCTGTACCTGAATACACATACCCCAACCTCAGCCTCAAGACCTACTCCTCAACACATGGATCTGCCTAAACAGATCAGCAAGACCTGTACCTGAAATCACATGCCCTAAGCTCAGCCTCAAGACCAACACCTCAACACTTGCATCTGCCTAAACAGATCCTGATGTGTAGGTCTTGAGTTGGAGGTTAGGGCATGTGTGTTTAGTGCAGGTCTTAAGGTTCTGGTTAGGCATAAGTGTTAATGTGGATTTCTTAAGGCACTATTTAGGCAAATGTGTTAAGGTGCAGGTTTTATTTTCTGATTAGACAATAACATCTGAATGTTAAGGTGTTTTTTTGATTATCAATGTTACTGGGAGATTCTGTTAATGCAGGTCGGTTAATGTACAGTTCTTGAGACTAGTTAGACATATGTGATAATTAGCTCATCTTAGCCTTGCTTACTATCTGCTACAGTCCTTAACGCCCTGGAATTGCTATTGTTGTTCATTTCTTTTGGATCCCGTTGGCTGCCGTCCTCATGGTTATTTACCCAAGTTTGAGTGGACCTACATTTTTTTCTTACGTCTTCTTGGGTAATGTCTTAAGGCTGAACATTTCTATCGGCACCCTGTGGGTGTAGAATGCTGAATTGCATTCAAGAATTCATTTCATCTACATTTCGTATTGTGCATACATTTCAATATTCTTCTTTATCAAAAGTCTACTTCTATGCCAACTATTTTTTCCACTAAGCATTGATATTTCAATTTACCTATAATTTCCATATTATGCACACATATGACCCGGAACCCCAGTCATCCTCTACATCTATTCTATATATCTGATTAAGTATATTAAACCCATGTAATTTATTCGGTTACTACCTGTCCAACATCTCCATGTTTCTATTACAAGGCTTAGAAACAATGGTCATTAAACAAGATAACGGATATATGGCAAAAAAGGTAGGTTTCTTTTTTCAGCCGAATTGACCGTTTTGACCCTCCCTGAATACGTTTTAATTAGTTTTGGCATGGTCTAATTGCTCAACTACTAAAAACTAATACCCCTAGAATTATGAAACTTCTTTATTTAGGACTTTCGTAACTTCACGTTGTGTACCTCCCATTTTGAAGCCTGCAAGCGTCTTTGGCGCGGGAACAATGCTCCTTACAAATTTATATTCAGACAAGTACTAAAATGTATACAAGAAGCTATTTTTATGAATGTAACTAATATTTATTCATTAAATATATAACTAAGGAATTAAAATAATGATATAATATGTAAAAAAAACACCTGGGTTTGGATGAAGAGTTTTTCTATCAAATATACAAAATTTTAAAAGGAGCCTCTTTGTACTTTTGATCCAACGCGATTACGCGATTTTCGAAAATTTTCTCAAATATCCATCGATCCTAGATGACGAAAATGAGGTCCGTTCAAAACTATATTCTCTCTCTCTCTGTTTCGATATATATATATATATATATATACATACTTGCTAAGGTACCCAGCTTCGCTCGGGAAATCGTTCCAGGCTGAATATTGAGGGTATTTTTATATCAAGGCTTCAATGTGTACAATTATACTTCCTGTCTGGGCGTATTACAAATAAACATAAATTAGTACTAATACAATTGGTTACCCCTGCTATAGTTTTAGCGAATATCTCGTTTATACTTTGTTAACGACAAAAGTGGATACATCAAAAGTTATTCTAAATAACAAATAAAAACCTTCTGTAATGTGCATGAGATAACACGCTTCCCGGATAACCCACCCCCTCCCCCCGAGTTTTGTTCAATTCGTTTGTTTCTTGCGTCCAATAAACTTGCTGACTTCCGCTATAGGTTTTAGCGTATATCTCGTTTACACTTCAGTATATGAAAAAAGTATATATAACAAAAGCTACTTTAAATAACACAATAAGCAACATATGTTAAGTGCATATGTTGAAAAACCAATGGTAAACGGAATATCGCAATTTTTCATTTCAGGCCTCCCTTATAGCCCCCACTCCCGTTTGAACCTATAAATTTTAATATAGCTTATAATAATGGATGAATTAATGCTAATGCACACACCGAGTTTTGTTAAATTCGGTCCAATCGCTAGTGCCCAATAAAATTGTTGGCTCCCGCTTAAGTTTTTGGTATATATCTCCTTTATACTTTGTTGTAAAGCAAAAGTGAATATAACAAAAAGTTACTCTAAATAACAAAATAAACAACTTTTGTTATATGCATAATTTCGGAAAAAAACACAGGAAACGAAATATCACTATTTTTAATTTAAGGCTAAAACCTATAGCGGAAGTGAACAATTTTATTTGGCACAAAAGACTCAACCGAACTAAATAAAACTCGGTATGTGTATTAGCACTAACGCCTTCATTATAATAAACCATACCAACATTTCTAGGGATGGGCAGGAGTGGGGGTTGTAGGGAGGCTTGAATTTAAAAATAACAGTATTTCGTTTTATATTCGTTTTTCTGCAAATATGCACATGACAAAAGTAGTTTTTTTTTTTTTTATTTGAAGTAACTTTTGTGTTGTTCACTTTTGACTTATAAAACAGTATAAAAATAAATAATTCAAATCTATGCATAATGCACAGGACGCGACAAGTATGACAATATGGAGGACAGTGAAGTCTTACATAAAAAATTAATTTATTATTAAAAATTAATTTTTATTAACAAATCCACTGCAGCGACGAGCATAAACCCTAAACACTGGGACTGATAAATGTCAAAATATTGTGCAATGTAAAGCCTTGCCAAAAAAATACCATCTCCGTTCAGCCTCAAATGAATTCCCGGGCGAAGCCGGGTATCTGAGCTAGTTATCAATAAATGCTGTTATATACGTATTTTCTCTTGTAAGAATATTAACCGAGATATTTGGAATCTTTAGTTTCCAGCCTTCAGTGAACTTCGACTCTTACTTATGTCATAACAACAATACGCTTTTATAACATAAACCTCTTTATTCTAAGCTTAAATACCAAATATTGTTTTCAGGAGACCTTTATTATGTGAGATACATGCAAATTCGTTGTGCTATGACGACATCAATTAAGGTTTTCAGCCTTGTGTTGAAAATGTTCATTTGATCTATACCGTACTCAACATTTAGCCGTTTCAGTCAACACTAAAGATCATATTTGTTATTCGATGAATTCGAAAATTCAAAACATATCCTCTATGCTCGATGCTTTACAATTTTTCTATACATTATTTTCGTAACTTAAATATTAAGCGTGTAATTCGCACTTTCTGTTTTTCAGTCCGAATATGTAATAACTAGTAAGTCATACCAGGACGTAGGAAATCTGCTCAGTTTACGCAGCCCCCTTGAGAGTTCTTTTGTTGGTTTAGCCTTCTGTAAACTCCCAATTCTACTCTTCCGATTTTCACTTTGAGTAACTATGTTACTAAATATCTCTAGCACAGTTTATTTTTCGAATCGTGCTCATATCGGTTCCTTACTAAGGGAAATATAGATAATATATGATGAGATAAGATGACCAGTGTTTCTTTCTAACACGAGGGAAATCTGCTAAGTCTAAGAAGCTATTGTATCTACTCTTTGATTTGATGTGTTCGCGCCGTGTTTGGGTACTTAAAGTTGTGGCATTTTAACACGAAATCCATTTCAACGATTTCAGCATTTAGGTTAACAATAGAATCTTTTTCAATCGTTTTCGGTTATATAGTTTTTGTGAAATATAAATTTTAAACTTTTACAGTTTGTTAACCTGAGTTATATTAGGAGGCACTGAAGAAGTGACGCTATTGCTAAAAGAGCAAATTGAGAAGTAAACTCAACTTCAAAAAAAAACCAGCGTTCTTTAAATTCGTTTAAAAAATCGTAAATGAGAGAGCCAAGATACGTCTCTGAGGCAAAGTCCACGTTTTAGCAGATTTCCCTTAAGAGAAATCACCTATTGCTCATGACACGATTTTCGAAATTTTTCTTCAAATGTCCATCGATCCTACCTAGATGATGACGAAAATGAGGTCCGTTCCAAACTATATATATTATTGTTTAATCGTTACCAAACTCGATATTTAGTCGTTTCATGTAAAAAGAAAGATCTAGTTCGTTAACGGCTGAAATCAGGCCAGGGGGGATTTATGTGGGAACAATTTCGAAACAGCTCTGTTACTATACGTCGGATCGGAAAATTCTATAGAAACAATCTTATTGGAAATGAAATTGACTATAACTATTATTCTATACATTTATTCGGTATAATGAGTATTAACCGAGATATTTGGATTTTATAGTTTTCCTTTTAAATACCAAATACTGTTTTCAACAAAGCTTTATTTTAAGAGATACAAACAAATACGTTCTGTTGACCCCCTCACCCCCTCCTTGTAGATTACAAAAATCTAAGTGATTGAGATTATTCTCATAACTACTCTTATTCATTAACTATAGTAAATAGTTTTCAATAAAATTAATATGTTATATTCAGATATATTACTCTAATTGTTTGTCTTTCCGGCATATCTATCTATTCAGTGCTTCGAGGTTGGCTGGTCTGTTTATTTACAATTCAGCCGCATTCCGTTGTAGAGATTATTAACTTGTATTGTAAATTGACTGAAAGGTTCCTCATTACCGTTTGTATTTATTCACTTAACATTCATGGTAGTGTTACGTGTATGTACATTTATCTATTGTAAGCCTCCGCTTGGGAAATCTGCTTAGTTTTCGCAGCCCTTGCGTGATGGACTATTATGAGTTTGTTCTATATTTTTCCTAAGTACTTGGTAATATTCACTCTATTGGGATTATAAGCCGTATAATTCAACAATAAATCAAAATCAGCTATGTAGTGATTCTTAGAGTAGAAAAAATGTTTTTCTTAATTATAACGTTTAAATGTAAAGGGCATATTTTTCGCAGTTAATTTGAATATGCTGTGCCACACTAAGTTAAGTAATGTGCTAGGCACAACAATAGTTGCACGTATTGTTTTCTTAGTTGAGGATTTCACGAACCACAGTAGGATGTTGAGCATTTGCAGCTAGGGCATTAGATCTACGAGAAACTACTGTTCGATAAGGCCAGTGTCGGCAAAATGTGACTCCAGAGCCACATGTGGCTCTTTGGCTCGTTAAGTGCGGCTCGGGCCTCGTTTTGCTTTTCCTTCCCTTTTCGGCTCTACATATATATGGGAACAATCTTTTTCAAGCATGAACATTATCATGAGTAAACTGAGAAGTCCTCTAATTGACAAGAACTTGGAATCATGCCTAAAATTAAAAACAACAGCATATAAACCTGACTTACTCAAACTTTCCAGATGCAAGCACATTGTTCGTATTAATAAATATCTATTAAGTATAACATTTAGTATTACTTAGGGAACTACTTATTTAGTGTAATAACAATTTACTAAACAAGCAGATTTGGCTCCCAATTTTTTTTTTTGTAGATTTCCCTTAAGGGAAATCAGCTATTGAGGTCGTACTCATGCGATTTTCGAAAAACATTTCTTCAAATGTCCATCGATCCTACCCAGGAGATGACGAAAATGAGGTCGGTTCAAAACGATATATATATATATATATATACTTGCCTGTTAACACTCTAGTGGTTGCAATTTTTGTTTAATCGTCACCAAACTTGGCAATTAATCGTTTTATGTAAAAAGAAAGAACAAGTTCGTTAACGGCTAAAATCGGACCAGTGGGAGGGAGGGTTTAGAGGGGGGAGGTTTCGAAAATTCAAAATATCTCCGTTACTATTCGTCGGATCGAAAAATTCTATCGAACCAATCTTATTGCAAATTAAATTTACTATAAATATTCTTATATTTATTTCTTCTCTATCTTGAATATTCGGTTCTATCTCGAAGGTCGGTTCGACCGCCGAAAGCTAGTTCGGCCGTTTCCGTAACTCTTTGGCTCTCGCATGGAGATTTCTCTATTATATAACTTCTCGTGGGGAATCTGCTTAGTTTACGCAGCCCCCTGCGTGACGGACTTTATTTAAATTTTAATTGTAATGTTCATATTTGGCTCTTTTGCTAAAATGTTTGCCGACCACTGGATTAGGCCATTCAGAGGAGACTGGACAATACACTAGGAGGACAGGTCCAGGGCAGCCAATGGCAACAGCCAAGGCCGACGACTGATTTATTACAATAGAGACCCTGAGAAACCACCAGCAAACAGCTGTGGAGACTCAGGCTTGAGAGGACCCGCAATGTGGTAATAAGCGCAGACACTGTTCGTAGAAGATTAGCTGTGAGCCTGTACTCCAAGGCCCCAGGGTTTCCGACCACACGCCAGCGTGTAACTCGCCTTAGGCTTGCCCAGGCATACCAATATTGTACAAACAATGAATAGGCCAATGTCCTTCTTACTGATGAGTCAAGGTTCACTTTATGTGAGCAAGACAGATGAGAGCGTGGAGATGGTAAGATTGAGCGCTACGTGACCTGTAGCATCGTGGGAAGTTTGCAGTTTGGGGTTTGGAATTGTGACGGACTTAGCTGGAATAAGGTAACATGGAAATCCGGAGCTTCATGTCTTCTCTCCATGCTCACACCTATATTACGGACATCCTAGAAAGGTATTCCATGACATTTGCGTCCTCAGTTACTAATGAGTTCCTTTTGATTCAAGATTCACACACTGCTAACATTAGTAAACCAATATATTGCTAAAATCGGCATATGCTCATTGGTCGTTCCTCCACCACTCCAGATCGTAATCCCATAGATCGCTCATAAGACGAGCTGGGGAGACGTATTTGAAGAAGACTGAACCCTCATGATAAGAGCTGAGAGTTCCACAGCAAGCGGTGTAAAATCATATCCAGAGAATGCCGAGAAGATCGGAGGCTGCAATTCGTGCAAGAGAAGCGTTCACGTCATCACTGTTACGTTATAAATCACTTTATTTGAAGCCATAATACCAAATATTTATTAGGTAGTTGCAAAATTTAATGTGATGCACGTGGGAAACCTGCTTAGTTAACGCAGCCCATGCGTGACAGACTTTTAATTTTCATTTTGGGATATTGTTGGTTTTTTAGAATAAACATTTTCTCAACATAAGAAATTTGACTTCTCTGTATTACTTATTTGTTTCCCATTCATACACCAGGCCCTTATCCAGAAAAAATGAACTACGTACATATTTTATTGGTAGTTTCAATAAAAATTTGCCAGTTTTTTTGCTGCCGAGTTTAGCTGACCGAATATTTTTTGCTCGTGAAGAAACATTGAAGCTGGTAAAACTTCCACGTATTCCTCTCAGGAGGGCATACACTTCACTATTTTCATATCAGTGTGCCAGAGGAAGTATTTAAGATCAATAACTCGATACAAAATCTTCAAAATATTATTTACCTAGCCTTTAAAAAAAAACAAAAAAAAAACTGTTAGTAATATGTTCTTCTCATAAATAATCGTTTAATAACTGTATTTAGAATTAATTATAATTTTTGACAAAGAAAACAAGTTTGAAGAAAATGTATAAATTATTGCACCTTATCCTTATCGAGACGAATAAAAGTATTCAATGTAAAACAATTCTTTAGGTCTCAGTAAACCCTTATTATTATTTTTAAAAGGCATAAAGTTTCACCTTCCTGGGCATTTATAATGCTAAAACATACTTGTCAAATTTAAATTAGTAATTATTGTCTCTCATAATCTTAAATTATTCTCCTAAGCCACGATACCAATAAAACACAAAGGAGAATCAATTATTTTTCTTTATATATTAATAGAAATACCTCCAATTCTTCATTATGTTTTATTCATTACAATACCCTTTAAAATCAGTAAATTAGGAGTATTGTGTTGAGGAACATTACAGGCCCATTGAAAATTCAGCCATTTTCAAAAACTTAACTAAATATAAAACATTTATTCGTCGTTGTAAATTGTATTAGAGAGGCTTTAAAAGTCACAAGTTAATTACGTTCCCATAAGACAATTTCTTTTTCACGGCTTAGTATACTAAAAAACTAATTCCGTCAAAATCTGAACTCCTCTCACGTCGTTCTACCTGTCTGCGTCTAATAAACCACTCAATCACATAAATCCACAAGAATGATTTCAACGAGTTTCCATATTTAAATGTGAAATTTGCCATTATTTTCACTGGCTAAAGAAGATGTAGATTTTTTAAACGAAAGTGGACGCTTACTATAAAGTTAAAATAAATAAATATTATATTTCATTGCTACTTTCGATTCCCACGAAATATATTACCCTAATATTGAAAAGCTATACACATTTTTAAATTTAAGATTCGAATAAGTAGTTAATGAGGAGTATATCTGCTAGTTTACAGTTAAAATTTATTTTGGACTCAAATATATACAGTTTTTGGTGAGATTTTGCTATTAGAAATAATCATTTGAATTGTTCTTCATGATTATTAAATTATCTTGAGGAATAGACGATGCTGATTTACAGGACACCGGCTAATCCATAAAAACGTTTCAATGTTTTGCAGTATTTCTTGTAATACATTCTTTGTTCATATTTTTTGCCACTAAAATCAAGTCTATCCGCCCACCAGTTTGTTACTCATCATTTGCAAAAACTAAAAGGATATACTTGAATTGCTATAGTCGTTGTGTCTTCGTTACACTTATTTTTATTGGAGAAGGTTATATAACATGCTTGGAAATATTTCCCACAATCACTATTAAAAAGTTATATTAAAGTAGCTACGTAATTAAAATGTTAACTTGAGATTTTCGATAGAGAAGACAAAACTCACTGGAGTTACTTGTGAACGCTTGAAATTATAGGAGACTTCTTTGTATTTATACAATGAATGGCCATGGTATTATACTATTCAGTGTTTTATATTACTAATATGGGTTTAATTTCAACTCAAAACATGAATTCCTTAATATTGTTTTCGTCGAAAAATTTTATAAAATTACTGGGTCAATAATGAAATATTCAGTATAAATAAGTCAATTAAACGAATAAATTTATAATTTACACTTCCGAATTTTTAGGGCTCGTTTGACAATCTTTCGGCATTTGTCAGAACTAACAGCAGTGGGTGTTCATACTCAAATTTGCATTTATAGACTCCCAACTACATTCAACTTTCAGTTCATGACACTTCTCCACAACATTTATCAAAAAGGAAACATTAACAAAACCCACAAACTTATGGATACATCAGACTGAAGTGCTGTAGTTGAAATAATATTGTTTAGGGCTTAAGTTAATTCAGCAAATATTCACATTGCTTCTGAAAAATGGGATAAATCCTCAATATTATACCCTTTACACTTAATTATATGCACGCATGTTTAATTGACAATATGCTAACCCTTCAGGGCCCTGGAGTAAAATTTTCGACGTTTGACTCTTAACCCTGTTACGATTTCTTGAAAATGGGGTGGGGGGATGCGATTCTTTCCTATATTTAATCGAAAAGCAGACGGTTGTATCAAAATTTGCTCTGTCTCAAAATTGAAGTGTTACAATAAAATGCTAGTTTTAATCACTTTCAGATCTTATAGTTGCAGTATAAAAATAAATTAAGATTGTATTGGGCCTAAGTGAATAAACTGAAGGATGCTAGAAAACATTCTCCGGAACTTCCGGGGAATGGGCCAAACAGCAAGGAAGTAATAGGTGTCTTCAGGTTCCTGGAGGTTATACAGTGAACTGTAGGTGGTGTCATCCCTAATCCAAGGCTTCTTATTCAAGTTGAGAGTTTCTGTCCTGGTTCTGGCTATTGGTCTAATATAATGGAGATTATTTACTTTGAGTGAAATGAGAGTTCTTTGTAAAAGTCATCGAACTTTGCATCGGGAAGGATTTGTTGTTAAACTTGTCAATTTATATTGACTGTAATTGCCTAAGTAATTTCTTTACAATTTTGTTCTTCTGTTAGGGGTTTTGTAATTCTTCTGATAGGGGGGCGTTAATTCATCTCTGGGAAGGTTTACTGTTTGACAAATTTCAGCTACGTTTTCATACCAGTATGTTATAACCCCAGAAAAGGGATAAGAGTTTCAATTATTGCACCCTTGTCCTTAAATCTAAAACATATACCTCCGAAATAAAGACAAAACTTGAATTTTTTAAATTTAATTTCTTTACAGACCTCTAAGGATTTTAAGACTCTCCAGTTTTAAAACAATCCTTACCCACAAAGTTACGTTCTAAATATAGGTCAAATCCAGAGATGTTCTCTTTGTATGAAATATTATTTATTATACTTTATCCTTGCTGAGACCAATAAAAGTATTTCAGGCAAAAAAGGATCTTAAGTACTCAACTAAGCCCTCTTTATTATTTTCAACAGGCAAACGTTTCGCCCTTCTGGCCATTTACAATGCTAAAAACATAAAGGGTAAATTTCTGATTTTTGTCTCTCATCCATTAAGGCATCCATCATTTTCTTAGAAATTAAGAGTACTAACACACAGGAGAACTAAAAACCCCTTATGCCAATTAGCCTTAAATCATGTGGTAATTTGTCAAGAATATCTGTCTTGTTAAAGATGAGATAGAGAGCAAAATGTTTGCCAGTTGAAAATAATAAAGAGGGCAAAGTTGAGACTTTAAGATTCTTTATTTGCCTGGACCTATTTATTACTCCATAGATTTCTTCATTTAATGTGTTTTTTTTTTTTTAGTCCATCGCTTATGTTTAAATCGCTGCCAAATAATTGTGAATTTTGAATTGCAACAAAAAATAACATAGAACAAGAGCTAAATATATTCATCGCTAATGTGTTAAGTATTACAAGCATTACAATTAAGTCATTGAAATAGAGACTCTGTTTATTTCGGTTTCTCAGGTTAGCCATTTGAGTTAAAGCGTTGCCTTTAATCTCACATGGTAAACCTAAAGTGATTTTATTATTGTTTGGGAATTTATTCAGATTTGATTTATTTATTTATGAACATCACATCAAAGGTGATTTACCTTGTCAAAAGTCAAATATTGTACAAATTGAAATAACAAAAGTAAAATAGATAAGTGATAATAACAAGTAACAATAACAAATACCAAAAAACAATGACAAATAACAAAAGAGTAATTGATTAACATTTTATAAGTGAGCATAGAAAAACAAAAAAAAAATTGGTGATGAGCATAGTTGGTGGATGATCAGTAGGAAATGAATGGCTGAAAATGGCAATTTTGCTAATGATTGTCGTAATTTCCTCCTTCAGGGTAAACATGTAAATGTGTAAAAACCCATAAAATACTATTAACGCATATAATTGGAAATTTTGATGTACATCACAGACTAAACTGGTATGTTAAATGTTTTAGTATATTTGAATTTTGTGTAGGTATGAGAATATGTTGTTAATGTCTGGGCTGTCTTCCGTCAGCCTTGTCTTGTAAGTCGTAGGGGAAGTCCTGGTGTTGTCGTTTTCGGCATTCTGTCAGTATATGCCTTATCGTCAAGGGAATGTTACAAGTTAAGCAAGTAGGTCGGTCAGTTTTTTTCATTAAGTATGAGTGTGTTAATTTGGTGTGGCCGATTCTAAGTCTCCTTCACTCCTAGAGTTTTAGAAACTTGATGGACGCTTGCAAATAGTGTTCTTAATAGTTCGTAGTTTGTTGTCAGTATTTTAGTGACGAACTCATTAAATTAAATCCTTAGTCCCACCCTGGCTGGAAAAGGGTGGTAACCTGTAGATAACCCGCCCCAATTAGCCTAAGTAGCAAAAAGTTGACGTTAATGAGTATCAATGACAACAATATATAGATTTATTAAATCAACGTTTAATTTAGGTAATTACATAAGATTATCTTTCAGTACAGGGAATCTAAATCATATAAAATAATAAAAACATTAATAGCTGCTTAAGTAAAGGTAATACTGAGCTTATTTCTAAGTTAATTGAGTTATAAAATAAATGCTGTCCATATAATATAATTAAACTTAACAATTAAAACAAGAAAACTTAATGAGTTAATAGGAGAGGATAAGACATGCGATGCACTTGTATCAGAGTTGGTGATGTGAGTTGAATGGTGCGGTGTGGGAACAAGGGGGTTAACATGTGGAGCCGACAGCCGGCGGGGAAGGCGGCCTCATTAAAGAAATAGAATCTAATCAGTATCGGGCAAGTTGTGAAAAAAAATGCAAAAGAAAAGCTGGCAGAGGGTGTGGCTATTCGTGTGACCACGCCCCCAGCCCGACGGCCCTGGTTGGTGGGGGGTGCCCGCTTCACTTTCCTCAAGCATTCTCTAGGAGAAGCTTTC
Source organism: Riptortus pedestris (assembly GCA_019009955.1). Taxonomy (NCBI): domain Eukaryota; kingdom Metazoa; phylum Arthropoda; class Insecta; order Hemiptera; family Alydidae; genus Riptortus; species Riptortus pedestris. The sequence continues at coordinate 114,110,022 of CM032233.1, read as the reverse complement.
CTAATACCCTCATTCGCGCTGCCTCCCATCACTCGGGCCCTTTTTAAATATACCATCAGAAATGTTTTTAATACTGAAGAAAAAGATATTTCAACTCTATCATTTCAGTTAGGCTTCTTTTCTGAGTGATTATTTTCTATAAATCAAATGCAGCTGATAATAATTAAATAACTCCGAAAGATATAAAAAAGTTCGTCAAGCAAGCTTGTTATATAGTGAAATATTAGGAGCATGTTTAGACTTGAAGTTGATCGTGATTTTATCATCAGCCATTATTCCTGCCGAAAGGATTACAAGGGCTTGGGTGACCATTGCCTAAGGCGAGTATGTGACCTCTGCTAGAATCGGAACGGGCAAGGGCTATACTTGAAGCCCACGGGTTTTTTTGCTAAACGAGCAAGGGCTGCTCCGGAAGCCCACCCCATAACTTCCGGCAAAAAAAGTTTTTTATGATGGTGATATAAATGGTAATTTAGGGTCCACTGGGCACTATATACATCCATAACTTTTAGAGCTGGTCGACCCCCAAAATCAGATTTTGTTAATGCCGACCCCTGAGAAACTGATTTCAACCCCAAGGGGTAACATCGATCAATTTAGGAATCCCGGTTGTAGATGTTGAAAATGAGACCCATAGGCTGCGTAAACTAAACAGATTTCCCTCGTGAAGTGTAACAATATACAAATCTTCATAACACAACACCACCGTTAATATTAAGTGAATAAATACAAACAGTAATAAGAAATTTTTCAGTCAATTTTAGTAATCTCCCATAGGGAAGCGTCTGAAATGTAAACAAACAGGCCTGCCAACCTCTCAACGGAAAGAAGAACAATTACTGAAATATAACATATTAGAGAATACAACATATTCTTTTTTATGAAAACTATTTACTATATCAAGTACTGTCATTTACAACGAATCAGAATAATTTTTATATCCATCAAGCAAATTTTAATAGTCCAAGAACATAAGGGTGGGGGGGGGGTCAACAAAACATATTTGCATGTCTATCGTATAATAAAGGTCTCTTGAAAAAAATCGTTGGTATTTAAGCTTGGAATAATGTGGTTTATTGTATAACAGAGTATTGTTTATGTAACATGAGAAGACGTGGGGCTGAAGACTGAAAACTGCAAATATATTGGTTAATATTCAAGATACAGAATAAATGTACATAAAAATATTTATAGTACATTTAATTTGCAATAAGATTGGTACTATACAATTTTTCGATCCGACGTATATTAGCGGAGATAATTCGAGTTTTCGAAATTCCCCCTCTAAACCCTCCACTCTCCCTTGTCCGATTTCAGCCGGTAACTAACATGATCTTTAGTTTCGACTACTAGAGCTGAGACAGACATATATATACACACTGTTTGGAATAGGCCTCTTTCTTCATCTCCTTGGTAGAATCGATGGGCATTTGAAGAAAAATTTCGAAAATGGCGTTATGAGTACGACCTCAATAGCTGGTTTCTCTTAAGGGGGAGGGGTGTTAAAATGTAATAACATAAACTCATGCACACACACAAAATATACGGCTCCCAAAACTAGGGATACGTTAGCGGAGCTTCAAAATGCTGCAGGTCTTTTACTTCGGTTGTTTTTTGAACAATATTGTTTCTGGAGTAAAACATGAATTTGTTTTACAAAAATAGTATAACTCATAGACGAAACGAAATATCGCGATTTTCATTTTAATTCATGCTTATAACCCCTACTCACGTTCACCCATATAAATTTTAATGTAGCTTTTAGGCATCAAATAGTTAATACTAATTCACATACAGAGTTTTGTCTAGTCCGGTTCAGTCATTATGGCCAAATAAATTTGTTGAGTCTGGCTATTGGAATTATGGTATATCTCGTTTAGACTTTGTTAAAAGACAAAAGAGTATATAACAAAAGTGACTTTAAATACCAAAATAAACAACTGTTTTAATGACCTTGTTTGTTAAAAAACTAATAAGGAACTAATTATTACGATTTTTCATTTCAGGCCTCCCTTATAACCCCCACTCCCGATCGTCTCTGAGAATATTAGTCTCTGAGCCTTCAGCAAAAGGTCACAAACAAATAGACACCAAAGTCAAAAATTGTTGATTTTGTATTAATGCCATGTGTTACGAAAAAGTATCTTAAAATTTCGAGAAAAAAAAAATCACCATACAGTTTGTTACTGGCTAAAATGGATCTAGGGCAGGGCTTCTTAAACTTTTGTAATCTACGACCCCATTTATGATTGCGAGTTTCTTGACGACCCCATACAAATATAAAAGAAAAATAAATTAATATTTTTTGATGATTTATTTATTAGGTAACAATATACATATACATATGAAAATATATAAGTTTAGAATTCGTTTTGAAACATACAAAAATCTAAAATTAAAAATTGCACAAAAAAGTATAAAATTGTATTTATTATAGTTTCAAAAATAAAAGTGGATTCTGACCGTCTTTATTCTCTCGAATATATTCAAGTAGTTTCGTGGTAAGTATTAAATTAAAGTATAAGTTAAAAATTTAATGAGATGGATGTGCCTGTTTTTTATTGCATAACAAATCAAATCTTGGTGGAATGTTTGAAAGTGCTGGCCGTAAGACCTCTTCAACATTTTTTAACGCTGAACGATATTGGGATTTAATATGTGCTAAAGCTGAGAAAGTAACTTCACATAAATATGTGGTGTTGAATGGCAGAAGTACATTTAACGCCATATCAGTGATTGTCTAATCGACGAATAAGTTGTAACTGAATATAAAACATAAATTGTATTTTTATCTCTCGTGACCCCAGAATTTTGCTACGCGACCCCCAATGGGGTCGCGACCCATAGTTTAAGAAGCCCTGATCTAGGGGAAATGGGAGTTTTGAGAAAAGGTGGAACATGGAGTCGTAAAACAGCCAGCATATAAGTTACGTTCTTCAATGATATGTTGAAGTGTTAAGGGAGTCTTGCAAGACATGCAGAGTGGAGCAGGCCGTTCCTGCACTGAATGCTAGAGAGTTGTCCAGGTATGATCAAAACACCGAACGACATTTTGATATCTAAATTCTAATGTCCATACCAATTCTTGCTGAAGATTCCACTTGTGTGTATTATTTTAAATGTCGTATACGATATCTCCGTTCATATGCGTCGGATCGAAAAATGTCATACAGTGTAATTTATAGATCATTTCATGATTTTAAATAAAATCCAGTTAAAATCCTTTGTCTCTAATATATACGGACATGTCCTCTTTATATGGTTTTGATGAAAACAGCAACATTCTAAAGCAGGTCGTTTTTAGCAGATTTCCCTTGAGGGAAATCAGCTATTGAGGTCGTACTCATGACGCGATTTTTGAAATTTGTCTTCAAATGTCAATCGATCCTACGCAGGAGATGACGTAAATAAGGTCCGTTCAAAATTATATATATAATTATTTTTCTGTTAACGGTCTAGCAGTCGCAATTTTTGTTTGATAGTTACCAAAGTTGATATTTAAACTTTTATGTAAAAAGAAAGATCAAGTCCGTTAATGACTATAATCGACCATTGTGAGGGGGGTTTAGAAGGTGGGATGTCCGAAACTTCGAAATATCTTCGTTACTCTACGTCAGATCGAAAAATTGTATAGAACATATCTTATCGCTAAAGAAATGTACTATAAATATTGTCATATTCATTTATTCTTTATCTTGATTATTAATCCAGATATTTACATTTTTCAGTTTTGAGCCATCAGCAAACCCCCACTTCTACTCATGTCATATTAACAATAAGCTGTTATATTACGAACCACTTCATTACAAGGTTAATTACCATTCATTGAACTTTTACTTTGTGAGATATATGCAAATACGTTCTGTTGACACCCCCTCCCCCTTCTTTTGTTCTTGGATTACTAAAATTTGAGTAATGGAGATAAAATTAATTCTGATCAATTATAAATTACAGCACTAGCTTTAGTAAATTGTTTTCAATAAAATAAGGTATATTCAGAAATATTTCATTATTTGTTTATCTTTCCGGTCTGCCTGTCTATTCAAAGCTACGAGGTTGGCTGGCCCGTTTGTTTTCAATTCAGCAGCTTTCCGTTGTAGAGATTGTTAACTTTTATTGTAAATTGACTGAAATATTTCTCATTACCGTTTGTATTTGTTCACTTAACATTCACGGTAGTGTTTACCTGTACGTATATGTATCTATTTCGAACCTTCGCGTGGGAAATCTTCTTAGTTTACGCAGCCCCTGCGTGACAGACTTTTATTTTTTATTTTTGCAAGGTACGTACATATGTTTTATAGGTATATACGTAACGACGTCAGATCGAAACCAGAGAAAATTCAGGATTGACAAGACGGATGACCAATACAACCGAAAGTTGTAGTAATTAAAATACTTGCTTTAATAGCATAGTAATAGTAAGTGCTGCATAGATATTTCAATGCATTATTAATCTCACTGTACAAGGTTTTAAGACTAGATGAAGCAATCCTAGAACTTGGGCAGATAATAGAAGTTGTTGAGTCACAGTCACTTTTACTGGACTTAACAACTTTTGATTCCAAGAGCTTCAATTACCCTCTTAGATTACGAGAGCATAGAACGATAGAGCGGGGCAGGTAAAGAAAAAAAGCTCGGCGTATAAGACCCCTCCTAAAGGATTAGCTGCAACGTGGTCTACAATGCGTCCAAGCCTGGGTCTGAGATCCATCTGTATAGAGCAGTTGCTTGCTCTCCAACTTGTCGGCCTGCTCATAGAGTCTCATTCACAGTTCAAATCCGTCTGAGCTACCCCTCCTGTCAATTCAGAATACTGAGGCACCTGTTTGGCGGAATAACGATAATCTTTTACATGGGATATTTAAATAACTTCATTACAAGATCTATAACTTTTTTTATTTTTATTTTTTTGTATTTTATAAAGAATATTACAGTCTGCATTTAAATGCATTTGGTAATGTGTGACATGCACAATACAATACCTAGTCCTCCATCACTCCATCGACAGAAGCTACACCCCTTCGCCACAATGAGAAGAGCAGCCTCTCCCTGCCTGGCAAGGAAGTCAAGAGCTAAGGAGGAATGGCACTTGATAAGAAAATAGCCACTGCTATCACTTCACTTTACACTTCTATAGGAGATCTCTGGGCCATTGTCTCTTGAGGCGCCGTGGAGGGGAATATGGATGAGTGGTACTGGAATGGGCTAGGACTTCTGGATTAGGATGATTGGATAGCCTGCTGTAATTTTCTGTATCTGAAGGGAATTAGGCTCTTTACAAATGGCATATTAAGATCTTTATAGATGGTGTGGTTTGTAACATAATATGGAGCATCTACTATGCTTGGATTGGAAGGTCTGGATCTGTCTGATGTTCGAAGGTTTTGCTGTACCCCACACCTCCATTGCGTATGTCCGAATTGGTTTAACTAGTAACTTGTATATTGTTAGTTTCTTTCTGTAGACAAGTGAGATCTTCTATTTAGCAGTCCGTAAAGTTGTCCGAATCGTCTGTTAAGTTCCTGTCTTTTTATTATTGTGTGGGATTTTCTGTGGAACTAGCATAAACCTTCCAAAACTGCTTTTCGTAAGATATAAGCAAGACTAACAATCTTCATTATTAATTAAGATTAAGTATCAAAAGAAAACTCTGTCACGCCCGAAGACCTGCCACTTTTTAGCAAGGCACTTCAGAAAATACAAGCGCTAAGCTATATGAATGATTAGGACAGATATAACAATCAAAACTTCAGGTATATACTGCACCAACATTGTAAGGCTGCTTTACCTAAAACTTTTATAATTCTGCGAAAACATTTTTCGAACTTCTACATCATGACAATGTACGTTTGTCTTCACAACACGTGCGGAAAAAGTAAATATCTCTCCATTTGCAAAGTTCAGTAAACATAATTTATGTTATTTAAAAGCGATACGCTATTTCATTATGAAGGAAATCAATAAATACGGTCCTCCATAAGTTGTAGGTAAAATGTTTTTTTTTTTTTTTTTTTACTATTGTATGAATTAAGTTTAACACATGATATACTCAAACCTATATTTTATTAAGTACATGTTGGAGCTTTCGGTGAACTTTGCGCCGTTCGTTTTGGATTTTCTAATTATTTATCAAATTTCGTACAGACAATTTATTAGTTGTCGTCCAGACCTTAAATATTAAAACTAAATAGGTCTTAATAGATTAGTCAGATCAATGATTCCTGAGGTCCTTCTTAAATATGTAGAGATCCTCCCTTAATTTGCTTTGACCGGGTTCAGAGGGTATAAATTAAATATACGTTTGATTCTGTCATGTGGTAAACATAATTCATAGAACAGTAAAAACGACCGTCAGGCAGGGGCTGCGTAACCTAAGCAGATTTCCCTCGTGAAGTTAAACAATAGATAAATCTGCATACTGGTAACACTACAGCAGAGTCAATATTAAGTGAATAAATACAAACGATATTAAGAAACCTCCCGAGGGAAAGTGTCAGAAATGTTAACAAACTGGTCAACCCACTTCTTACCTGAAAGGATAACAATTACTGAAATATAACATATTAATTTTATTTATAACTATTTACTGTATATAGCACTATAATTTTGAATGAATGGGAATAATTTTTATCTCAATCAACCAAATTTTTGTAGTCTAAGAACTTAAGTCGAGGTGGGAGGTCACCAGAACATATTTGCACGTGTATCACGTATAATAAAGGTGTCTTGTAAACAATGTTTAGCACTAAAGCTTTGAATAATGCGGTTTATTACGTAACAAAGTATTGTTTATGCACAATAATAGAAATGGGGGTTTGTTCAGGGCTGAAAACCGAAAAAGTCCGTCACGCAGGGGCTGCGTAAACTAAGCAGATTTCCCACGTGAAGTTTTATAATAGAGAAATCTGCCCAATAACAACTGTAGTAGTAAGAAACCTCTAAACCTAAAACATTATTTAGGGCGTAATAACCCAGTAGTTTCTAGCCCCAAAATACAGTTAACCTAACCTCTAAACCTATTCACAAGGGACGAATAGTTATGGAAACGGCCGCCAGAGCTCTCGGCGGAAAGTCCGAACATAGCCTACTGGCGACCACACGCAGAATACAAATGCAAATATCTCGGTTAATATTCAAGATACGAAACAAATGTATAGAACAATATTTATATTAAATTTATATATCTATATATATATATATATATATATATATATATATATATATATATATATATTAGGGGCCTCATTTTCGTCTTCTTCTGGGTAGGATCGATGGACATTTGAAGATTTAAATTGTCGAAAATCGCGTCATGAGTACGACCCTTAGGGGAAATCCGCTAAAAAACTGTTTTTGTTCAACTTATGATGGAAGGTGTACGAACTGAACTCGGACAACGTTATTACGAGCAACGCAAATTAAGGAAGGATCTAAAGATATTGAAGGAGAACCTCAAGAAAGATTGAGAAGAACATGTCTCTGCATTGAACCTGCTAATCTATTAGGACGTTTAAGTTTAAGGTCTGGACCTTAAGGTAGGGCCGACAACTGAACAGTTGATAAATAATTAGACACAGATTTTCGCACATTTTCCTTATAGGAAATCAGCTATTGGGGTCGTACTCGAAATTTCCGTAAAGTTTCTTCAAATGTCCAACGATCAGGAGATGGTCCGTTCAAATATATATATGTCTGTTAACTCTCTAGCGGTCGCAATTTTGTTTTAATCGTTACCAAACTCGGTATTTAATCGTTTCATGTAAAAAGATAGATCAAGTTCATTAATGGCTGAAATCGGAAAAGTGGAAAGAGGGGTTTAGAGGGGGGGAATTTCGAAAACTCGAAATATCTCCGTTACTATACGTCTGATCGAAAATTTGTATAGAACCAATCTTATTGAAAATTTAATGTTCAATAAATGTATTTATGCACGTTTTTGGTCTATCTTGATTATTTACCGAGATATTTGCATTTTCTACTTTTCGGTCATCAGTAAACGCCCACTCAATCGCTCATGTCGAATTGACAGTACGGTGTTACATTATGTAGCACATTATTTGAAGCCTAAAAACCCAATATTGTTTTCATTGAACTTTTACGTTTTGAGGTAAATGCAAATATGTGGCGCACGTGGGAAATCTGCTTAGTTTACGCAGCTCCTGCGTTATTTTTAAGATGAATATGGTGTCAAGCTCACATAGAGTTCCAACATGTAATTAATAAAATTTACGTTCAAGACTGGCAAGTGGTAAACTTCATAAAAATAATTACTTTCCAAATGATTACCTTTTTTTTAGCAGATTTCCCTTAAGGGAAATCAACTATTGAGGTCGTACATTTTCGAAAAAATTCTTCAAATGTCCATCGATCCTACCCAGGAGATGACGAAAATGAGGTCCGTTCAAAATTATATATATATTTAAACGTTTTAAGCAAAAAGACAGATCAAATTCATTAATGGCTGAAATCGGACCAGTGGGAGGGGGGTAGAGGGGGGATTTTCGAAAACTCGAAATATCTCCGTTACCATACGTCGGATCAAAACATTGTATAGAACCAATCTTATTGCAAATTACATTTACTATAAATATTGATCTGTACATTTATTCTGTATCTTGAATATTAACCGAGATATTTGCATTTTTATTAAATGTGGGCGGTTAAAGGACTAGTGAGTTTCCCGCCAAAAGCTAGTTCGGCCGTTTCTGTAACTGTTCGTCTCTCGTATGGATATTTCTCTATTGTATAACTTCACTTTGGAAATCTGTTTAGTTTACGCAGCCCCTGCGTAACGGACTTTTTTTGTTACTTTGGTTATACAGAATTCGAATTTTTTGAGACGAGAAACCTTATCTACAATGATACTGGTGCATGTAAATGGCACCAAAACAGGTAAGATTGTAGATTGACATTATTGACTAATCCTCCTCCTGAATGCACGTTCCTATAGCCCTTTTTAGCATTTGGTCTTTAGAATGAGCCACCTAAAAAGAAGAACGCTTCCCTAAACAATTACACCCATCCCTTTTATCTGACACAAAAAAATATTGTGAGATAGGCTATTTCCGGCCGGAGAGCCATCTGGGAAATATCTCTCATAATCGCCCGATTCCATCAAAAATACGTTTTCAAGTCAATGAAGGTTCCTTTAATAGCAGCCTATCATTTATATAGGATGTTTCTTTACATACAATAATTGAAATTAAATTATCAATCTGTAGCGCGTAATCTTCATTAGACTACTCTGCATGAGAATGATAAGAATTAGGCTGTAAGAGCTTACAGACTACTGCTTTAATGTACCCTCCACTCATATCCCACTTCGATATTGTCCATAAGAAGTTAGGCAAATCTATACAATCAAATATAGGGTTAGTCGAAATAAATTACTACAGCCAACGTGGGATTTTTAATTTAGCTCAGTGATAATGTAATCGAGTTGTTTTTAACTTTTAGTTTTCACTAATAGGAAAAGTCAGTCACGTAGGGGCTGCGTAAACTAAGCAGATTTCCCACGTGAAGTTTAACAATAGATAAATCTACTTACAAAACACTGTGAATATTAAGTGAATAAATGCAAACGATAACGAGAAACCTCCCGACAGGAAGCATCAGAAACGTAAACAAACAGTTCTGCCAACTTCTCACAGGAAGGAAAAAGAATTACTGAAGTATATGTATCTGAATATAACGCATTAATTTGCTTTAAAACTAATTACTCTATCAAGTACAGTAATTTATAATGAATCAGAATACTTTTTATATCAATCAAACAAATTTAAGTAGTCCAAAAACGTAAGAAGGGGGTGGTCACCAGAAGATATTTGCATGTATCTCGTATAATAAAGGTCTCATGAAAACAATATTTGGTATTTAAGCTTCGAATAATGTGGTTTATTATGTACCATAGTATTGTTTATGTAACACGAGTAGAAACAGGGGTTTGCTGAAGGCTGAAAACTGAAAAATGGAAATATCTCGGTTAATATTCAATATAGTCAATAAATGTATATAATAATATTTATAGTATATTTAATTTGCAATAAGATTGATTCTATACACTTTTTTGATCTGACGGAAATATTGTGAATTGTCAAAATTCTTCCCCTTTTAACCCCCCCCCCCTCTTGCTGGTCCGATTTAAGTGAACTTGATCTTTTTTTTTTACATAAAACGACTAAATATCGAGTTTGGTAATGATTAAACAATAATTGCGACCACTAGAGCGGAAATACACACACACACACGTACGCGCGCACACACACACACACACACACACACATATATATATATATATATATATATATATATATATATATAATATATATATATATTTTAGGACGGACCTAATTTTCGTCATCTCCTAGGTAGAACCGAAGGCCATTTGAAGAAAATTTTTAAAAATTGTGTCTACGACCTTAATAGCTGATCTCCCTTAAGGGAAATCTGCTAAAAGTTTATATCAAATAATTAAATGAAGCAGCTATTAAATTATTTTGCCACATTTCCACCATCGATATCGCTCAACTTTGAAATAGGTTCACAACTAGAAGAGGACCATCAGAAATGTAAAGCTCTAGAGACTGTTCTTTTTCCTCAGTCAGTAGAAAACTGAACGTTCATGCGTTTTATATAGAATTGAAATTTTTCTGTCAACGGGATAAAACTAAAATTAAAACTCTATGGATTTAAGAGAAGTAGGCAATGGTAAACTTTACCATGAGAAGTACCACAAAATGCCTCATTATAACCTTATGATCATCTTATTTATATATAGACAAAAAGCAACGTAATTATGAGGCTCTCAAGTACATAAAGTATTTTCCAGTTGTCTTCCGCATCAAACCATCCAGCAATAAAGGTCTAAAGCAAGGCATCTTCAGAGAGGACCAATTTTTATGAGAGCAGAAATTTTAAGAACGTCACGTTCGTTATTTGAATCACGGTAACTGTCATAGTCTAGATTGTAATATATATGAAATCTTCACGACCAGAATAATAGGTATCGGGAAGCCTTAAGTGAAATTGTACAGAAAACTATTGATGAGGAAAGTCTATGCCCATGATTATGGTGGGGTTCTGTAAATGTTTTGAGGAAATCTATTGCCCGCGAAGGCATTATGGAGCAATTTTTGATTGATTGTTACCTAACTAGATATGTTACCGTTTTTTGTAAAAAGAAATATGAAGTTCGTTAATGACTGATATCGGATCAGTAGGAGGTGGGGCGGTTTAGAGGGGGATTTTCGAAAATTCGAAGTATCTCCGTTACCAAACGTAGTATCGAAAAATTGTATAGAACCAATCTTATTGCATATTAAATGTTCTTTAAATATTTTTATTTACTTTTATTCTCTATATTGAATATTAATCGAGATATTTGCATTTTTCAGTTTTCAGCCTTCAGCAAACTCTCACTTCTGCTCAAGTCACATAAACAATACTCTGTTGTATAAGAACCACTTTATTCGAAGCTTAAATTCCCAATATTGTTTTCAAGAGACCTTTATTATAAGAGATAGATACAAATATCTCTTGACCCCCTGCCCCGTAGTAAGTTCTATTTGATCACGGTGGTGTAGAGTGTAACCAGTATGTAAATTTGTCTATTGTAAAACTTCATGAGGTAAATCTGCTTAGTTTACGCATCACCTGCGTGAGGGGCTTTATTTTGTTGGATACAAGATACTGGAACTTCGGTGTACAACTTAAGGAGAGAGATTGGTTAAAATTTGGCTACGCATAAATTATCACATATATATTTTAGGGTAGATGGATGAAAATGATATGATGGACAGTGCAGCTGGGTATTTCAGCCATATTCTATTGTATTATCGACGATATGACTGAAATTTGAAGTTAATTTCTGTATTTTCATCTGTAGTGAAGTTTGCTCATTTTAGCAGATTTCCTTAAAGGGGAATCAGCTATTGAAGTCATACACATGACGTGATTTTCGAAATGTTTTTTCAAATGTCCATCAAAATTGTGTGTGTGCGTGTGTGTGTGTGTGTGTGTGAGTGTGTGTGGCTATATATATATATATATATATATATATAAGCAGATTTCCCTTCAGGGAAATCAGCTATTGAGGTTGTACTCATGACAGATTTTACGAAATTTTTCTTCAAATGTCCATCAATCGTACCTAGTAGATGACGAAAATGAGGTCCGTTCAAAACTGCATATATATATATATCTGTTACCGCGCTAGCAGTCGCAATTTTTGTTTGACAGTTACCATACTAGACATTTAGTCGTTTTATGTAAAAAGAAATATCAAGTTCGTTAACGGCTAAAATCGGACCAGTGGGAGGGGGGGGGGTTTAGAGGAGAGGATTTTCGACAATTCGAAATATCTCCGTTACTATACGTCGGATCAAAAAATTTTATAGAATCAATCTTATTGCAAATTAAATTTACTATAAATATTGTTATATACTTTTATTCTCTATCTTGAATATTAACCGAGATATTTGCATTTTTATTAAATCTGGGTGGCTAACGGGCGAGTGACTTTCCCGCCAAAAGTTAGTTCGGCCGTTTCCTTAACTACTCGGTTCTCGTGAAATTTCTCTATTGTAAAACTTCACGTGGGAAACTGCTGAGTTTACGCAGCCCCTGCGTGACGGACTTTATATACGATTTCACCTATATTGAAGTGATTACAAATTATAAACAATAGAATATGTATTCCAAAATTAGGAATACAAAGTGTTCTTCGCATGCTAAAAAATTTCAAAAGCTATTTCTATTATTTACTTCGATTTTCAGGAGAAATGAAGTCAAAGTTCTTCATATTAATCACTGTACTGGATTAAATCGCCATGTGAGTTAAAAAAAAGTCCGTCACGCAGGGGCTGCGTAAACTAAGCAGATTTCGCACGTGAAGTTATACAATAGAGAAATCTCCATACGAGAGCCGAACAGATACATCCGTTATCGGCCCACAATTAATAAAAATGCAAACATCTCGGTCAATATTCAAGATAGAAAATACATGTATAGAGCAATATTTATAGTAAATTTAACTTACAATAAGATTGGGTCCATACAATTTTTTGATCCGACGTATGGTATCGGAGATATTTCAAATTTTCGAAAATCCCCCCTCTAACCCCCCCCCCCTCCCACTGGTCCGATTTCAGCCATTGCCGAACTTGATCTGTCTTTTTGCATAAAACGTTTAAATATCGAGTTTGGTAACGATAAACAAAAATTGCGACCGCTAGAGCGTTAACAGGCAAATATATATATCTATATATATATATATATATATATATATATATATATCTATATATATATGTATGTATATATCATTTTGAACGGACCTCATTTTCGTCATCTCCTGGGTAGGATCCATGGACAATTGAAGAAATTTTTCGAAAATCGCGTCATGAGTACGACCTCCATAGCTGATTTCCCTTCAGGGAAATCTGCTAAAAATAGATTATACCAACGAAATGCGAATAATAATAACTAAAACAAAACAATTACATCTCAGGTATCAAATAGGCAAACGGCTCATATCAAATATTTTAAGTTTCTATTCCATTGGGCAAAGAGTTCATCGCGATCTTTCCTTTAAAGAACATCTCAAATTAATGAAGGCCAATAAGAATATAGGACCTAAATTCATTATTCTCAAAAATAGATTGATTCCCACTAAATTGTTCTAAACTCCATAGAAATTTTTTTAAACCTCTAGTAATACTTAATAACACAATAGCCCAAAATGTCTCGTGCTGGTACAATTAATGACAACCTTCTAAATTGGCAGAACCACCAGATCTTTATGTTGTATTTAACCTATTTCAAACCTTCCAATTATTTATATTTAGCATATATTTCTCTAAAATTTAGATCATTCCTCATACCATCTATATTAGTATAATCTGTGCTAAGTTGATACCACCAATCACATTCAGACTTCTAAAATTACTTGTAGAATTGTTTCTTATCCCCTACGCACTAACTTCGACAGTCTACTTTCCATAAAAAGTTATATATATAAATATATATAAAATAGTAACCTCTGTCTGTACATTGATTTTTTTCGCGAAATTTCAGGATAACTTTTCGTTTCACATGTTATAGACACCATAACTGCATTTTGTTTCTTTTGTGTCTGTTTGTTTGTTTGTTTGTTTATTTGTTTGTTTGTTACCTTTTCACGCATAAACGGCTGATCCGAATTTTATGAAACTTGGTATGTATATTACTACTAACCCAACTTTAGGGTATATTAATATCCTTTGAGACGAACAGGAGTGGGGGTTATAAGGGAAGCCTTGTTATTTAGAGTAACTTTTATTATACACACTTTTTTCGTATACCGAATTATAAACGAGATATACCCTAAAACCTATAGCGGAAGTGAACAATTTTATTTGGGACAAAAGACCCAACCGAAATAAATAAAACTCGGTATGTGTATTAGCACTAACGCCTTCATTACAATATGCCATACCAACATTTCTAGCGACGGGCAGGAGGGGGGTTATAAGGGAGGCCTGAATTTAAAAATAGCGGTATTTCGTTCCCTATTGCATTTTCAGCAATTTTGCACATAACAAAAGTTGTTTATATTGTTATTTGAAGTAACTTTTGTTATATACACTTTTGTCGTATACCTCAGTATAAATGAGTTATACGTTAAAAACTACTGCGGAAGTCAACAATTTTATTTGGCACAAAAACTCAACCGAACTAAACCAAACTCGGTATGTGAATTAGCACTAACGCCTTCCTTATAATAAGCCATACTAACATTTCTAGGGACGGGCAGGAGTGGGGGTTATAAGGGAGGCCTGAAATTAATAATAGTGATATTTCGTTTCTTATTGGGGTTTCGGCAAATATGCACATAACAAAAGTTGTTTATTTTGTTATTTAGAGAAATTTGCTCAACAATTCTTTTCAATATGAGCTGCCAGGTACAGCACCTGGAAAAATTTATTCAAACCTATGTTAATATTTTGACCTTAATAATTCAAAGCTATGTATAATGCACAGGAGACGGGAAAAATGACAATATGGAGGGCAGTGAAGTCTTACATAAAAATTAATTTTATTATTAAAAAATTCACAGCAACAGCCCTACATGTTTCGTGGTCTATATATCACCTCTTCAGGGGCTCTCACTTTTAAACAAAATAATAAAATTAAAAACACTAATTTTACAAAACCCTATGACAATTGTTTACTATATAGATTATTAATAAGTGCCTACTTACGTATATATTTTCCTACTAACTTATATATTCACTAAATCTAAATTTAAATTTTCGAATAATTTCCTCAAATGTCCGTCGATCCTACACAGTAGATGTCCGTTCGAAATTTTATATACAAATAATTAAAATTGTTCTGATAAAAATCCTCTTATCTTCCATTTGGAAGCCTTGAATAGGATGGGGGGGGGGTGAAAACATTTTACGAATTAATAAGTTTCGTAACACATCCTTGCTCATGTTAAGTACTCTTAAAACAATATTTAGATTTCTAAATTATATAGTGGTAAATACTTGGATGGGTTACTTTGGTATTCCCGTGTCTCCCCCCTTCTTCCTTCACCCCTATTGTGTATAATTTTCCCTTTATTAGACTATGGTTTCAAGAAGTTCTGAGATGAATGGTTTCTACCCACATTTTTTAATGCACATCTCTTTTAATGGGATGAGTCAGAAAAAACGACCTTTATCTTTGTGTTTGAACCTTGAATAGTACTCGTAATTCCTCTCTTATTTACATTCGCGAGCTAAAAATTGTGATAAGAAGTCCATGTTGAATCCCGTTTGAATTAATTGGTAAAAAGGATACTATCTATCCGGGCTCAGTACTTCTTGTTCACAATGACTGTAAAGTACGAAATTTTCGTAATTTTGCGTCATTATTTGAAACGGAAGTTTTCAGCTGCTGAAGCCACTCGTTTAGTGGTTCAATTTGTGGATGGAGATTCTTTGAATGAAAGGACAGTGAGAAGGTGGTTCCAAAAATTTCATGAAGGTGATTTGAGCCTTGAAAGGAAATGAAGATGAGGGCGTGTTTCTGTAGTCAACCAGGACGCTCTGCGCACTCCTATGGAAGCCGATCTTGCGAAAAGCATTCGTGAGTTGTCAGCTGAACATGGCCACTCACAATCT
The DNA here is from genome assembly GCA_019009955.1 of Riptortus pedestris. Lineage (NCBI taxonomy): Eukaryota > Metazoa > Arthropoda > Insecta > Hemiptera > Alydidae > Riptortus > Riptortus pedestris. The sequence goes on along the minus strand of CM032233.1, from coordinate 114,093,877 downwards.
ACTGTGACTCGACACCTGCGAAAGGTAGGAATAAAGTCCTTCACGAGGGGCTGCGTAAACTAAGCAGGTTCCCTACGTAAAGTTATACAATAGAGAAATCTCCATACGAGTGCCCAACGGTTACGGAAAAGGCCGAACTAGCTTTCGGCGAGAACAAATAGAAATAGCTCGTCCGTTACACTTAATAAAAATGCAAATATCTCGGTTAATATTAAAGATAGAGAATAAATGTATACAACAATATTTATAGTAAATTTAAGTTTCAATACGATTGGTTCTATACAATTTTTCGATCTGACGTATCGTAACGGAGATATTTCGAAATTCCCCGAAAATGTTCGAAAATCCCCCCTCTAAACCCCCCCCCCCCTCCCACTGGTCCGATTTCAGCCGATAACTAATATGATCTTTCTTTTTACATAAAACGATGAAATACCGAGATTGGTTACGATTAAACAAAAATTACCGCTAGAGCGGTAACAGACAAATATATACATATATATGGAGTTGTTGTTTTTTGTAGTTTTAGTCAGTGTTGGTGAAAAATCTTAGTTCATTCCAATATTTCAAGAATATTTATTTTCTCTTCTTCAGGGCAAGACTATATATATATACACACACACACACATATATATATACATATATACACACACTCACACACACACACATATATATATACACACACACACACACACATATATATATACACACACACACACATATATACACACACACACACACACACATATATACACACACACACATATATATATATATATATATATATATATATATATATACACACACACACATATATATATATAGATCTATATATATATATCTACACACACACATACACACACACACACACACACACACACACACACACACACACACACACACACACACACATATATATATATATATATATATATATATATATATATATATATATATACAGTTTTGAACGGACCTCATTTTCGTCAGCTCCTAGGTAGGATCGATGGACATTTGAAGAAAAATTTCGAAAATCGCGTCATGAGTACGACCTCAATAGCAGATTTCCCGTAAGGGAAATTTGCTAAAACCGAAGGTCTAAAAATAATATTGAATCTTCTTTTCGTATTCAAGATATTTTTAGAATAGTCAGTCTGCTGGCTCTAGAGGTAGTTAGCCCCCTCCTCCTTAAAGGAACTTACCTATAACGAAAATGAGGTCCGTTCAAAATTGTATATATATGGTTGTTACCGCTCTAGCGGTCGCAATTTTGGTTTAATCGTTTTATGTTTGAAAGATCGTTAATGGCTGGAATCATACCAGTGGGAGTGGGGTTAAGGGGAGGAATTTCGACATTTCTTAATATCTCCGTTATTATGCGTCGGATCAAATAATTGTATCGAACCAGTCTTATTAGATGCAATGTCCTATAAATGTTGTTATGTGCGCTTTTCACTATCTTGATTATTAACCGTGATATTTGCATTTTATAGTTTTCGGTGTTCAGTAACCCCCCCCCTCCCTCCTACTCATGTCATATTAATGATAAGCTGATATATTATGAAACACATTATTTGAAGCATAAATACCAAATATTGTTCTCATTGAACTTTTACTTTTTGTGATAAATGAAAATACGTGGCACATGTGGGAAATCTGCTTAGTTTACGCAGCCCCTACGTGTCATACTTTTTCTTCCTACCTTTTACAACAGACTATTCATACGCCCTGAATATTTTACTTTCTTGCTTTTTCATAAATTTTATTTTAGCTATTGCCGAACGGGTTTCGCGCCAATAGAAGTCGTGGTATTGATTATTAGAAATCGACTCAGTTAGGGAGGTTATAGTTTTTCTTCTAGTTTTTTTTGTTTTATTTTTATTTTATATTTTTCCCCTCATGTTGTAAATATACTAACAAATTATATTTAGTTTTGTCATTCTATTTATTTTGTATATTTGTAAAATTTAGCTGTATAAAAATTTTAATATTTATTTAATTTTGTAAAATTATATTCTAACATGTTAAATGATGAATCGCCATCACAAATAAATAATAATAAGAAGTTAGGGAGGGGATTACTGTCGTTTAAACTAGGAATCAAATTTCTCAGAAAACAGTTATTCACTCAATCGAGAATAACATACAAGTCGGCCATTTGTAAAATATGTCAACACAAAAACTCCTAAGAACGTTCCAAATGACAAAATTATTCTTTAAGGCATGCAGAAAGGAATTTAGTTTTTTTTTACAGCAGCAGGACGTCCAGTAATTAAAAATAATTCAGCTTTTAAGAGCTAAAAATGAAATATGAAGTCATAGGCAGTTAGGTTTCTTACAATTATTTTATACAATTTGTTTGAATTCGAAACACCTAGTCAACATTGTCCCATAATAAGAGATGACAAATTTCAGATTGAAATAAGACTTAAAACTAATCAATATGTGATAACCTTAATTAAGGAAAGTCATTTTGGAAATAGATGAAAAATAAACTTCTTTAGCTAGAATATCGTATATATATATATATATATATATATATATATATATATATATATATATAAATATATATACACGCGCACACACATACTATTTGGACTCATTTTCGTCATGCCCTAGGTACATAAAATCCAAACATTATTATAAAATGAAATGGAATGACTCTTGATAAAATGTAATAAGTTATTAACTATTCTAACTCATGATCCATTTAACTCCTTGACGAAACCAATAGGAGCGAATAAGCCACTGCGCAAACCAGTATACTTGGCAGTGTTATATTTTAGCAGATTTCCCTTAAGGGAAATCAGCTATTGAGGTCGTACACATAACAAGATTTTTGAAACATTGCATCAAATTTCAATCGATCCTCACCATGAGATGACGAACATGAGGTCCGTTCAAAATTATATATATATATATATATATATATATATATATATATATATATATATATATATACGGTCTGTTAATCACCCCCCCCCTTCTTTTGTTCTTGCATTACTAAAATTTAAGTGATAGAGATTAAAATTATTCTGATTCATTACAAATTACAGCACTAGCTATAGTAAATATTTTTCACTAAAATTAATAAGTTATACTCGGATATATTTCATTAATGGTTTTTCTTTCTGGTCTACAATTCAGGTTGGCCTGCCTGTTTGTTTAGATTTCAGACGCTTTCCGTTGTACAGTTATTAACTTGTAACTGAAGGATTTCTCATTATCGTTTGTAATTATTCACATAATATTTGCGGTGGTGTTACCAGGATATATATTTATCTATTGTAAACCTTCGCTTGGGAAATCTGCTTTTTTGCATTCTATAATGTCCTTGCATCCGGGTATCCAGAACATTTTAAAATTGCAAGTGTTTAGCGCGTGTATTAGTTGGAGTATTTTTGTAATTAGTGGATGATTGGAGTAGATGTTTCCCAATGAAAGTAAAGAACTTAAAGAGTCTGTGCATAAAATTACTTGGTGTATTCGATTTTCTAATTTTGAAAGTGCTAGTATAATGGCCTGTAGTTCTGCTCAGATAAAGAATAACGAACTAAGTAAGCACTATTATACAAAAGATCTCACAATATACAACAAATACGCCTTACATCTGGAGTATCAAGTAGAGAAAGCGACATAGTTGGTAAGACAGAGGATGGCAAAGAACTAGGAAAGAATAAAGGAAATTGGGTAATCTTAGCGACCTGGCCCATCTGAACTGATAGAAGAAGTAAGCTCTGGGTGATTCTACCTTCTAACGTTAAGGTGGCGGATTTCCACTCAGACCAAAGACAGACATCATTAAGCGCTACACAAATAAAGCTCGACTTAAGTAAGGGAATGATAATTTCAACTGATATCGCCATGGTAGGGATCCACATAAAGATGGAAAGAAGGTACCAGCAATACAAGATAGGTAGTTGCCAGATCATACAGGGTGTATGCGGTAGTAGAGCTTACAATCCACAAATACCGAGATCGTACATGTTACGAGGGGCTTCTTTCATTGCCTCTTACAATAACTAACCTACGTTGTTTGTTTCATAAGGTTTAAGTGCTAAAAACTACTAGGTTATCATCGCCCGGTAATATCTATAACTCTCGTTTTGGTTAAGTACCTGCACTTTGAGAGTGAACTGTGTTTATGTAAATTGTCAATATCGTAGTCTTTGTAAATTTGTATTGTAATTATATCTCACTTGTATCGCCATTTAAAATTTGACAATACAAATAATGATACAAAAAAATTGTAATTTAAATTTCTTTATACAAATTTGTAATTTACTCAAAATTACACAAATCCTATTTCATCTCCAAGTGCCGCTGCTATATTATTGGAAATATTGCATTCGTTTCGAATATTTGTATAGGGATGGCGTTCCATCAGTATGTGGTAGATAGTCAAGTCTGTGTTACACATCCCACACACATCGGGGGCTGATCTTTTGTCATAAGATAACCATGCTCAAATCTTGTGTGGCCTATTCGTAGTCTTCCTAATACGACTTCATCTCTTCTGTTGTCTCTTGTCGAATATTTCAATGGACGGATGGAGGTTTTAATTGTTTTTAGTTTATTGTTCTGGGTTTCGTTCCACTTTTGTTGCCAGTTTTTTATCAATATATTCTTTTAGTGGTTGGTAGATCTAGCTATAATTGTTGTTGGGGTGATGGAGTCGAGTTGGTGGGCTTCTCTGGCTGCTACATCTGCTATTTCATTTCCATCTATTCCCACGTGGCTTGGAATCCACATGAAGTAGATGACCCTTTTTAACTCTCGGAGCATTTGTATATACTTATGTATTTTTTGTACTATTGGATTGTTTGTAAATTCATCTTTAATACTGAATAGGGCACTCAACGAGTCGGCTCATATGTGGAATTTTTCTAACCTACTTAATTATGAACAAATAAAAATATTTTAATTATCAAAAAATAACGAACACCCGCCAACAATTGTAAAAGGTTAACCAAAATTATAATACTTCATATCGGCTTTAGTTTTTTCAACAATGTATGCTTTATATAAGTACGGTACAGTCTTAATAAAAATGTGTATACCCCGTTTACATACATTGCAAAACTCTTAATTGTAATATGACCTTCATTCTGAAATTTTTAGAATTACATTTTAAATTTTAATGCCATTTTGGATTTGAAAAAAAAATAAGTTCTTTACAATCGATTGTGTGCCGTATATAATAGGGACAAAATTTATCTGAAATAACTACGAAATAACACCCCTTCCCACATCTGTAGTAAAATTAAGTGATAAGCAATTAATAATTCAAAGACTGACTGTCAGCCAATTTTCGATGTTGCAGGTAATGTTTGTACAGCTATTTTCTATATGGGTTGAAATAATTTTATTAAATTGTTAAACTGTTATCCTTTCTTGATGGAAGGATTATTTATGAGACCAATTCCTATAAAAGTTTTGGAGAGTACTTGAAATTTGTTTTTAAAATGTACAGATTTGACCTGGCATTGGACATCTGTCGATAAACAGATCAAAAGACGGATCCTGAGATAAAGAAAATACATAAATAACTCCAAATTAATTAATTATATGCATGTCTCAGTATGTTTCTCGCCTTACATGGCACCTCTTGACCAGATAAATAATACATTAATGAGGAGCCAGTCGACTTTACGGTCAAGTCTTATAGTGACAATTGATATGAATTCACTGATTACAAGCGGTGCCAACTAAGAAAAATAGATTATCTTAGTAACATAATCATTATTATAAGTAATTGACTTGCTTATTATCGAACGATCTTTTTGAATGTACATTATATATTTTCCGCCTAAGTTTCATTGTTATGGGCATCCTATTTGTTTCTTATTATTTGTAGATTTCCGATAACTTATTCCCTGGTTGATTACGTAAATGCCTAAAATGTTTATCTCATAAGAGTTAAATTTGATTTAATCGTAAAAAATATCTCTCAAATGTCTTTGATTTTAAAAATTATCCTTTTCTGTAAACTGCTGTTTTAATCTCTTCACCAGATTTAATATTATTTTCCGGCACATAATAATAATTGTCACTGGCAGAACCACTAACTATTTAGTATGTCATATGTTATGTTATTCTTCATTATACCCCAATATTTTCGAACAACAGATCGTACAGCTTTAAAGACAATCTTAACTTTTTTATTTTGCTATTGAAGGTTTTTTGAATGGGATACATTACAACTTGCTTTGAAGGACGTTTTCCTCAATCGTCAATTTACTTGTGTAAGAAATGATTTACAGAAACATTTTCATTATAGGCAGCAGTCTACTTCCAATATACTTTTAATTATTTGTGCTGTGTGCATTGAAAATGAGTTTATGCGTTAATCTTTGTGCAAGAAACGTCTTTAGTTAGATGAGTATCGTAAAAAGGATGAGGAATGAACCCAGAAAGAATATTTATAGTTTGCAAACTGAATTATGTTTTTACTAAGAATGAGTCATTGGCGATTTCCTTCATGCGAAGGTCAGTCGCTGTATATTACATCTCAGAAAATTGACTGGTTTCATTTGTGATACCCAACGAATGTTTGAACGTGTAGGATCGTGTTAGTACATCGCGGACGTTGTAATGCCTGTTTTGATCCATGTTTTATTTTCAAGTTGAGTCCTGTAAACGACAGACAACTGTCGAAAAAGAGCTGAAATTAAAGAAAAGAAGGAATTGAAGGAGATGGGTAGTTCCCAGTTATTAGAACAATTTATGAATTAATTTAAAAAATCAGTCTTTCTTTTCTAATCATTTTCAGTTAACCATCCATGTCAACCGTAGAAACTTTTTTTTTCCCCTCTTACAGTTATCAAATGTATTAAATGTATATATAAATATATATATATATATATATATATATATATACATATATATATATATATATATATATATATAAACATATATTCATCTTTTTAATTTCTAAATTCTTTTCATTCTGGTTTTCGGATTAATTTCCCTCTATTTTCATACTACGTTTATATTTTCTAAAACTTGGTATGTGATGTTATCTTATCTATTAATTTCTTTATAGACTCTGTAATTAGCAAATTGCCTTTAACAGCAACAACCAAAAATAAGGGCCACAACATTTTTATTATATTAATAATCCTCTTTTGTCGAGGTTGGCGTTGAAAATGGCTTATTTTTCTATATCACACGCACACACACACACACACACACACACACACACACACACACACACACACATATATATATATACACATATATAAAACAAAATTGTACAGTAAAGTGTTATAATGTGTTTGTACTGCATATTTCATAGTTTCACGATACGAAGAACGCTATAAAAATTCATTTCTCTCTGTGGTAAAATTTAATGTTTAATGGGATAAGTATATCCCTTATACAAAATAAAATAGCATCTTGAATAAATAAACTTAAGATAATGTCAAAAACTTGGGACAAAAAAAATGTAACATTGATATTTACTTCCTTAATTTTAGCCTCTTAATCAGCATTAAGCAGAGTAAAATGGTTCCCAGACAGGAATTTTTTTTTTTTTTTTTTTTTTTTTTTTTTTTTTTTTTTTTGTAATTTCAACTGATTCCTTTTAGACCAATTATTTCGTATCTCTGAAAGCCTGTCACAGATCTTACTCAATTTTTTTCACTGCTTACCTGAAGTTGTGTTGCCGGAACCTTTTAATTCATTAGCGTTCACTACCATAAGACAGTTATTTTTGAAATAGCTGGACCTGAAAATAAAATGATTGTGTTTCTTATCAATGTAATGAGCAGCGTATCTTTGTTGTTCACAAGTGCATTTAGTTACCAGATTTTCTTGAAACCATATTGCTTCTCCGTGTCAACAACTTCGTTTGCCAATTCCTAATTCCATTTCTTCAAGCCTGAACATCGCGGAGATGAATGTTCATGGGTGAGCAATCTAATTAAACCGATGGTGGGAAATTGACGAACAATAGTGAGGTTCAATCCTGGATGGGCCCACAATAGTAACTAGTAACGTCACCAGCTAAGAAGACCCGTCCCACTAAGGTGTTAAATCAGTTTACTCCTTTCAGTAGCGGTCAGTACTGTTCCAGATGACACACTACAGAAGAATTTAGACTTATCCATCATCAGAAATTACAGCCGACTTGTCGATATGAGTTCTTTCATTTCGTCTGGGTTTAATTGAATGTAACTGCTGAGTTTGTGTCACTAGCTAGCAAACTACATGAACTTTGTCCGTTAGTGGTTGGTTGTGCTTGGGCTGAATTGTTATTCAGCGAACACTAAAATATAATATTATTTACGGATTCAAGTAGTTCAAGCTTTTGAGCTATTGACAACGACGAAAAATATATGATAGGGACCGGACCGACCGTCTTTTCCAAACTAGGACTCTTCTGATTTATTCAGTGAGAGTTCACGAACATATGTTGGTCCTGATTTTTTAAATTAACACCTCGGCCTTCCTGGACACTTTAATAGCAGAAAAATTTCTGAATTGTAAATAGTTACCTGGCTCCTGTGTTCCTTCTGGCATTTTTTGTATGATTCTACGGAATATAATAGTCAGCTACTATTCTCTTCCAGATTCCTGAACTTACTAGAACTAGGAAACGCGAATCTCCTAGGCCTGAATAGAGGTTTTCGTCAGTCTTGAACTAGTCTGTGCTGTAATGTTTCTATATACATTGCCAATACCGTCTATATGTGGCACGTTTTGTGAACAAATTGTATATTGTTCCACGACGATATAGTACATTTAATTATGGGTCTTTCTGCATTCAGGTTTTAGTAGATTTCCCTTAAGGGAAATCAGCTATTTAGGTCGTACTCATGACAGGATGTTCGAAAAATGTCCTCAAATATCCTTTGGTCCTATCTAGTAGATGACGAAAATAAGGTCCGCTCAAAATTATCTATACATGTACTTGTGTGTTATCTCTCTAGCGGTCGCAATTCTTATTTGATCGTAACCAAACTCGATATGTAAGCGTTTCATGTAAAACTAAAAGTCGAGTTCGTTTATGGCTAAAATCGAACCAGTGGGAGGGGGTGGGGTTAGTGGGAGTGGACTTCGAAAATTCGAAATACCTCCGTTATTATGCGTCGGATCGAAAATTGTATAGAACCAATCTCTTTGCAAATGTAATGTTCTATAAAAGTTGTTATGGTACGTTTTTACACTATCCTGACCGAGATATTTGAAATTATTTGTTTTTAGACTTTAGTTTATTGACTCCTGTCATATTAACAATAAGCTGATATATTATGAAACACTTCATTTGAAAAATAAATACCAAATACTGTTCTCATTGAACCTTTACGTTTTGAGTTAAATGCAAATAGGCAAGTGGGAAATCTGCTTCGTTAACGCAGCCCCTGCGTGGCGGACTTTTACGAGGTCGCTAGTGGTTACTTCTAATAAATGAGAGAATTTGAAAGCTTTGACCACATAATTTCTCCTCACAAGCTACATCATCGTCAAACTAATAAGAATGAAAGTTATTCCAACCGAGTGCAACAAAACGGCCTCCAATGTCACTTTATCCCTACTGGCATACGCCTGCTGAAAGACAATGAAAGGGTGACGCAGATAAGATCATATTTATAGAGCAATGTATTCGCTCACCTTGGGAATCAAAGAACTAAAGTATTCTTACAGTAAACATTTTCCCTCTCCGATACAATATAATTTTCATAGTGTAATGAATCATCCATTTTTTGGGACTCGAACCGGCTGGTGTCTGAATTTAGCATATATTTTAAGGAATCAGCGACCCTTCTTAACCCGAAAGTGGTTTAAGAAAACCACCATTGACGCTTTATCGAAACTCTGTCTGAATCCCGACATAAGCTTTTGAACCATTATAGATGTTTATTCTGAATGCACTACTCAACCAAAACTAAAGGTAACTTATGTCTAACAATCACATGAACCGCAACCTCTTTCATTCCAGGCACTCTGAGTTCTAGTGCAAAGAAATGTTCTTAGTTTCTTGTAGCGGTTATGAAACATATGTTTAATTACACTTATGAACAGTGCAAACATATGTTCATTCAATATAATCTAGAGTGCTTGGTTACCATTAAAACTATGTGCATGTCACGAGTGCCTCTTCCTTAAAACATTTAAAAAACATTGTGCCCGCTTTAATAAACATTAGTGAACGGGAGTGAAATAATTACAGTGGCCGCAGGACGCTTAACCACAGCCAGGACCTAATGGAGTTACATTTTATAGTTAAAAACGATATCATTCTGGGCGAAGTTATTACACTACTAAAGGTTATGATGTACGTTAGCATATGTTTATGTTTTTTTTTTTTTTTTTTTTTTTTTTTTATAAATATAAATGTTTTCGTTAATTTATTGGTTAAGTTCATCTCTAAACATAATAAATTAACATTCTTAAGTGGCACTTACTACTGGATTTCCTGTGAAAATAATTTACAGACTCTTCCGCTTGCATACTCATGTCCCAAAAAGGAACAGCTTTAGATGCCAAAACACTGCATGTACTATCCAAAACCAAGAAAAGACTAGTACACCCCCCGCCCCGAGTGCTGAGTTCGAAGTTGTGTGAGAGGCATGCTTTGTCCTCAATAAAACATGGTTTATTTGGTCCCGGGTCGAGCCCACACGTCTAATCCATATTGTCGGGAATACTCTTATGTATCGTTTTCATCATATCTTGAGAAGAGCAAACTCAACAAAAACCATTATCATGAAGGTTGATTTTCGTTTGCTATGATGTTTAGCTATTTTGCTTAGGGATTTCATCTGTTCATTAATTCCATACTAATTTTAGGGGACAAAATCTATTCCCTACCTAAATACATCATCATTTACTCAGGGTTGAGACTGGCTGTGAATATATTTTTTCAGCCCTTAGTAACCGGATTAGAAGCGCAACACCCTTGGCTGGGTCTCTCTTGGTCTCTTTTATGACAATCGTAACATACCTTTCCTCTTTATAAGCTCCACCCAAACCGAGTAAGTTTGAAAAATATTAAGAGATATTTCTTGAAAGAAACTTCGTAACATCGTACATTTGTTAATCTTTCATTCATTTTTAAAATTTATGTTCACTGCATTAATGATTTTAATATTTGTATATGAAGTTGAAAATAATTCTACATAAAATAATGAGTTTTGAATTTTCATGTAATAATTTTATGCATTTACTTTTTATAAACACACATATAATATAATACACACACGCACACACACACACACACACACACACACACACGCACACACACACACAAACACACACACACACACATACACACACACACACACACACACACACACTGCACCTGAAATCTACTCTGACTAGGTGCGCTATATGACAGAGGCTTAATTCAATTCACAATATAGGTAAGTTTCGTAATTGTTTCTACTAGCAGGCTGAAGTATACTAGAGATCTGTTTGAATAAGGTAGATATTTGTCAAAACCTACCGACATTAAGTTCATTTTCTCTTCTACCTGCCTTTAATATATATTTATAGACACACACACTCACGATCTCATAAATGTAAGTTTTATTGTGCTACCTTAAGATGAAAATTATTATGATATTATATTTTTACTTTGTATACTGTTCAGAGAGTATGATTATATTTTAATAGGCCAGATGGTATTGGACACACATGCATACTCCGAATACTGTAGTTTTCTGACATTCTGAAATAGTTGACTGACAATTTTTACTCCATTATGACTATCAGATCTTGGTTTAATTTATTTTTTCTGTCATTTGCATAATTAAGGTAGTATATTTTTTTTAGTTGTTTGGAGTCATATCGGTATCACTGAGAACAAAAGGGACTATGCTAGATGACTGGAGGTCCGAAATCTTATTAAACCCGTTCCACAAACCTCTGTTCGCTTCTTTGCTTCCATCACATGTGCTATTGTATTTGTATAATTGCTAAGTAATTTGGGACCGCTATGTCACCTACAGTTGCATTTTTTTCTTTCCCTAGAATAATACTAGGTCTGAGATGCATTATCACTGTCCGCTAACTTTTATCATAAGGAATTATTGCAAGGAGGAGTGTAGTTTTAATTTTTCAATAGAGTACAAATAAATTTTGCGTAAAGTTCCGTATAAATTAATTGTATCACTTGTGACGTTTGTTAATTCATCAAGATTGAAGACACTCTAATTGCATGGTCAATCGACTCAAATGCCTATTTGCACATCATACAGGAACAGTGATATAAATGTCTTGAAAAATGTGCATATGATAACTCTATGTTCCTAAAATTTATTTTGTTTAACAGCCATAGAGCAGACAATTTCAAACCTCCGTGTGTTAAACAATTCTTTATTTAAATAACCTTCAATGGTACTGCATTAATCCTGTTATAAATCTTTTTTGTGACCAGCTCTTTCATTTGTTCTTTGTGATTCGTTTGAGCACAGTATTACTACAGCCCTTTCATTCAGACTTACTTTGTCAAATGGTGATAGGTTTGATGATAATTTTTATTTGTTGGGTCTCTTTCACAGACTAAGCGCAGAGCTTCAAGATTTGTCATTGTTCTGAGGAATGTCCGTCATGTTATAATTATTATAACTCCGTTTTATGATAATGTTTGTCGTTTGACAGGTAAATTATTGTCAAAAATACTACACTCTTATTATTATTATTATTATATCTGTTGTTTCTATAAATTATGACCACTTCATAAATGTGTTATCGATGATTGATTACGGGTTGAGAGTTGTGGGTGATTTTTTGAGTAAAACATACAATTTTAATTATTACTATAATCATTTTTTGAATGTGGCTGAGGGGTAGTGGTGGAAATTTGATAAATGTCAAATAAATAAAATATCATTTTACCATAAGATGATTTGAAATTAGTCAACAAATTGTATATGGCTGTTTTAAGTTAATTTGAAGTTGTTATTTTTTGTATTTGAAATTTTTATATGAATGAAACATTTTGGTTTCTTCAATGATAACATTTTAAAAAATATAAACATTTCAATTGGAAATGAGTAATTTCATAAATGACGCTATCAGGAAGTTAATTGACAACTCATTACTTTATTCAAATTCATATTTTATTTCAGTCTTTTCGTGCAATAAATGTTAAGTTTTTAATATTAGTTAAACGTTTGTACTATGATTTACCAAAAACGTAATTATCAGTAATAATAAGCTCAACGCATAAGACTTAAAACCGATTTTCTTAGGTTTAATGCGTTACAAATTCTCAAACGTTTACTAAATAATATATTAAGTCTTAGTAAGGAAGAACATTAAACGTTATTTAGAGGGGCAATTATAACTTAGCACTGCATGTTCAAAAAGATTTAGGTTGCTCCTAAAATGCATTATATGTTTAAACACATTACGTTCCTCGGAGAACCTGCAATCAGTGATTTAGTGTTACCTCCAGGTATAATATTATCCACAATATGAAATATGCCTAACTACAGACATAACCAATAACAATCAGAATATATACTCTTCAATGTTAACCTTACTTGCAATCTTATAAATTGAGGAATATTTAAATAAGTAAGATGAAATTTTAGTATTTGTCATTTTTTCTTTTCAACATAGTGTGTGAACGTTTATGATTTGCATTGCGTGAGGATTAATATATGCGTTTCGATAATAAAGTATGGCTTATTTTTGAAACAGTTCGCTCCAATTATGCATTACTTATTTCGCTCTATTTTTGAGCCACTTCTTCTGAGGGGGGAGGGGGTTCCCATGCAAATTTTACTTATGTCAGGTGTTATACCTATATGCTACATGTCAAACACAAATTGCTTTATTTTTACTACTGCTCATCGTGAGTAATTAACTCATTCTGAAACCAATGAAGTGACTTCTTTTATAATGAGTTCTTGTGTTATGAATGTATTTTTATTAGCTGAATAGGAGGACATTATATATATATATATATATATAGAGAGAGAGAGAGAGAGAGAGAGAGAGAGAGAGAGAGAGAGAGAGAGAGAGCGAGAGAGAGAGAAATAAGCGAATGGGGGAGAACAAGGTAATCTGTAAACTAGCTATTTGATACTGGGTCTTTTCCTTACTTATTTATTAATACCGCTTAGTGGTTTTAACTAAAATAAACGTTTTAAATTTAGTCTTTTAGGAAGTCTAATCTTTTAGGCTGAGTGGGTTGTTTAAACAGATGTGAATGCGTTCACACTTTGGATATGTGAGGCGAGAGGATTTGAGGTAGAGGCGCTACCATCGATCAGAATATCAATATTTATGGTTGTGTGAAGAGAAGGTAGAACGGTGAAGAAGAGAGGGGTGGAAGAGCTGACTCTGAAAGGTTAAGAGTTAAAAATATAAATAGTAAAGTAGGGGTGATGTTTGTAGAATGAAGGGATTGGTAGGTGGGGAGGGGTTAGCGAGTACATAATAGTGGATATTTAATGAGATAAGGGTGTTAGGAGCGGGGGATGGATGTGGGGTAGGGATGGGTGTGGGGGCGAACGGCTCCTTGCTATTGGGCGAGCCGGCCAGCCAATGAGGTGGTAGCTAGGTAGTGGGGGGCTGAGAGAGGCTCACTCCCGCGGTGGGGACCGCTCCAAGCAGAGCTCCCCTGTCCCAGATGAGGTACGAGAGCCAGGAACCGCCAGGCACGCAGGCCATGTCCTACCAAGCGTACCTACTCCACCGGCCGACAGACTTCAGCGTCAGTTCCCTGCTCACACCCCAGCCGGGCCCGAGCTACCCGCTCCCTATACCCTGTTACCCGCTCCCCAAGCACCCCTACACGACTGCTGAGGACGTCCTCCAGCACCCGGCCATGCTGAGGCCGCTACAACCAGAGGATGACGGCATTGTTGACGACCCTAAGGTGACACTCGAAGGAAAGGAGCTCTGGGAGAAGTTCCATAAACTCGGCACCGAGATGGTTATCACCAAGTCCGGCAGGTAAGCCGACTTTCTTACATGTGTGACAGTGTTATGTGACAGTGTTCCCAATCCCAAGTGATCTCCCGAAACCCATTTACACATCTTATCTGAGGTATGTAAATTTTACATTTTTAAAAACGTGATTGTCAAGTTCCGCGGCTCGAATGACCTACTCAGATGGTTAAAATTGTCAGATAAATATTGAATCAACTGTTCTATCTTGTTTTCGCATTATTATCAATCGAATTTTATCGAAAAAAGTGCCGCTAATATTTGTTTTCGTACATATTAACAGCCGGTAAAAATTGTACTCAGTAATTTTGTAGAAAAGAATTAACATTAATAGTTATTTAATGCTTGGCGCATTTTTATGTAAAGTCGTTCTAACAAAAATTAAAAACAGCAAGAAAATAAATTGTTGATATTGATTTAAAAATGTGAAATTAGGGCGATTACCTTTTTAGTGATTTATAAATGCTGTTTCAGATTACCGATTTATTGTTGTTTGAAATAAATTTAATTTTATTTGATTAAAACCCGCATATTTAAATTTGAGGTAAAATCCTACATATTTCATAAAGAGTGTTTTGGGTGCATTGGTTTCACTGATGTTAAAAAAGAAAAATCCTTTATTTAAGATAACCCTTTGAAAAAAATCAGCTACACCTAACACATATTATAACAGACCTTCCCCAGTTTAGAATCACTGTCTAAAATTGTATTTTTACAGAATTATAAATAGTGTACCTAACTGAACTGTCTTATTTAATTAGGCCCACGGTCATTAAATCTCTCTGTTTTGTTAAAGAGAGTAGAATAAATTTATCTGAAGTGTTACAATAAACGGTGTGCGGCTTCAGTATGATGAATGGTTTCCTTAATAATTTCTACCTGAATTAATATAGTGGTTCTCAAAAGTAATAGTGTAAATTGTGCTACATTTAATACACATGCTACCGGATATTTTCTGATCAATGAATGACTGGTTTTATTTTAATTAATGTTCACATCGTTGTCAGAGGTGATCCGTCATGTTTTTGAATAACCTTCCCTGTTGGTTAATAGCATCGCACTCAGCCGGTTAACTTCTAAACTGTTGAGAAACGATATTAATCATTTATCTTGCTTTTTTAATGCAAAGTACAATCAGAACAAATTTTCTCTTTGTGTATTTGCTTCTGGAAGTGTGAACTGTTTTATAAACTATGAGAATACACTTAAATCTAATATTAAAACTGGCTTTACTCACACCGGAGAAAGTGAAACGTGCTAACTTGCTAATGTAACATACTTCTAATGTAAAACATGATATATGATATACTTTTTTATACAAGAGCAGTAATTTATTTCCTCAGGAATATGCAAAGCTCATTTTTAGGCATGGACTATGTGCATTGATAACCTTAATTTGCATACCTGCCGCAAGTAATCATAAATGCTATCAGAAATAAGTTACAATAATAGTGGGCTGCTTATCAAAATATTTTATATTATACTGAATGATTTAGCGCCACTAATTTTGCTCAAACTACGAATATGAAGGAAAGAAAATACTTTTCCGTTGCTCTTTAAATATGTTGTTCATAAGAAGAAAATATTTTAAGATTTGTTACTTCACTTACAAGGTTTATTATTTATCTATGAAAGTTACATTATGTTGGCATGAATCACAATAACATCTTTAGTATTTTACACCTAAAATAGGTTTAATATAAGATTACCTCTGTTTATGAATAACAAAATTTCTAGCATACTTATTCCGTTCCTTAGAACCGTCTTAATCATGACAATAGAATGGTAAATATTTTTTTTTTAGTTCCTAGACTTCATTGTTAAGACATTTAACTTTTCTGAAATCATTTTACTAATTCAAAAACTCCAATAAACACAGATTTGTTAAATTTATGATTAAAAAGTAAAAATAGATACTTAATGATTTACACTATCATAATATCAATTCAAATATTTTTTTCATTATTTGATAATGATAATTGTTAATACAAAATGTGTTTCTAGCATTGTGAATTTTTAAAACAGTTTAAATAACAGCAACAATTAAATAAACGCTTATCTATAGCCGGCCGTCGGGCATCAAACAAGCTTTGATTAATATATGTACAGTTTCCGCTACTTTTATTTTGTTTTATCAATATGAATTTAACAGTGCTTGGCTTTTTTAATTTACCTGTAGATGGTTAACCGGGTAGACAGTGCTATTTATTATATAAAGTTATAATATTGGGCTAGGAAATACACTTTAAGCGGGAATGATTTTATGAAATTGGATTCCTTTTACACATGTACTAAATATATTTTAATTATAATCCACACACTTGCTATTTACAATACTATAAAATGACTAACTATGGGGTGTGGTTAAACTGAGAAATAATACTATAAAAAGTGAATCAAGAAGCTTTAAAATCAACTAAACAAAACCTTCATATAAATGTTTCACTTCTACTTGGTGGCTATTTTATTTAGTAGGTATTTCTTATATGTATTAGTTAAATTAGAAGCAATTCTTTAACAAAAAAAAACTAACTGCATTACTTTTCATTCAATCAAATCGTTGAAAAATAATATCCATTGTACTAACAGGCTGTGGTATTTGTAAAATAATTTAAAAAATCAATAAACAACATTTATATAAGAAGGAATTCAAGTTACCGACACTTCCGTGATAGAAACAATCTTAGTACACAATGAATGGACTGTTAGAGCTTTTAAGAAATAAATGTTAAATAATATATATGTACAATTCACAGCATTTAGAATTTAGAAATATTCAACATTAATAGCAAATAAGTGATTCTAAATCTATATCCATATATTATAGGTTTCCTTATGAATAATGGAATACAACATACTATTTTAAGACTAGAAATATATATAGCAATAGCTAAATTGATTTTCTTCCTCCTTCTGGAAGGGAAAAGTGAATTAAATTAATAGTTCAGGAGATAATGACACAATAATTTTTAATAATCAGCTCAATTTAAAATGAATTTACACATTTATAAATCCAAAATCATATAAGCGGTTTCCTTTTCATGCAAAATATTCGACTTAATTAAGAAAGGTGATTGATTCAATATATAATTTTATTGATTCATAACAAAACACTTGAACGGGAGTAAAGTCTGTTTTGGTATTCACCTGTTATTATGGTAATTGTTATATTTTAAATTTACCGCTTGTTACTGCCTCTAAAGGTTCAAAGGCTTGTTTAAAATGTTTTTTAATTTGTTTGCTTGAGGGCTTATTTTGAAAAGATTTATTTTTTCTTTTATCTAAACTGTTGTGAATTACTTGCTATGTGTCAAGAACCCATATTACTTATAGTAGGAAATTCAGAGGACTTCTGTGCTAAATAACAAAGGCTCCCTTATCCGAGGCATGCTTCAATAATTCATTTACGATTCACATCTTAATATTACAACAAATTCTTTCTAATGTTGTTTCATTGAATGACTTCTAAATTAATTATTGGCTTTTACAAATTGTCTCTTGTTATTGGGTCAGTCTGTTGTTTAGGAGTTTAGAAAAAAATTTCGGAGGAATAAGGGTAATTGGAAAGTAATAATTAAGAAATATAAAAGGTATAATTTAAAGATTTCAGAACAGTCAGTATACTAAAAAACAGTAATATTAAAGAATTGGGTATCTTAAGTTGTGGACAAATTAATTAATCCTTAATAAAACAAAATTTTATACTGCCCGTTAAACCTATGATATCTACATTATTCTTCAAAATGATTTGGTATATATTAGCGGTGAAAATTTGAATTATTTAGACATTGAAAAAAAATAAATTAAAACATATTTTGTACATCAGTCATTCTTTATATTTTTCAGTATTGTTTAACGTCAAGTTAAATGCAATATTTTCATTTCCCCATTACATCTTAAACCCATACACAAAGCGGTTCATTTAACGAGTTGGAATGGGGATTCACCAGATTAACTATAAGCATCGTCCATTAAAATTTAATGTCACCCCATTACATGCCGAGTCGCTCCGGTGTATGGGAGCTAAACAAAAGTTGTCCGAGGGAATAAGTGCGCTCGGAGAGTAATAATTAAGAAAGATGAAAGGTGTAATGTAAACATTGTGTGTGTGGAGCTTGTTGCCGTGACGGGCATACCGGTTGGCCGCGGTGCCGGCGGGTGGCGCCAACCTAACAGCTCCTCAGACTCACAGCTACCCGCTCCTTCCAGCAAGCTATCTTTAAATCGTTTTTCCACAATAGCTCACATAGAGACCAATAGTTGAGACATTTACGTCGAAGCCTCTTATCATAGTCATTTCGAGGTGCTCTCCTCCTTCGCTCGACTTCATATAAAACGGGATCTACATTGCGGCTTTATAAATGGAGCTCGAAATAATATCTTTATTTTAAAGCAACCTTTCTCTTAAATAACATTAAGTACCTATTTCACTTATATAATTATTTCTTCCAGGCTCTAAGACAAAATAAGTGCCAATAAGGTAGGGAATATGGACAGTAGAATAATCGTTCAATATTTATATTAAAAAAATTACGGTGGATACAAATTGAAGCACTGGAGTCATCACAATCTTAACAAACCACGTATATGTACAATTAAAAATAAATTAATAAATCTACGCATGAATGATAATGTTAATTTTTTTTTCTAAATGTTCAGTTCAAAATTTATAAAAATTATAATAATAGATAGTGGATCATTTACTATATTGTAACCTATATTTTTTTTAAAAAATTAACTAAATATATTGTATTTTAGTCAATAGGTATACTTTTACGTTTTTTTTTTAATTAATATTTCTCCTGAGCGGGAAGAAGGAAAAATAAAGAAATCGTTACTTGACCAACATCTACAAACAAATAAACTGACTAATTGGTAAATCAATAATATATCTCATTACATTCCTGATAATATTTTGATGATAGATATCCTCGACTAATTATAATGGCCATTTATGTTCATTCCTCACGCTGAATTTAGACTGTAAACTTCTAAGGTATTTATGTCCTTTTAATTTAATGAATTTTCAAACTTTCCTAATTTTTTTTTTTTTTTAAATCTAAATATAATATAGAAAACTAGTCAATATATATTTTTTGCTACTGATTTGATTAGTATATTTCCTTTAATTAAAAAATTTTGTTTAATTTCTTTATGAGCATTTTTTCATGAAAAGTAAACAATTTCATTAAAATGAAGGAACAATATTTCTTTTTACTGTTGAAGGGTTCAATGGCCATCTTATATATATAAAACGGCATCTAATGAGATTTAAAATCATTTCCAACATTAATTAAACACGACTTGTTAAATAGTATTCATTAGACATCAATACTACATCGACTCGAGAATTCATTTATGTATTAAAATGAAATAAGTTGATAAAGGACACTTTGAAACCTAATATGAACTTCATGTTAAAAATGTCATGATTATTGCTTATAGAGATCAATACAAAGACATTATAGAATTTCCTGTCTAATAGGAAGCTAGCACGCACAACATGAACTTTAAGATAACTCTAGATCTAAATTATATTAAAACAGGAAATATGTCACTTAATAAATTCTCTCAAAGGCGAAATTTTGGGAAACATCCCCAATTTGGAAAACTATTTTTTTATAAATTTAATGTTATGAATGTTTTAATAAAAATTTGAAGAGAAAATCCCAAATAATTAAGTGCGACGTTTAAACACGATTCACAAAATTCCTATAGAAATGCCGTAGAATGTATGAACATTCAAGACACTAAGTGAAAAATAAAACTAAAAGCATTTGATAAAACTCAGTCACTACTTAAAAACAACCTTACGGACAATGATAGTGATTTAATCGAACAACTTAATTAGAGTTATTGTATTCCTGGAATATAAACAATGCTTTGCCGATGTAGAATTGTTCATTGACGTGACTTTTATTCAATGATCCTATGATCAATGGCTTTCCAATGTTCTGACATGTATATAGATACTTTTACAAGATTTTAAACAACTTTTTATATTACTATTTTAGAAGGATAACGATTCAAAAGTTTGTGTTATTCATAAATAACTATACTATATAAAAAATCGTTTCTTTATATTTTAGATGCACTTGTATTAAACTATTATTCCATTATAATGTTGTGACTATGCACTACTTGTAAAGAAGTAGTAATTAAGAGCATTAATTAAATAAATTGAAGGTTTAATGCTGGGATTAATTAAAAATGAAAACTTCTTGAAAATTACTCAAAAATACAATTAACTTTGGCCAATAGTGTTCTTTACATGCATGCGTATTAGCCAATAATAGTATATAATATTATAAGCAATAATGTCTAATGATAGACAGGATTCATTAATTGAGTCATTTTAAACACCAGTTAGTCCGATTCAATTTATTTAAAAATCTTTAAGAAATGCAAGTCTTTGGTGTTCAACGTCTTATTCCTACATTTAAAAATCACACACAGTTTGCAGGTGACCATCAAATACCAACTTGGTGACTGCATTTATTTATTTCTATTAACTGTATAACAATAATTTAAGCCCATAAAAGGTAAATATTTCGTACTACAACATATAAAAATAGTCATACCCTAAATATTAACTAAAAACCGTCCATAGGGATGTTAAACTTAAATGAACAAAGTACAATAAATTTTAAAGAAAAAACTAAACCTTTTTTGAATAACTTAAAGATTCTCACTCTATTGGAAATGAGTCGCGAAAATTTGATTACTCTTAAGCTGGCTAAATTAAAAAAATATTATCAATAGTGAAAAAAAATGATGTTTAAAGCTTATAACCAATAATAGTCCACAACTTTATTTATGAATGTTTTCAGAAATGTATATTTATCCTGTATTTTAAATAAGCATATATTATTTAGTACATACACTTCTCATTCAAATATTTTGTCTCACATTTATTGAACTGAGTATTAATATAATCATTTATTGTCATAACTTCAAATTGATACATTAAATATTGTTCAAGCAATAGTATTTTTCTTTTGCATTGTTGTATTTTTTTCTCTCGATTCTATTGCGTATTTCAATTCTGTGATGTATACCACTACATAATAAATATAATACTAATATTTTAGTGGTAATTAAAAATTTTTATTTTAAGTAAATGTGTAAGAACATTCAGTGCCTTATTGATAATGTAATGAATTAAATTCTCACATTAAAGCATTAGTAGGAAAATCGTCTTGTCAGAATTCAGTTTTATAGTTCTGATAAGAGGGCCACCGTAGTCACAATTTTAATTCACCATTAATCATAAAAGTAAGACACAACTGATTAAAAAGGATATTTTTTATTCCAGTCTATCTTGACTTTTATCTAAATAATATACTGTTAATTTTGAAGCATATATTTCATTATATTATTTTACATAATTTGTCTACTTTAATTAAAATTGAAAATATGTCTTTCTTCGAAAAGTAAAAATAATACTAATTTACATCAACACATAAATATAACTGTGGAAAGTTTATTTCTGTAAATATACTCGTAATAAAAATATTAATAATCAAAGTAATATGATTTCTCATAAGTCTTGGTTACGCTTGACATGAATCTTTTCTTCATAGTGATCCCATGAAAATAGTGTAATAGCTTACTGTTCAAATTGTCATGAAATAAAAAATAACATAATAATTAAAACATACGGGATGCTTATTATTTGTGAATTATTGAACATGCCCGTTTACATTTTCCATTGCTAACTGTAGACACTTTTTTAACTCTAACTAACTTCAACTTAAATAGTTCCAATATGGAATAATAAAATTGTAATTATTCATTTATTTCCACCCTCAGGTATGTTTGAATAAATTGAAATAATAGTATGAATAGAAGTTTTCCATACTTTAGACTAGGTTTCTATACATAAGTTGGGCTTTACATTATTTTTAACTAGTACAGTAAAACTGCCTATTTCGTACTCATTTTGGTTGATATTTGGTAGAAATGTGTCACTTGGATGTTAAGATTATCAATTCCCGCCCTCATTGATTATTAGATATGCATCATAATAAATGATGTTTGGAATTGTTTTATTTATTTTTAAAAAAAATTATAATCATGTAAGAAATAACTTGAAACAGAGTTTATGTGTCTCTTTTTTATTTGACGATACATATTTTTATAGAATATATATGTATTCTTTATACATCGGGAAAAATGTGCGTTTTAAAAGTGCCTCATTGCCATGACTATATAAAAAATTAAGAAAATTAGAAAAAACATTACCAGAGAAGAAATATGTCCATGCTACATTTTTATAAATTACTTAAGGCTTTATAGTTTATGCTATGTATTTAGTACTTAATTTCATGATAATCTATAACTACTAACAACATATTTCATTTGGGAATCATTTCTCAATTAAACGATATACTTCTTTATGAATTCCTCATGAAGTAATTCGACTTTTTTATGTTATAAGTTAACAATTTAGGAACCTTCTCAATACTAGAAAGGTGTGAAGTACAAAATTAATTATTAAACACATTTTCTGAATAAATATGACGAATTAAAGAATTAAGGCTTAGCTATGTATAACAAATGTCTCAATGGGATGAGATATTCCAAATATCAATATCAAAATGACTACTGGTAGTCATTACTCTGTATTGCAGATGAATGAGAATGTAAAAAGTTTGAAAAATATTTTTGAATGGTCGAATTTTTATATATATTTTATTTAATTTTTTTAACGTAAATTGCCTAATTTTGTAAGGGAGTTTTGGATTTTTACCTGACTTGTTTATTAATTTCGGATAGTTTTCTATTTATTTATTTTCGATTCTAGGATATCCTCTGAAGCTGCTGAATTAAATTTATTGGGGCATTTAAAACAATTTTGAATTTCTTCATTTTTTTATTAGTTATTTCTTCCTAATGTCATGTCCCCCCTAAAACAAGCAGTTTTAGTGTCCTGTATATTAGTAATGTCAAACATTGAAATCGATTAATACATTTAGATGAATTATTCTATATGTACTTCAATACGTTTATGCTAAACGGATTTATATTGAACTTCCAATATTAGTTTATTTTTTGTATGTATTGTAGACATGCTGTAGGAGTTTAGAGCATGTCTTTTATAATGTTTATTCATTTTGGCATTTTTATTATAAAGATATTGGCAGAAAGCCTATTGGAAATAAATATCCAAACCTTGTTAGATTTATTTACTTAAGTTTATATTATTGAATTCTTGATTTGCCTGGCATAAAGTCAACATTGACTAACTATAAAAATAGCTGCGGCTCTGTGCTATATTATCAAATTATAATTTACTGTATTTATTCCCCCGATTTAATATGAAGCAAATAAAAATTCACTTAGTTTGCTTATATCATCTAACTTTGTTCTTTTTCCACTCTCGTTGGAATATAAACATTCTCAATGAGCGGAAAATTATCGTGGTTGCTTATTTCAATATTCAATATTTGTCAAACCGTATTTCCTGAAACCTACATTGTTCTACATTATTCCATTTTAAGATATACGATACGGGTAAATAAAGTGATTGTTTTCGCCAGATTCAAATCATACATATAATAGTTTACCCTTTTATTAATTCACATATTAGTTCCTGTGTTTACATGTCAGTTTATTTTTCAAAATTTCCCTATATAAAGGTTCCCTAAATGGTATATAAAGATATACCAATAATCATGTACATATATCAATATATCATAAAATACGAATCCAAAGAAATCAGAAAAGAAGGGTCTTAGAGATAAGGAATTACAAATTTGGTCTTCCCCGTTTAGGGAAATGATGGAACTAGTTTAACTTTTTTTGATTAATATATAATTACGTCCTGTAATACTTTTGGATTATTCACATAGAGAGAATTATAATGAAGATTATTTTATTTAAATACCTGATGCCTAATTTCATTTGTGAAGTTTCTTCTAGCGGAAATGTACATAATCGGATCCATGATTCAGTTGTTAATGTGGTAGAAAATTCCTGAAGTTTTTCTTTGACCCTTATTCTTCTTAATTGATTTTATTTGTCTTTTCTATCATGATATTTGCTCTATGGAATTGTTTATATTTGTGAAACGATAAATTCTGCAGTTTATTATACTTTACCTAGTGCAACTTCATTTATTACCTATCTATCTGTGAATGATAAAAATAAACATTTATCGTGCAGCATAATTTCTTGTCGCAAGCGCTTTGTAGTCCCCGGAGATTAGTAGATTTGATTCTGCCTCATCGAGTTTATTTTTTGGGAAGGAAGGGGGCGGGTTTAGGGGAACTGATTTGTAGGGGATGAATCACCCCTGGAGGAAGCGTCTCAGGAATAAATATTCCATTGTGGCTAGAGCCCAGGGGAATGGCCGACGTAAGTATATGCGTAAAAGTTGTAACTGTTGGGTTTATGTTACTGCCTCTATGAAATATTTCCATGGGGCGAGCCTCTAACCCTCAATAGTGTTTTCACTCTGCTGTGATTTATAGGTGTCGATGGGAACTCCACCTCCGCGTCCCCTCTCAATACCGCTCGTTATAAAGCTACCGAAATCTTAATAATACACTCTCAAGTACACAGGCATGACTGAAATTAAATGTCAAATTGATAATATGATTACTCCAATCACACAATAGCGGCACTTTCGGAAATCAGAACCAATGAACATGTTGACTCAATTTCAGAATATTGCAGTCATCAATTGCCCACTCCGGCGAAACTTTATCACGTCAACCGACAAATTAAGCTACATAAAACCCTACTGAGGCTGGAAAAAGTCAGTAATTAATCATTATTAACTAATAACAAACTAATAGATCTGACACAGACATACGGAATACATTTAACCAACATTACCAATAAGATACATACTGCAGATCTAAGAAGCCGTATTGGACTCACCCACCTAATTCTTACTCCTAATTATTTATTTTGCAAAGGACTAAAATACTTAAACGCTAAGTATTTTTAGACCTTTTATACTGCAACAGCCATCGTCATCACGGTCATTACTAAACCAAAATATATTCATACCTCATAAAATTTTAATAAAAAAATTAAAAGTTATATAAAACACAGTAATACTCTTACTAATGGTCTGTTTATACGGTATTTCAGCTCTTTTTCATTTATATTCAAGTCAAAGTTATAATTTCTTAGTGTCTAACAATGGAAGATACTAAGAAATTATAAAGAATTGAATGGAAGCCTCTTGGGAGACTAGATACACATTTCATATCACGAATAATTAATTATATAAATATAGAATTTTATTCACCTTGATTAATTGCTGAAAATGACATTCATCTAAATGGATTTTGTAATTATTTTTAAATAAGATAAATGTTCCTCTGCCGCCTATTGAAAAGATTTTTTGGCAGCATGCGAAGAGTTCTGAAATATAACTTATTAAATCAACTAAATATTGTATAGTAAGTGAAATATTTTACTTAAATAAAATATAACAAAATATAAGTTTACAATAATTAAATTTTGAATCAATGCCTTATTATAAAATTTGATATCAAAAAACTAAAAATGAGTCGAACATACTACAACTGGAAAAGTATGGAATTATTTATATTGAAGTTGAATTCAACTATCAATCACAAATGCATAAGATAACACTGACTATTGGGCAGTTACTATAAGTTCTGGTCATAATAGGAAGACAAAACAGACCAAATAATATTTCGACATAATTCTATTTGATATTGATATTACCATAATAAACAATAGCAACACTAGAAAATGAAAAGAGAAAACAAACGAACTGAATCGTATCTTGAACAGTATATAGGGTGATCAGTAGATCATAGAAATCCAAACGCTCTATTTGGCTCAGGTGTGATAATAGCAAATACTTCTTCTAGAGCTCAACTCAACTTAGCATAAAATAGGACCCGTAATAAAATAATTACAAGAAAACTAATTCGTATTCTTCTCACCCCATGATGATTTATGCCTGGTTACCTGCCGACGATACAATCTGATTATACTCAATAATATCTCTTTTGTTTGAGATTAAAATATACCCGGACTCACATTTACAGTTTCAGCATTAATAGCCGTCTAGTAAAAAGTTTAATGATTCTTTTTTCCTTTAATAATATGTGTTAGAATTTAGCAAATCTTAATTTTCATATTGGAAAGAAAATTATTTAATCCTCAACTAACTTTTTGATTATTCTCACAGAGAAAAATATAATCAAGATTGTTATTTAAAACCCCGATGCTCAATTTCAATTGTGAAGTTTCTTCCGACGGAAATATACATAATCGGGTCCATGATTTAGTTGTTAATGCGGTAGAAAATTCCTGAAGTTAAATCTATTTATCATATCTATCTATAATATTGGAAACAAATATTTAAACCTCAACTAATCGAATAGTGCCCCTTCTAGAAGCCCTTTAACAAATAATATTACAGTATTTAAATTGATATTGTAAGAAACTGATATCACATCTGTGTAACAAGTATCAGGCGACAGATATTCGGTTGCTTTCTTTATTCTAAAACATGATCTCAGATTATATAACAAGGCATTGATACAAAATTTAATTATTGTTATTTTATATTTTGTTTTATTTTATTTAAGTAAAATATACAACAACAACTATACAACATTTACTTGATTTAATAAGTTATATTTCAGATCTCTTTGCCTGCTGCCAAAAAATCTTTTCAATAGGCGGCAGAGGAAAATTTATCTTATATAAAAATAATAACGAAATCCAGTTAGATGAATGTCATTTTCATCAATTATTCAAGAGGAATTAAATTCTAAATTTATATAATTAATTATTCGTGATTACATGAGTCCATGAAATGTGTATCTAGTATCCCAAGAGGCTTTCCCATTCAAATTCTTTATAATTTCTTGGTTTCTTCCATTGTAAGACACTAAGAAATTATAACTTTGACTTGAATATAAATATAATAAGAGCTCAAAACGACTGTACAAACAAAACATTAGTAAGAGTATTACTGTGTTTTATCTAAACATTTTTCCTTAATTTATTAAAATTTTTCTAATGTTTGGTATATTATTTAATAAAATTTTACAAAAATTAATAAAGGAGTAAATAGTTGTTACAGAGGCTACTGAAGTTAATTCTATTTATGAAATTACACCGTAATGTGGAGTTCGGACTGTTTACTTTAAACAAGGATTCATATATATATATATATATATATATATATATATAAATTAGTTAACTGGGTAACTCTTCTACTGAGTTACTTTCAAACGTCGAGTGTCCTTTTATTTTAAGTTTATTATTCAAACGTTTTGAGGCGGTGTTCATTTTTTTAATTGGGATAACTCACAATGAATAACAAATAAGATGAAATCCATTTAAAACATTGAACTCATTCTGAACATTCTTCTAAAGCAAATTTAATGGCACACTATTAACGATTTTCTTTGAAATATTGGCGCTGTCAGTTTAGCGATAAAATTGATTCCTTTTCCTATTAGTCTCTATCTTCACTATTTAGAGTTTATATTAGCAATACTTTTATTTTTGTAGTACATAGGAATGAACGTACACAAACGAAATTTTGTCATTTATAAATAGCAGCTAATATCGCTATAATTATAACTTTTCCCTTGAATGTTCATGAAATTATTTTACGTTATTTTTTTTATTATATATTCCTAATTTGAGATTCGATATTTAATGTTTCTTTGGGAATTTAGTAAGTCTATCCCAAATAATAATCAATTCATTTGAGCTGAAGAGAAATTAACTAGAAGCTGGATATTTGTAATTTTACATTGTTTTATATTTATATTATTTACAGAATTATTCTCTTTTCGAAGATTATGCTGTTTCCAATTAGTTTAGCAAATAAGGCACTTCGTGACATAAATTACCTCAATTCAAACAAATTGATTGAAACAATAGACAATAAATAAATAATATAAAACAGTGAAATTTTCCTGTAATTGCTATATAAGAAATTCATTCAAATTTGTAATTGTCCCGTTGTTTTCTTTTTAAACTCCTTCTGAAGACTCTGCCTTTGTAGGTTCAAGTCGTTCGTATGTGTACTTTTTAATTGAATCAGTTAATACGGTAATAATAATTAATAATAATAATAATTTAACTTCTTTATTAAATATATATATATATTGGTATTAAATTAAGTAGGCTTGTATCTCAAGTCCTTTGTCTTTTTATACTACTTTTATCTTTCGGCAGTGGTATGCCACAGTATGATGTTATTCATAATATACTAATGAAATCGGAGTCCTATTATGAACGAATAGTATAAATAAGATGAATAGATGTATTCTGAAATAATAAATAAACAATAAGAACTCACAAAAACATTTCGTTCTTCCTAATTAAAAAACTGCCTTTTTAATCATACATAAAGTCATAACTCCTTTGGTTATTTTGATTGAAAATAAATTCGACCGTAAATTTCTTATTATATATTAGTAAGGCTTCAAATACATGAAAACGCATGAATAACATTAGATTTTTAGGGTTAGAAGGAATTCATTTAGTTCATAATGTTTACTCAATTTCTTTGAAGATGAGTTTTACTCATGACGCTGATCCGATTTATCAAGTAGTCAAGTAGTGATCTTCAACATTTGTGTATAAATGCATTTACTTACATATGTATGAACCAAGTAAAACTCAAATGCATGCTGCTGTGCAATTGTATATAAACCATGTTTCAATTTCGCCGTCACCTGCAAACGATTCTGTACCAGCGAATACCGTGGAGTTAATATTCTAACTCATGTTCTTAAATATGTTTGTACAAAGAAACCATCAAGAGCAGTTTGCATTCACAGGAGATGTAATTGGAACACATAGCTTTGTATATGACTGACCGTGGTTTTTGCACAGTTAATATGTCAGTGATTAACATTAAATAAAGTTGGGGGAGAAAAGGAGGTTTCCCAAAGAATTTGTTCATATTCAGGGAACCCAAGCGGTAACGTTGAAATAATGATTATACTTGTCTTAATGAATGAAAATGTATAGAAAATGATTTTCTACTGAAGTTGAAATTCCTTTGTTCCTGTTTAATTTAACTCTTTTTTTATGAAAAAAACAGATAAAGATAATGAATTTGAACTAATTTCAAAAATTTTTGAGAATAAAAAGATAATCGGAATCGTTTAGAAAGTCATTTCTTTAGTGCTGCACAAACATCTTTAGTAATAGATTTTTTTTTAGATTAAGAATATATGATCTGTTATTTTAACTTTTATTTATGGTGAATTATGAGGGAATTGATATTTCAATTAAATGGTATTCTCTAGTGAGAGCCACAATTTATTAAAAACTTCAAGAATACTCAATAATGACGGATTAAGTACACAACGGTCTTTAATGAAAAAAAAATAGGATACTCAAAATAAATTATGAGCTCTCATAATAATTTCATTTGACAGTGACGCGTAATGCTAAAAAAAAAAAGCTAATTTGTTAAACGATATTGTTTTGATACGCAACGAAAGAATGAACAATTTATTAGCACATGGCTGAACGTCAAACGAAATAAGAAATAACCCCATTAAACATTTAGCTGAATAAACAGAGCAATTTACGAATTAGAAGCCTAATAAAAGCAACGAAAATAATTGATGACGCGTTTCATTAGGTTCTGATCTCGTTTAATATTTTGAAGAAGTAATATCTAATTATTAATATAAATTAAAATTGCATTAGTCTGGAGAATATTTGATTTTTAAATAATTGCTATATTTAAAAACAATGTAATGACAATTCATGATTCTTTGAGAGATTCAAACCGTAAATATTTTTGTAATTATGCTTACAAATGAAAATTCTCACATGGATAACTGAATTTGACTTATTATTAGTCAGCCCAAATAATATTTTTTGATAAATCTATTGTTAATAAGAAAAAAACTTACAGTTTGTTCCAGGCTGAAGAATGAATGGTCGAATATTTTGGGAATGGTATAATTTGAGAAAAACGTTTGTAGAAAATTAGTTCCACTAAAGTTATCGCAATGTTAAAAAAATTTCTATTCCTCTTTTATTAATACATTTCATGAGTTCTATTTAGCAAAAGCAATTGTTTATGAAATATCTTGCATATTGGTGTGCTGTTTACATATCACTTCTTGATGTATCTATTATCTCCGTTAATTGGATTTTTTTTAAAGAGAGTCAAATCTATGTTTTCATGTATTTCAGTTACATTTATTTACATGAAAACGATGTTTTTAATATAAACACATACAAAAGTATGTACTAAAACCATTTTTCAAAAAGCAATTTTATTAAAGTATTTCAATATGAATATTGTAAACTCCTGTTTTTGTAACACAATGCTGTCTGTACTAGTTTAATATCCTCTGGGTATAGCCCGCTCAAATTAATACATAAGCCAATCGTTCAAATGTTACTCGTTGTAGAGACTAATATCATTTTAATTAATATATTTTCTGAAAATTGTGTCAAAAATACGAGAGTTTTAAATGGTACGCCTGAGTTGGAAGCAAACATGCTACAAAAGAAATGCGTATATTTTGCAAATGTTCTCAACTTCTAAATACTTCCATATCAACTATTATACACAAGAAAGCACTGAGTAATCTTTTGAAGTGTTGAATATTCACCAATATTACAATCGAAAATACTCAGAATGTTTTATTGCAATTATATTTTGGATTTGCTTAAGAGTTTCATTATTTGAAAAATACAACTTCATGTCAAAATTGTTTCTGTAACGCCTTCGTTAATAAGAAACACGTTTTATTCTTCCTTGATTCGGGTTCTTTAGATACATTTCTTTTTGTGCCTCCTTTAGTTTGGCAAAAGGAATTAAGAAAAAAATATATTCTTGATTGTCTAATGAATAGATTTGAGTTGTTTTGAAGAAAAACAAAGCTTACATGACGTATATAGATATCCAGGGGGACTAAAGTGATTTTTCGCAGTATTTAGTACGTACGGCTGTTAATCACATTTGATTCATTCATTCAGACATTTCACTCAGATATTTATTGTTTTGTTGGAAGCTGGCAAGGTTAAACCAATAAACTAAAGCCATATAAAGCACACGCTGAGAATATTAGAATATCTATAACTTCGTTGGAGGGTGTTTCCTTCAGTAATACCTCAAGTTACTCTTTAGTATGGTTGTAATTTATAGAAGGAGGGGATCAGGGCGGCTCCTTTGAAGTTAACACAAGCTGTACTTTCCTCAGTCAAGAATTAATTTTCTCTTCAATTTTTCATTCCCCTTCAAAACATAAATTTATTTCGCCTCCTTCTTTCATGAGCCGCCGCATTTAGGCGCCAGCAACGACCCTCGTCGTAACCCTTTCATCAAGGCTACATAGGCGTAAGAAGTGAAAAGGATCCTGGAACATCTTTGCTTCATAGCATTTCCTTTATGACTTTCACACTACATTATAGAACGGCTTATTTACTTTATTTAATCATTGGTTGTTATAGATATTAATTATATCTAGCATGCTGGATTATAGGGGATTTTACATAATTATGTGTTACTCCTCATTGTCGGGTTTAATTACAAATGGTTTACCTATGTCTTTATTTATGAATCTTCTGGGTCAAACACCTTATTCAAAAAAAAAAAAAAGCTTTTATTTAAAACATATTTATTTTTCAAAAATAGCCTGTGCTATTCAAGGGACAAAATTAAAAATATTTATAATAAATTAATTTGAGACCTATTCATATATAACCTGTTGTAACATTAAAACTGTTTTTTGTACTAAGCCTATTACTTCATCTATTTTACTTAATTCTAGTCATAAAGCTTGGCTGTGTTTTAACAAGAAGTCAAAGTTTATATGGACACAATAAAACAACGTAGGTTATTTATAGGTTGCATATTTAAAATTATTCGAGTCCATTAAAGAAATATATCTAATAATAATCCTTGATTAAGCCTCAAGTTGTATAAAGCTTTTTGAGGGCGGGTTGTGGAGTTGTGTATTTTATAAAAACGACTAGAGACCAGCTATTCTCAATTAAGTAAGCTACTCCATTGGCTCACAATTTTTAACGGAATATGTTCATAAGTAAGGACGTATAAAGTTCCATGAACAATGTCCAGTGCCCTTAGAGATACAGAGATACATATTTTAAGTACAAGAATATGATTCATATAAAAGCTTTTACTCATTCCAACGTCCTTATGCAGTCAATAATGTACATATAACTATGATATTTATAGTTTTAAATTCTATGTTTTTTCCATTTTCGAAAATTTACTTAACAATAAATCATGTTTTTGATAATGGCACATATTCCTTAATTGCTAATATAAAACTATAATGCCATCGTATTTTCTACAAAAGTTGCAGATTTTTGTAGGCTCAAATTACGATATATCTTATGGAATTTAAAAAAAAACAAACGTTAGATTAGAATGTAAACCTTTCTCACTGTCTGAATGTTTAGGTTGAAAGCTGCTGACCGAACATGAAATAGCAATATGCATTTTGAAGTTAGAGAATAGAAACCATTAGAATATTAAGATGATAATGGAATAGTATTGCACACATTTTGTGGGTGTTTATTATGAAATAGTTCTGAAATTTTAATTATGTAATAACGACAATTATAAAATGCTATAAACTGATAGATCTGAACAAGATACGTGGCTACACTACTAGCTAAATCTGATCTTTCACTTGAGCATAGTCTGGACTAGGGGGCTGGCAGTTCTCGCCAGTTAATAAGGACAATCTAGCAATAAAGGATCTTGTCAGTAATTCCCCTCGACAATTACTTAACACACAAATAGGATGAGTAAGTAAAAGGAGCTCCAAAGGATTTAAATTATGCCAGTTTTTACAGTCATCACAGTACGTTGAATTAGAAAAAAAACTGAAGGAAAAGATTGACTATACGCTTTAAATGAAATTCGTAATACATCTAAAGAGCAGTACAGTAATATGTATATAAAGAAGCTCACATAAGTATATTTAGCTATCTAAATATATATTTGGCCAACTAAGGATTATTTGGGAAATTAGATCAGAGAAGATAAATTAACGGGAGCAGTTCTATCAGCTGATTATAAATCAATGATTGCTATATTTCATTTACATACCACAAGTAATGGTTGCTATATAAATAAACTGGAAAATTATGTACTTGTTATATACAGTGATATATAGAATCCTGTGATTAATAAGATCTACAGAAT
Organism: Riptortus pedestris; assembly: GCA_019009955.1. NCBI lineage: Eukaryota > Metazoa > Arthropoda > Insecta > Hemiptera > Alydidae > Riptortus > Riptortus pedestris. Next base: position 114,059,802 of record CM032233.1, on the reverse strand, counting down.
CCCTGAAGTTTGCTAAATATCTAAATCAAAATAATTTATCATAAATTTATAACAGACTCTTAAGTTTTATCTTTGTCCCTGTTTACATTTTGAGCTCTTTTATTTATTTGTTTTTACATTATTTGTGCTTTTAGTGACTCAATGATCAGTGAACCAAGTTTTGAAATTCTCACGAATGTGATTTCAATAGTGTACTATTTGGGGCTTGCAGTTATCAAAGCAATTAATTAGAGGGTGGCGCAGAATCGAAAATTGACAATATTATAAAGCATATGTGGGCAACAACCGGCCCGCGAGACATTTCGAAAAACCCAATTAAAAAACAATATTACACTACTTAGTCCAAATGAGGATGATGAGGGGAGATTTGGGCGTTTGGCAGTACTTATAAATGCGAACAGTTCTTTTCAATGATGGAAGTTAATAAATCAAAACATCGCACAAGGCTGACTGACAATAATTTGGAAAATTCTTTAAGTCTTTGTATCAGTGGAATTAATCCAAACATCGAGGGATTAGTTTCCCAAATTCAAGTTCAAGGGTCTCATTGATTACGGTGTCGCTATTTAACTTTCATTGTTTGTAATAATTCTAAATTTTACGATTTATATATAATGTTGTAACAATTTTTTTCATTCCATTTTTTTATTTTAATAAATTTTATTATAATTACAGTGTCGTATTATTTAATTTCTGATATCTATCGTTAAAGATTATGAACACTACTTTAAAATGGACGACTTTTAAAAGTTACATGTCAAAGGTTCCCCATACCTGTTTTAAAGCAATCTCTGCTAAGCCAAATTGGTCGGATTGATACATTCCTCTGAGCTTAAAAATAATCATAATATGAGCCTTTAAAATGAAATGAAATTGACGCATGGGTGCAGGGGGGGGGTTAGGGAGTGAATAGTTAATAAGACTTGAAAAAAGATACTTGGCAAAGTATAAAAGTTACAGACGCCAGCTGAAAATTACCCGACCATTCAGATTATAGATGATAAATCAAAGGGAAGAGCAGTTCTGGTTGGTTAATAAGAGCAATCTAGCGGTAAAGGATCTTGTTCATTTCTCCCCTTGACAATTATATAATCCATAAATAGGATGGATAAGAAGGAAGGGGGTTGAAATGAGGCGAGCAGTTGGAACCATTACAGAGAGCTGCAGCTTTACTCCTTGGCAAGCTCGGAGCAGCGTTGATTTGTCTCCCTTACTCACACACGCTCCTACGGGGCCCCAACACATTTGTCTCCTTTATTTAAGGCTTTCACGACATTTGTTTGTGAGTGTGTTTTTTCCCCCTTTCAATGTGAGTGATTTTAGGGATCGGTGATTCTCCAATTGCCTATTAGTCATTTCTAAACAGTAACAACACAGGTCCTGTTTACCGATATTTATGTAAGTTGAAAATATTTCTTTATTGCAACTTTTGAAATATATTGAAAAGAAAATGTCGTCTGAGGACAGGAGCTCATATACGAAAAGAACCAAAATGCATTTATTATTATACTTAAAACATAATAGGATCCTTCAATAAATTTTTCCTAGTCAGCTCAAAGTGAACTATGAAAGTCCGTCACGCGGGGCTGCGTTAACTAAATATATTTCCCATGTGCAGCACATATTTGAATTTATCTCAATACATGAAATTCCAATGAGGACAATATTTGGAATTTAGCCTTCAAATAAAGTGCTTCATGACATAACAGTTTATTGTTAATATGACATGAGTAGGAGTGGGGGTTTACAGAAGGCCGAAAACTAAAAAAAAATGCAAATATCACGGTTAATAATCAATATAGTGAAAACCCGTACATAACAACATTCATGGATTTTTTACATTTACAATACGTTTGATTCTATACAGTTTTTCTATCCGACGAATAATAACGAAGATTTTCTTCAAAATTCTTCCCCTCTAAGTGGTCCGATTTTAGCCGATAACGAACTTGATATTTATTTTTACATACAACGTTTAAATATCGAGTTTGGTAACGATCAAATAAAAATTGCGACAGCTAGAGCGTTAACAGACAAATATATATACATACTTACAGTTGTGAACGGACCTCATTCTCATCATCTCCTGGGTAGGATCGATGGACATTTCAGGAAACTTTTCGAAAATCCCGTCTTGAGTACGCCCTCAATAGCGGATTTCCCTTGGGGAAAATCTGCTGAAAATTAAAATATTTGGCTCAGCACCCCATGATAAGCCCAGCGCGTCTGCATTAGTAAAAAGTCCGTCACACAGACGTTGCGTAAACTAAGCAGATTTCCCACGTACTGGTATAACAAACTTATAATCTCATCTCACCACATATTATATATTTCGAAGTACAACCGAAGAGTAGGAGGGGGGGGGGTACTGAATTCTGAAAACAAGAAAGTACTCGCTAAATACTAGAGCTATGAAAAAATGCATAAAACAACATAAATTGTAGGCCTTCAATAGTTTAACAAGATTGTTTCCATAACATTTTACGCGAAACGACTAATTATAACGGAGATATTTGGAATTTTCCCAACCCTCCTCCCCCTCTATTCCAAGTCTAATGTCCGCCTACAACAAATATGATCTGAGTGTCGACAAAACGGTGAAATACCGAGTAAATTAAATAATAAGCTTAATGAAATCAATGATTAAATGAACTTTTATGCACAATTGATTATTACGTGGATCAATGGTATATGATATGCTCATTACTGTCCGATGACTATTAATTCATTAAACTGTTTTCTCTAGAATGTAATCAAATATTCAGCCATAAAAATATCAACCTCTAAAGTATTATATTCTGAAAATTTTCCTTGACCAAAACGAGATACTGATGCAGTTCATGAGGGGAATTTTCGAAAGCTTCTATTGTTGGTAGTACAAAATAAACAATTTAGAGGCAAGAGAGTTCAGAGAACAATATTTAAAAGCTATTTCTGAAACATTTCTCATTAAAGACTCTGAAAATTTATTACCTTTACTACGTCTTTCCCTGTCGGTGTTTTCTTCATATATATAAATGTTGGCCAACATATATATATAATTTAACAACCAACAAAAAATATCAAAAATATATCTAGAGATCAAGTTTGTTAATGCATGCAAGGTATTCACGGTTAATTGTTGTTCAATAGTTATTTATTTGACTCGAATATTAACCATTCTGTGTTTTGATCCCAAAGGAAACCACCACTCCTATTGTCCTCGCTATTAAATTTTTTCTTTATGCCATTATATCACTGAACAACTAATTCCTAGCTTAAATATCAACTCTTTTTTTTTTTGAATAGGATATTTACTAAAGGAAATATAGAGAAATATGAAATTACGTCATCTGTGAGACATTCCAGAGTTTATGGAACCAGGTCAGACAATATTGATACAGCGTGTCGGGAATTTCATTGGACAGCTTCATCCAGGCTCATGAATAACTAAGTAATTAGTTTCAAGGGAAGAAGGTTCACAGTCGTGGGTTGATATCCTCATCGACATTCGTGTATTACTAAGAATGAACGTATCAGCATCACGGGATGATGAAGGTATAAGATAAATAGAAATAAGGTAAATAGAAATAATCTTATTCGATGAGAAATAATGATAGACCGGGGAGAGGAGGAAACGCTAACACATTAGAGATGCTGTCTGTGAAATCTCAGCAATTTGAAGCTGTTGGTTCAATTGAGTAGATGGAAATTGGTGTAGATTGCAACTGAGAGGCTAGAAAATGGCCATGCGTGGGGCAAAACTCCGCTCCAGACACCTCTCTTATAACATCTCAATTTAAAATATATCTCAGGTATAGGTATGTTGAAGATCAATTGTAGAGTCCAAAGCTGTCTTAAAGCATCAACCGTTAAAAACATTCCATCACGCTGGGGCGTGGTTTGCTAAACGGATTTCTGATCTTCTGGAATGTCTCTGAGAGCTCGGCATCTCATATTTTCCCTTTAGTAAGACCCTATGTAATCAAGACTTGAAATATATGATAGACATGAAATCTTCAGGTTATAGGTATTAGAGATTGAACTATAAATGGTATGAGCATGAGCAAACTGAAGGAAAAAAAGCTAAAACTCGTTGAATATTCTAGTCAATGAAAAGTGGATGGAATAAGGTGTGGGGCATTTAATTACCAGGAACATTGGCTTAACATTTTTCTCTTCAACGAATGATGATATTTCTAATTTTTCATTTCCTCCCGAATTCCCACAAAAGTGACAGCTCGTGAGCATTTATGGTCACATAAAAATTTAAACTTTTTTTCGTTTGATACAAATTTAAAGTATTTTTTTTCATCTGCAACGGTCGGAGGTTCTTGCCCGTGTCCGTATTGGACACACAAAATTAACACATAGTTATTTATTGAAAGGCTTATTCCCACCAACCTGCGATTGTTGTAATGCCCATCTTAACGTCTCACATCTTCTCCTCAATTGTAAGAAATATGATCTTCCAAGAAGAGCTTTGAGCCTTACTTAGAGAACTCCTTACAGACTATGAAGAATAAATAAAAAGGCTTTTTGCATTTTTAACTGAAACTTGTTCGTTCCAAGAAATATAGAACCTACCAATGACTAATGACAATAGTAGATGCGGTATAATGTGATAAATAAATAAAAAACTTAAAAAGAATGATCGATGGGCTTTTGTAAAAGCTTTTCAAAAATCCAGTCTGGAATATTAGTTCTCACTATTGGACAATCACTAGTGCTAAAATCATAATTGAAACCTTCAAATCATAAATACCTCATATGTATGAGTCAAAAACAGACCGCGGACGACAGGTCCATAACACTATCGTTTCTGCAGGTATTTAATGCAAATCTGGTATTTTTAAATTGTTTTACCGGGCTTTTCTTAATAGAAATTAGCAAATGAGGCAGCACTGGCGACGCGATTACTCACAACATTCATGAAATATATATACAATCTATTGCAAAATGACAGTTTATGACTAAGAATTTATTAGATTTGGTAGAAATTTATATTTTTTAATAATAACTAAAATAATTTTTGAAACAAACGCGAATTAATTTTAATTTTATTTAATTCTGGTGGATTTTAAAGCAAAATAAATCAATGACTTCCTGTTTTTTCCTGTTTTCCACGCAGAGTATCCCTATAACGTGGGAATTTATTTTCATGTTGTGTGCTCCATCCATTGGATACTACACACATTTCAGCATTCCATTATAATATTTCTTATATAATAATTGTAAACATTATAGAACAATAAATTAATTAAATAAAAACAAAAATAAAGTAAAAAAAAAAGAAATAAAATAAAACATATGTATCATTACATTACATAACATTACATATGTGTACAACAATAGGTGTATATCTACAAAATGGTCTCCAAATCTTGAATAAATGCATTAAATCCCTTGTTGAATTTGAGTAGAAGTTTCGGTTTGTCCGTCGGCCAAGTTCCGTTTTGTAAGGTAATGTACTTGATGAGTTTTGTTCTTGGTCCGTCAAGTAATGTACAGTCATATAAGAGGTGGTCACATGTCTGTTCAGTCTCATCGTCCCATTTACATGTAATTGTGTTTGTTAGTTTAAATTTGTACAAGTAACTCTTCGTAGGTCCATGTCCTGATATAAATTGTATTTGTTTAGAATTGCTAAGTGTTATTTTTTAAATCAATGACTTGTTGCAGTTTTTTTTAATATTTGGCTATACATAAGGCCACGACAAAAACAGCACAATTGTTACGACTAATCCAATGACGAGTCCTAGATGTTATGATTGTATTAAACAATCTCGTAAGTATTTTGTAAAGGGTGGACAATATTAGCTAAATGTAAAAATTGTCTTTAAAAAAAAGTGACTAAAATTACAGAGATTTAAGTTGGAAAAAGAAATGTGAGATTTTGTGAGGAATGTAAAGAGGGAAGAGAGGAGGAAAGGGGATAAGGGTATCCATGTACCTACTAATGACTGGTCTCGATCAATTAGTAACCATGTTTGATCATTAACTGAGGTGGCATTTCCTGTTTAAATTCTGCTCGCCGTTCCTCGAGCCTCCTCAAACTACAGCCCAAATGAGCGTGTTAGCCTCTGGAAAGTTATGAACTTAAAAAGAGACAGAATGTAGTAGCAATAGCGTAAAAAAATGCGACTGAGTGAGTGTGTGCGCGACAGAGAGAGAAAGAGTGATGGTGTGTGTGTGTGAGAGAGAGAGAGAGAGAGAGAAGGGGGGGGGGTTGGGAAGGGGGCAGAGGGGAGGTCCGGGCTATAAATATCGATAGCCGATTAGCAGAGCAGGCTTTAATTGGGGCCACACAAGGAGGAACTGAGAATTGGGGCTCAGGGCCAGCCTAACCCAAGTCACTCCAACCCTTTATCAAAATTGAAGTCAGACGCCAAAGCTTTTCCAAAAGTATTTATACGAGCAAAGTGGACGGCGGTAGTCCAGCGATTGGAGCTCTGGATTACTCTGCGACAGATAAAAGGTTCAAACCCCGAAATCATCAGTTCCCCCTGTCACTCAGCATCGTGAGATAAATGAGCAGCTACTTGTCCTCAGTCTAATGCATTTAAAATAAAAAGTCCTATTGTTCTGTTGACTTCGCAATTGCTAGTTAATCACGTAAATTTGGATAAATGTATTTCTATGAACTTGAAGATTGCTTGACCACTGCCAATACACGAGAACTAGATGACCCAACATAGTCACTTCATAGACATTAGAAGTGAATAATTTGCCTTTATTTAGATTATCTTGGTCTTTTTTAAAAAAATGTTTAAAATAAAGGGCAGAGTGTGTCCCCAATATTCGTGATAAATAATTCAGATACTATTCATTTAATTTTTAAAAAATTCCGAAGCATAACTGATATATTGATTGTTTTTTACAGAATTAAAAATATGTACTCAGGTATTACTTTATATATGTTGGCCTCCGTGGATCTGATCATTCTGAGTCATTACGTGGGTATTACTGAAAACAAAAAAATCTCATAAGTCTTTGTGCATTAAGGGAATCAGCTTTCATAATATGGACTATCTTCGACTCTACAGATAATTGGGCTATACACGGAAGTGTCAACACAAATTCACGTTCTTGACACACACACACAGCCAAGCTCAAATTAATTTAACAACTGTTGTAATAAATAGGACAAAAATAAACCCGTTTCCAAAACTATAATTTATGAGCCTAACACACTCACAAAACACATTTACAGTAAACAAAAAATCGCCCCTCATCCGTATACAAGTTTATAATATGTGATGATAAAAACACAGCAGCAGTACAATCAAAGCACAATAGATTTGAAAAAAAAAATGGTTACTACTCTAAAACACTCATAAATGCAATAAAATTATTTTTAAAGTGTTTATTTCATTTTAATATATATATACTCAACCGCAAAAAAAACCGGACACTTAGATTTAGTCTTATAATTTTGTTAAATACTTAATATATATGTATATTAATCTTTTTAATTAAAATAATTGGTTAATCTATAGGTTATTTAAACAAAATCTGCCAAAGGTGAATCATTTTTATTGATTATTTACACAAAAATACAAAATAAAAAAACAGAAAAAGATAAATTAACACATTTAAAAAAAAAAAAATTATTCTTCATTTTTATTACAGTGAATGGTAGACTTCGCTACCCCAAGCGTTTCGGCAATGTAACGTAAGCTCCGGCCTTCCATCTAAGTTTGAAATACCCATTATTCTGGACCGAAATAAAAATAAAACATTAATTAAAGAAAATGCTTGGTTAATAATTAAAGATGTTTAAATATGCGAAAAACTACTTACAGTTTAGAATAGATCAACTTCACGACAAATAAATCTAATCTGAGTTTTATCTAATTGTTTACTAATCCTGAAGGGATTAGTTCAATGGACTTAGACTCTAAATTCTCTGTAATAACTAGAATACCCACATAAAGAAAATTGCTGAAAATTAGCTTTTAATACGACAAAAATGAAGTGTCCGGTTTTTTTTTTTTGCGGTTGAGTGTATATAAAATGTTTTGAGCATTGCCGTTCAAGTAGTTTTAATGAAATTTAAAACAATTTTTTTTAAATGCTAGTGTGATATGTGGACAAAATTTAACAATACTGCTTTAGAGTAGATTTATTCATCATGAAATTAGAGAAAATGAACCCTTTTTGATAAGGAGCGGCAATGCTCAATACACACTGTGGATGAATATAAATAGGGTGTTTTAAAGAAGAAAAAATGTTTTGAGCCCAATATGGCTATACTTTCAACCAATATAAGAAGCTGGTTTATAAAGAACATATTTATATAAATATACATATGAAACCAATTATTCGGGTACAATAATTCTATCACAGCTCTTCATTCGCACACCAAATCCCTTCCAGTAAATCATTATTCTCCACCACTCAAAGAAACGACTTCCTTTTTATAAATACTAATTGCACTATAGGAACTCCGGACTACTTATCAGTATTCAGTAATGAGATTATACTCGTATATATAGCGAAAAGTAAGGAAATATCAGTGGTATTGTCATGTGGCTGGTTAGTGTCGTAATTGAATGGCTTCGAAGGGCGAGTTAGGAACGGTCTAATAGGACCACGATATTTATGTTCTCTGCGCTTTCCTTCTCCACGGCAAAAAAAAGAAGACCCATTAACCAACTGTCTTGACCCTAATTTACCCCTTGTTTTCAAACTAGTGTTTCCACTTGACGTTTCATTTTGCCACTTATGTTGGTTGTTCTCCATTTTTGCAGGTTTCAATAAACAGTACTTCCTGTAGGTTTGAGTTATCTCGGGAAGATTCACTATTCTGTGTTTGTAAGCGGTCCCGAAACCGAAATTCTCAATAGATGGACATGGAAGCATTTCATACAAGAGATGTTAATTGTTGCGCTCCGATAAATTATACCAACTGACTACTAGGTGCCACAGCCTCAGCTGTGCCTGGGCATGAGCCACAATCTCATATCGGTGAATGAGATCATTGGCCTGGTTCCCCCCTCGGTGGACCCTAAGCCTCCGCAAGTCACGCATTCATCTATGCCTTACCCTCGCCCTGCTGAAGTTTCTTTTTTTCCTTTTTATTGTCTTCAATTCTTTAATCAAAGCTCTAAAAACTTAACCCCTCCCCCCTTCTTCTCTCACACACACACACACTTCTCTCTGTCTCTCTCACACACACACACACACACGCACACACACACACTCACACTCACTCTCTCGCTCCCTCTCTCTCTCTCTCTCACACACACACATACACTCACTCACTCTCTCTCTCTCTCTCTCTCTCTCTCTCTCTCTCTCTCTCTCTCTCTCTCTCTCTCTCTCTCTCTGTGTGTGTCTTAAAAGCACAGGTCGTTTCAGACATGTTTATTAGATTAACTTAGCTTCTGAAATCTCACCAGTGTTTCATGTTTAGGCTGCAAATATTTTAATAAGTACAATTTTCTCGCATACGAGATAGAAATCATCTTTTTTTTTTACTATTAAAAATATTTACAAAATGTCTGCTTGGGAGCCTAAATTCACAGAAAAATGTATTCTAAACAACAAATCTTTTGATGATGACTTCCCAAAATTTTCTAAATGAAATGAGTACGAAAATATTGGTTTCATTGATTCATTAGAGAACAGATAAAACAAATTGTGATTGCGCAACAGATGAAATGATAGACCATGAGGCTGAATGATAAGAGGTAGGCTCAGGAAATAGTAGTTTGATAAATAAAATTGGAGTAGCGTCGCTTGGAGTAGAATCATTAATGACGGTAAACGATTATTCTTGAAGTTGCCATGGTCAATAGAGCCTAGCAAGTGTAAATGAAATCAGGTGTTTGAAGATAAACATAAAAAAGGAAATTGCTTTTCCCCGAGTTGAAAGGAAGTAGTAGCCACAACTGTGGTCTGCTATTCTTGGAAGTGAGGAAGTAATTTAACAGCATTTCGGTGACGAAGAGGAAGTGGTAGTACAGCCAATCCATACGGTGCCCATTTCAATAGAAAAGCATTGCACTTAACTTAAGTGTAAAAGTATCTTAACAGGCCGCCAACGACGAACATCATTACCGGCAATTATTTCAAGCCTTTATTACTTTCAAATTAGAGGTTATTATCCTTTAAATACTGAACAGCCTCTGCTTGTGGGGTATGTTTTCAATTTAGTCTTCCTTAGTGCCAGTTTAAGGCCAAAAAGTGTGCCAAACACATACTGAGCGGCACGCACACCTACAACCCTGCTCACTTTCATCAAAACTCAAGGTCTTCAGCTATATATCGATAATATAAGAGGTTTTAGGAATTAAAAACAATAAATAAATGAATACTGTTCATCACTTAATATGACCCCGTTTCATTCAGAGAAGTTACATCTCAGTTAACTGTAACTTCAATATGCCTGTATCAATAGGCTTCGATCTCCAAAATTTATAATATTTCTTGGCATCTCCTCAAGATTTTTAAACATGGCAAGTTATTTAAAATATAAAATCGTCACCCCTGGAGCATTGTACATCTCATGCAATCATTCTTTTCAAACACAGTGATCTGTTTTAGCACACTTCCCTAAAGGTAAACCAGTAATTTAGGTTGTACTCGATTTACGCGACTTTCGGAAATTTTCCCCAAATGGCATATACATATATCTGCTGCGTTAGTGGCCGCGATTTTAGTCCCATGGTCTTCAAGCTTCTTATTGGAAAGTTTAATGCAAAACTAAAAATCTAGCTACCGGTAGAGAAAAAAAAGTCTTTCTCCTTCTCAAAAATCTATTGAGCACTTCTGCTTCCAGATCCTTCATGATTTTGAAAGACTTACTGCTAAATTGACGTGAAAGAGAAATGTCTTAATTTCAATCGTACACGTATCTGGTGTCCTTCACTCCCAAAACACCAAGTATTAAAAACATCAGAGAGAGAGGAATAGAGAGAGAGTGTGAGAGAGGGAGGAGAGTCAGTCAGACAGATGGAGAGAGAGAGGGCATATATTAAAAACGGTCAGCAAAATAACATATTAATCCTACTCTAAAATTATATATTTAAAAGGCTTTGGTTTTTTGTTTACTTTCATCTAGTTTTGTTACAATTTAAAAACTTTTTGCTACTTATAACTTTTTTTTTTAATAAAAACGAATATGTTATGGTTTCACAAACCTCTGTTTCGTTCATTGTAGCTCTGAAGAATGATACCAATGGTGTCCGAAACTACTAGCAGTAAAGATAAACTCATCTATTTGATGGATTATATAATTTTTATAGCCGATACCAAACCATCCTTGGTTATCGCTCAAAATGTTTGAAAAGTCACATTGTTATTTACGAAATTCTTTAAAATATTGAAACATTTAATGAAGCTAATACATTAAGCATGTTCTGATTTCCAGCAATGAGGATATTCCATTGAGAATACCACGCAACTTTGGATAGTAGGTAACCTACTATGGAATAAAACAACCGAAAAGTCGCTAATACTGAAAATAAAAGGCTAATTATAACCGATTTCAGCTTATTACATAATTATACTATCCTATTACAACTTTATAACTAGATAACCAAAGCCAAAGCAAATTAATCTGTATCAATAAAATCATAACCATTTAACGATTGGTTGAGGATATAAGGAGTGACTTGAAAAGAATTTTAATACTAGTCCATTAGACTGAGCCAAGGTTGCACGTCTTGATGATCTCCCTCGATTTAATGATCCCGGAACCGTTATGTAGCGTGTTAAATCTTGTCAGCAGTTGATCGGTCTCAAAAGCTATATTTATGATATTTACACAACACCTATGGACCACTTGTCGAAGATCAAACCCAAAAGCACTAGAGAATTAATGAAGGGTGGCCATGCTAATTTTGAATGATTTATTTTCACCGGATCTGGAGGCCTAACTAAATTGATGTTATTAAGGGGCTTCTTGTTAGGAGCGAATTATGTCTTATTTTGGGTGATTCGAAAATTTGTTTCATATTCAGTATTATGAACAAAGTTTTTGTGTTTCTCAATTAGGCAACAAAATTAAATAAGCTTAATTACGTATGTTGGAAAATAAATCAACTAAAAGAATAGTCCTAATTTAGCATGATCTTCTTTTATTAGGAAATAAAACTTTTACGCATTTAAAAGCATAAAATAATAACAAACGTAGAATATTAACCCCCCCCAAAAAAAAACCAGGAACAAGGTTACAAAACGTTTTGATCTAAATAGAAATAAATCATTGAACAATTGAATAGTTTATGGATCGTCCCTGCGGCAATTATTTATTACTAATGGCACAGTTTGTCATTAGATGACATATTCAATAGAAAACAATGGCAGTTGGTGCTTATTTTCTCAATTTAATATCAAATATTTAATTTATGTTTCAATGAAGGAAAAAAATCTCTCATTTGCTCATTACATTTTTAGTGAATAGTAAATTTCAGGACAGTATAAAATAAATGAAATAATAGAAACGAAAAGCCACACCATGAGACAATATAACTACAGGAATATAATTTAGGTCTCATTTAGGCACAACAATGGACATTTCAAATCCAGTAACAGTATAAAAACTATTGCCAAAAAGTATAATGAAGCCTATATTTGTCAGTTGCACGAATTTCGAAATATCAATTACAATCACACATGTATTTTCTATGTTGATAGTACTCCGAGCATAAGCTCACAATACTCTAATTTGAGTGAGTAAGTTTATTTTTCATCACTTTTTGTTTCCATTTATTAACTAAACATTTATGTTAGTTCTCATAATAATGAGCCCAATGGGGCTCTTTTGTAGAAAATGCTAGGCTTTATGGAAGTTTGGCAACTAAATAATCGCTATTTTTAATTCTCAGAGTCCAATTGTGTTTTATTATTTTTGTTATTCATTAAGCGGTTCGTTTGTGATGATTATTTTATGTTCATTTCAACCCTTCTCGACATTCCACATTCTTCCACGACCTCTTGTCACCACCATTTATTAGTCCATCAAAAATAAAACTACCAGGAATTTTTTTTTGTGCTACTGGGTTTTTTCTTCAATATTTTTTTCACATGAAAAATGTCTGTTTCAACTATTCTCAATAAGCAAGTAGATGATTTTTATTAGCAGATTTCCCTAAAGGGGGCTATTGTGGTTGTACTCATGACGCGATTTTCGAACATTTTCTTCAAATGTCCATCGATCCTGCCCAGGAGATGAACGAAAATTTGAAATATCTCCGTTACTATACGGCAGATCGAAAACTTGTATAGAATCAATCGTATTGCAAATTAAATTTACTATAAATATTGTTATATAAATTTATTCTCTATTTTAATATTAACCGAGATATTTGCATTTTTATTAAATGTGGGTGGATAACGGACGAGAGTGCGTTTCCCGCCAAAAGCTAGTACGGCCTTTTTCGTAATTGTTTGGCTCTCGTGAAATTTCTCTATTGTAAAACTTCACGAGGAAAATTTGCTTAGTTTACGCAGCCCTGCGTGACGGACCTTTTGTTTTTCACTTGCAAACTAAGAGCTCTATGAAACTGACACTGTCACTACTTCTTTCCCCACTGGTTTTCATTATCATTTCTTCTTAGGATCAATTATTATTTATATTCTCTATATTGTATTTATGATTGAAGTAATTACTGTGTGTTCGTAACTATTTTTGAGTATAATCATATTTATTTATTTTTCCTCTACTCATAATCAATGAGCACTGAAATTTCAAAGAACTCTAAATGATTAGAATGAGTCATACATTAACAGGATTAGTAGAATCGGGGAATAGCCTTGCATTCTACTGGAGCTTTCAACCGAAATCCACGAACACAAAGCAGTGGATTTTGAAACCCCTCTGTTGGCAGACTTTGTCGTATATGTAATCCTTCACGCACTAATTCGCATTTCCCCAACCATTACTTTATCGACTTTAAATAACTAAATAATCGTCGGTGCGCACGGCATAGACGCGGCGGGAAATATACTATTCTATCAAAAGGACGTGTAAGTTTTGACGGCCGCTCAGCTCCTCCATACTCTCAATAATACGTGTGATGATTGCTGTAAATTGCTACATGTGGAAAAGACGTCGGTGGCGGCGGCCTAGGGAGTTAAGTATTAATTTTAAAGGGGCCACCGTTACGGCACGCAACCCCCTCTGCACGATAATACTTCTAACTCTAATTACAAGTCTGCTCGGGACGAATCGAAAGGTAGCTTACTCTTTGCGGCTACTCGAGACAGCCTTTATCGCTGAAGCTAATCATTCAGCGATTCTGAGAGCATTACCCCCCCCCCCCCACCCCCCAGTAGCCGATACTTTCTAACTCAACTCTTTCTCACTTGCAAATGATACCTTGCCATCCGTCGTTTTAATATTACAGGAGCGCATTCATTCAAAACCATAATGTTCCTATTAGGAAGGCGTTTTTGTTGAATGTATTATTCTTTTCTTGTATTACCAGTGAATTGAATGCATTGAATTACAGTAATTATTATCAGGTGTTGAGATAACAAGGCTATTAGCTAGCTCACTTTTCTCACTCTTAATTAAACCCTTAGAGCAATTTTCTTCCAGGTAACTAAATAAAACTAGAAATGAAGGGGCTATAGCTATCACGAGCATTAGAGTAGGACATAAATGTTTTTACATATTCTGATGCTTCCCATGGTAATACATTACTTTTTTCCTTCTCATTTACTAGATCCTTCTTACCAGGGAATCCACAACAATAAATATTTGTAAGAGCCAAAACTATGAAATAAGCTGAATATTATTATTATTTATTTAAGATGCCGCTTCGTTGTTTAAACGACTAATTAATTAAAGTAATTCCCTCCCTAACTTTTTATTATTATTTATTTGAGATGCCGCTACAATGGCGATTCTTCTTTTAACATGTTAGAATATAATTTTACAAAATTAAATAAATATTAAAATTTTTACAAAGCTAAATGTTACAAATGTACATAACAATTAGAACCATGCCGATACAATGGCGATTCATCTTTTAACATGAGCTGGGAAATAGTAATTTAAGTTTAAGCAAGTAATACTTATGTTTATTAACGAGTTATTTCAATTTGGTATAGTCCATTTAGATTCAAACACGTTAGCTAAGGCCATGATTGTCCCAAAAGCTGTACATTATTAATCATATTATATTTTTCCCCTGAATCTACATAAATCTTTCGAAGCACTTTATCAATAAACCATAATTTGTACGAATTACTCACCCACTGATATATTGATATAGCAAAAATATATAAATGTAACTTCTGTGATAATTTAGAATTGGTTTGACTTTTTGAAACTTTGCTTGAGATATTTTAAAATCTTATCAAAGCTTACATTTATATGATTTTATTTGTCTTATCCAAAATTCAGTAGATAAGAGAACAAAATAAAACAATCACAATATTTGGAAATTTTAAGCTGGACCACGTCTCCTTTGTTCATAAATTATAAAATTTCTGTTAAATTAAAGAAAGTTGATGTCAAAATACATCAGAAAAGAGCTGGGGGCCTTGGAAAAACTAAATGGGATATTATCACAGTGATAATTCAGGCAATTGTCAAATATTGATCTAAATTATTTTACATGT
Organism: Riptortus pedestris; assembly: GCA_019009955.1. Lineage (NCBI taxonomy): Eukaryota > Metazoa > Arthropoda > Insecta > Hemiptera > Alydidae > Riptortus > Riptortus pedestris. The sequence goes on along the minus strand of CM032233.1, from coordinate 114,044,244 downwards.
AAATACATTCTTTCCAGGATAAGTTAGATTATTTTAAGTGTTTTGTCCCTTGGGGTCGTATATTAACCAGGAAAACTACCGCATTTTGCCTTTAATTATAGTAGTAATGGGATATTGGCCATAAAATTCCGGCTGGTTTGTTAGTTATTTGTTAAGCAGTCTTTTGGAATTTGTGTAAACGTTATGTACGAAAGGCCCACGTTAAAAGAAACAGATTTGAAATGTATCAGAATCAATATTACCGTTTTCATAGAAGAGAATTAGTTTACTCTAGGTTAACATGATGTTTTTTTTAAATTTTCTTTTGATATTTATTTGAAAATATGTTAGGATTTAGCTGGAAAATATTAGATTGAATGCAGACGTTTAACTGTTAGAAAAGCTTATTTACAACACTTACTGTAAAACTATTGGAAACATTTCACATTATTTAGATTTTTTACATTGCTGAGACAATGAAATTTGCCCAAAGCTGGCTCTAGTGCCAACGAGGACTTGGCTGGATACATGAGAGCAGTCAGGGATGAGGTAAATTACCTCGACACATGTGCTCATTAAATGCCTGGTCACGTAACCACGGCGGTAAAGATTAACAAAACCAAATCAGTGCTGGCAACATTCACACTAGCAGACGCTACATGTTCGCCAATCACCATGAACATGTTAGGTTTTCCCCTTCTCCCCTAAGCCCAGTTCACGAGGGGAGGGGGAGAGAGAGAGAGAATGTGCTGATGAAAGAGGAATATTTGCATACAATTAACAGCTTGTACAGTGTACACCACCGGTCAACATGTAATTGAAGATGATGTTGTTTATAAGCTGGACGTTGCGGTATTTGCCATTGTATCCATTGACAAGTTGATCTCGTGCTTGGAGAATTAAACAGAAGCTCAGGGTGACTCTCACGCTCCAGAGTATTTTAATTTTTGTGCATATCAGCTCCGTTGTCATCATTGCCTACAAACTCTATTGTTGTGCTATACATATTGTAATAGAGTGAGGGGAAAGGCACATAAAAGTTAATAGTTACAAATGCTTATATGGTCTAATCCACAGACACACTCAAAATTAAAAATAATAGTGACTGTGAGAACGAAAATAAAAACATTTTATTATATATATTATAAGCTCCCTTCTTTATTGAGGCAGCTCATCCATTCTCCCAAAATTGTGACTAGGCACTGGAGAAAAGGATAGACGGCCTCCAACGAAGTCCGATCATTTTACAGCTAATAAAGAAAGTAAATTTAGTTAGATTTGAGCTTTAGATGCAGTATATTGCAATAAATAAATAATAAAGTTAGTGTGATGTCTTTACTTCTTTTATTAGTTAAGCTAGTGTAATTTTTTGGGGAGCTCAGTTTAGCCTTGTGAGTTAAACCGTTGTCTCTAATCTCACATGGTAAACCTAGAGTGGCGAATAGCTACCATTCCTGCCTGGGCAAATAGAAATTTATTTAGTGACTAACTCATTAAATAAAATCCTTAGTCCCACCCTGGCTAGAAAAGGATGGCAACCTGTAGATAGCCCGTCCCAATTAGCCATTAGATGCACAAACTGGTTGTTAATAAATAATAAAAAATAAAAGTGCCATGTCCCTTTGATTCGTGTTCAGTGATTGAATAGAGTATATGTCCAGTCTTTTATACATTTTGATAGCTTTAATAAAATATCCCCCTTAAGAACTAGCTCATGACGAGATTTTTCAATTGCTCTATAAAATATCCACCTACACCACTTATTAGATTGCGAGAATGAGGAGCATTTAAATATATAATTGTGAGTGTGTGAGCGCTTGCCCGTGCGTTAGTGTTTTAGTGGTTGATATCTTTATTTGTTGACACTCGATATTTAAGATTTGATGTAATGCTAAACCTTATGTCTGCTTTTGGTCAAAATTAATTTAACGTCGAATTTCCCATAATTGGACCTCTAGTTTAATTCTTATTGCTCGTGGAAGACCGTATTTTTTCTTCTATTTTTTTTTTGTACATGATCATAACGATGATGAATAATGATTAAGCGTTATGTGTTTAGATATATTACCATGTTCATGACCAGACTCAGCTGATGCTCCACCCCTAGTAGAACCATCGAAGGAATTATGTTGTACTGTATTACCTTCATTACATGTTGCACTTGTATTAACTTATATCGCTTCTGATATGTTTTGCAATTGCAGAAGAGAAACTATTCTCTTTTTTAAAGTATTTTTAGTGTTCTGTTCACTGAGTGATTCGCACAAGCTGTAGCATATAACGAAGCTCGTGTTTGCTAATAACTATTTTAAAATTCAATAATTTAATTATGAGTATTTTTATTAATATTTTCATCACCATAGTGACTGGTTTATCTGAACGTTGACTTGGAAAATAAATCTATATCCGAGTTATTTTGCCACATTAATCTTTTCCAGGGTGTCTATGTTATTGTCAATAACGTGCCGACATTAATCTTTTTCTTGGCTTATGTTTTAATGTCAATAGCACTCCTCTATAAATCATTACCTTGCGCGTGTATTTTAATCAGAATAATTGTTTATTAATTCGTTACATAATCTCTCGCAGGGGTAGGTTCCGGTTTGGATGAAAAATAATATATGGACCCGAATAAGAATTATTATATTACCGTTCTCTTACTCAGAGTGTGAGAACTATTACACCTTCAAGTGAAAACATATAAGCTGATGTCGCGGTTTGTTTCTATGTCAAATTTCCTAAGTAATTTTAAACTCCATTTCTACTATACTTATTTTTTAAATTACCCTTTTCGAAATTATGATAATTTCAGTTTCAAGCAAACCTGTTGTTATGGACCAAGATTCACTCAATAATTTATAATGAAGTTCAAACATTTTTTATTTGTTTTATCGGATGCGTCACTTTAAAAATGTCATGCGACTATCAATTCCATAATTACCAGCCATACTCGACAACTTTTTGTTCAAAAATTTTAACCCAGTTTACATAGGGGTTTTGGAAAATTGAAGTAGAAGGTACAATGAATTGACTTCAAATACAGAAAATTGAAAATATGAATTCTCTGAATGATTTCTAAGTAATTAGAAAAATAATAAAGGACCCCTCGTTTCGAACTACGAGCGTCCATTGTGTATCTGAAATTATGTAGTACCAAAAATCGGAAAGTACTAAGTAACTTTATTAGATAAATAAATATTCGGGAAAACGATATTAAGATTAATTTATGAGATATCTTTATGAATTAAGATATATTTATGAAATACTTACTGGTGTTACGCAAAGTTGATTATTCCTAATTTCACCTTTTAGCAGATTTCCACCATTAGGGGAAATCAGCTATTGAGGTTGTACTCATGATGGGATTTTCAAAAAAGGTTTTCAAATGTCCATCGATCCTACCAAGAAGATGACAATTAATAATTGTTGTATGATCTATACCGTGAAGGACTTTTATAAATATTTTACTTGCTCTGAATATCGATACCTTTCGCTAGGCCCAGAAATGTTATACTTGAACATTTTTTGTTGCATATAAAATACAAATACAGTGAATAACTTACTTTATTTGTCCTACTAATCTTTATTATTGTAATTAATCTCCGATCATCCCCTTGATTTTCAGACACTCTTCAAAACACGATTTCCAGCGAATACACATCTTGCTCGAGAACATCATCGCTCCAATTGGTGGGACTGCCCCTCTTCCTACTTCCTCCATATTATCTTTTTGCTAGCCTGCAGGGCCCCATTCTTTTTTATAAAACCATTAATTCATTATTGCTTCTATTTGTGCTGCTCTTTGAGAGCTCAAAATATACTCCTTTAGGCTCTTCATTTCCTGTTTTAAACCACGCTTCCTTGCCTCACATTAACAGGAGCTTAATAAAAACAAACTGAAAGATATTTAAAATTTAGCAGAACAATGAAAATGTCTTTCAGATAACACCGTCAGAGAATATTTAATAATAGGATCTTATTTTTTTTCCCACAACCAATCCTTGTCTTTTATTATTAATTCTAAATACTTATCAAATAATAAAGCTTTAGTAGTACGTGTGTCTGCTTTCTTTTAGTATCCAGTGGTGTTACCTCAAAAATGAGATCCGTAATAAACTCTTATATAAAAACTCTTACAAAACAATATATGAACATTTTACGTGAAACTGAAGCCTAAGCCTAGGATAGGTGATGCTTAAAAAAAAAGAGAAGCTGGGAATATTATTATTGTGTGGCACATTGAAGCATGATATATTGTTTCTCTTATTTAAAATGTTTATACTTACATTAATAACTCAATGATGGGGTTGTTCAGCCATACGTAAGACCCCTCCACTCGTTAAAAAATTAAGGAGAAGCGGATAATTTTGAGAGAAAAAATTGATTTAACTGGCTTTGAAACTAATTGCCTGAATTGAGAATGAAGTAGTCCACCTTTATTGAAGGTGGTTGGTAATTGAATGAAGCGGTTGGTGAAATACATGCTGGTGATAGTATTTAGAGGCTCTTCCCAGAACAGTATGGGATAAAATTTTCAAAAGACAACACTTCATGGCTGACACATTAAAGATTTATCCGCCACCCTGCCCGCACCCTTTACTTCCCACGTCTCTTTTTCTATGCAACGACAAATAAACTATTCATTACGAAAATTTACATATGAGTCGCTTCCAATTGACCTGTGGAAAATCGTGAGTATATTAAACCGCCATTGATTTATTGACGGATTACATAATGGCAAAACCTTCCTCTTGGAATTCGTTAGACACTTCAGTACAATTTAGGGGCAGGTGGTGTATTCAGTGGGTTGAAATTAATTATGAAATTTCATCATATGAATGTTTTTTCTAATGCGAATAATACTATAGAAAGCAGTAAACTAAGCAGAGTCGCCTGGATGATTCTACAATGTTCATTCATAAATAGACATGCACATCACCATCCCAAGCCGGAGTGGAGTTTCGGCGCTGGGTTGATATCTCAGATAGCTGGCACATGTCACCTTCAAATTAGAGTTCGTCCTTAGCAAAGGCCCTCCCTGAACAAAGCGCGGTTTTAAGACATTTTTTCAAATAAGAACTCCAAATAAAAATCGAATAAGTTCGAGTCATGGAACGCTTACTATAAATTTCCATTTTTGTGAACACTCGAAAAGTTTCAATAAAATAAGTTATTTTTTAAACTTATCTGAGTTCAGAACTTACTAGGGGATGAACCAAACTATTTATTTTATTTTTGTAATAGAAAACGTATTTCACAAAACATTTAGATATTATAATTTATCAGATTAATTATAATCTGCTGATGGAATCTTTATGTGTCCTTCTTGTAGGGTTTAAAACATAATCTACATATATACATATATATATATATATATATATATATATATATATATATTATAATCAATTATCCTAAAATCCCACCCTGGCTAGAAAAGGGTGGTAACCTGTAGATAACCCGTCCCGATTAGCCTAAGTTGCAAAAAGTGGACGTTAATAAATAATAATAATAATATATATATATATATATGTGTGTGTGTGTGTGTGTGTGTGTGTGTGTGTGTGTGTGTGTGTGTGTTCAGTTATTAAAAATACCTTATCTAGAAGACATGATTAATTCTTAAATTATTACTAAAACTGTAATATTTATTTATGCTTCACTGATCAAAATGTACCGTTATATGAAGATTTAATGACTGTTTGTTAACATCAAATGAATTGCTTCACATTTTTTGTTAAGCATGGCTTTCGGCGGATTATTTGATTCCTGCTAAATGATACGCCGCAGGGGTTACCTCCTTCCAGAGTGGTGTACGAAATACAGTAGTATTCGTTAATCCTGCAGAGCAGGACGAGATCTGGTTCTTAGAATAAGTATAGAGCCGACTTAATATTTGGGATCCTCAAGACAGACAAGGGATAGTATCTCGATATTAGACTACAGTGCCGGAAGAGACCAGATTGTCTCGAAGAATCCTTTCCAAGAAGGCATTGCATGACAGTCAATTCCGATCTGTCGACATGGAAAACAGAATGGCCCTGCTGGACTAGGAGAAAAGACTAAAAGAAAGATAATTTGAGCCGTAAAATCATCTCAGATGTTGCATCTAACAAATGGAATTGTCATTTGTGCAGTTGAAAAAGGCAGACTATTGTGGTTGGCTCAAGCTGAATGAATTAAACCGTTAGGCTACAGATAACTACGGTAAAATTGTAGTGGTATATATCTGGTGAGACGAGAAGGAGAGGCAAAGCTAAATAGGGGTGGCTGGATGACTTAATGAAAGACGGGAATGTTTAGCGTTCAAAGATATGGAAATCTCCTACTAACACAGCAAATCAAATGTGGTGGCAGATTCTGATATCATAGTAACTAAGCTTATCCGAAGTCATTATTTAAAATTGATAGTTTTATCACCTGGCTATCAAAAATATTAGGGATCAATTCGAATGTTTTCCTTGACAAATAAAACCCTTTCTTTTGTGAGGTTTATTACATAAGTGGGAGACTTCAGACATTTCAAATTCAATTATATTCACATTCCTGAGGCAATTTAACTTATTTCCTTAAAAGATCATATGTAGTGCCGAAACATAGTATATTATTTACACATCTTGTGACTGGGAAGGGCTGTCTAGTGTGTAATTGTCATATCACCGTACAAGTGAACTGGGAATAAACACAGTTTTATTTAGCTGTTCGGTTACCGTGTTTCTCTCACGGTGCCCACTCAGAACCGCCAGGAAATTTTTAATAAAATATATTTTTTTAGCCTGACACTTAAAGAACTTATGATGGTGAAGTAAATAATAAAACCATATTTTTATAATGAAATACAGGTTTTCTCATACACCGAAACCGAATGTATGAATTGTACGTATTAGTGTTGTTTTTTACTCTTAACCATTACTGATAAACAATTATCCAGCTAATCAGATGTCGTGCTTTCTTAAAATACTAAAGAAATGTATCACTCTGAGACGTTTAATATTAAACTACAATGACCAAAAATGTGAATAACAAGTTCTATAATTAGTTTTGTGAGTAAAAAGAAAACTTCCCTGAATTAAATTCATTAGATTACAATTATCGAAAAAAACAAAAAAACATGGACATTATCAAGGGGAATATTTCATGTCTTCTGATCCTTCAGACTGTCCATATAGCTGATTATGAATTCAAAGGTAGAAATGAATAGCCTCTGCTACACAATTATTTATTACTGATAATAGTGGAGAACAACCCTTTCAATTCAACTACCATTCTTCTTGTCCATGATGATTATAAATTCAAAAATTGTTTGAGAAGTACATTTAAAACAAAAGACACATTACGCCCTACACATTCAAGTGTAAATACTCGTATTATATATAACTTAATATAGAGTTAACTAATTTAAATTGATGTGTTTGATAGGGCGGAAAACATATGAAATCATTGTGATCAAATAAGCTATCTTATAGATTGCACATTGAAGGAAGGTACTTTACTATGATTTTTTTTTTGGAGGGAGGGTGTCAATAAATATCCCTGAGGAATAATGTCATGCTCTGAAGGCATGAACGAGACTATGATTATGAATTTTGGGCGTGGCAAACTAAATTCTTCAGCTCTGCGATTAAACGGGATTCGTTGTGAGACGCAAATACGGGCAATTGAAGTGCTTATTACAGGTACACTATGCTTTTTACCTATTTCAGGTCGTATACCACACCACCTATGTTTTTCACTCTTTCTTGCTATTGCGAATCCCACTATTTGTACTAATGAAATAAATATTGGAGCTGTGGACCGATTATAAAATCTACAATGCTGTATGTGACTGGAAAGGGATGTTGTTAATATATTTCTTCCAGGTGGTTGAGGTTATTATTTGAGTTTAATAGCGTCATAATAATAATCCATGATGAGAAGGTTGGCGTACAAAACATGTGAACATAATGTTGCCTCGGCCAAAAGACGGCTTACGTTTGTAATTTTTAGATTAACATTTTGTCTTCGAGTATGATGTTATAAGCATATTCTTCTAACTGACTTACAACGGTTCAGAGTCATTCACAATATGGGGGTGAGAGGGAGTGATATTTGATAGAATTTGTGACTTTGAATTTCGTTTATAAAAAAGAAAATTGCAACCCATTGTCATATCTTTTTCTCGACATAATTACATTGATGCTTTACGACGTCCTGTGCGGCAACAATTAGGGCTAAATGAAGTATGGCATTTGCCACTAATGGAGGTAATTGTTCTGAAAGTGTATTTCTCGGCTGGGATAGGTGATGCCTTAATGCCCCAACCCACTGATCAACAACATTGTGCGTAAATATTAATGAGGCAATTACAGACGGTAAACTGAGTCTATTTAGCTCGGTGTTGTTGCGAAATCAAAATCGATTCTTTAGTTCAGAGCACTCGAGGGCGGTCTACTTGTTGCACAGATAATCGCTCCCTTAACCACCTCAAATAATGACACTCCCTCTCTCTCTGGAGCCAGTTAAATCCTCTTGGTTTTTGGTTGTTGTTTAAAAATGATTTTCATTCACCCGAGGTTAGCACCTCCTTCTAAAATAGTACATATCTTGTGACGCCAAGAATTTAATTTTAATTTCAGAATTTTTATTTTTATTTAGCTCATTTTTATTTAATTGTTATACAATTTTATTAAACGTCTATTGGTCATTTATTCTGACTTTTGCTATGGTGTTTATAATTAATGATAAGTGCCTCAGTTTTCAAGGTATCAAGTTAAAATACTTTTCATTTCCAATTGGCTTTTAATTTTTCGTGTTTGTTTTGCAAATAAAAATTGAATTATAGTGCAACATCCCGAGCTATCTACATTGCTAATAACATCAAACTTAAAGGATAATGATTGTTGCAATTTGAAAAAAATAAATAAATTATATCTTTGTATGTTAGCAATTTTAAGGAATATAATTCATCGTTCCTGAGCCATTTAACCTAAAACTGAACATTATTACCTTCTTATAAATTTTTGTGTTATTAGTCATCATTTTCAGTCAATTTACATAAGTATTCAATATATTTGCTGAGATCTTGTAGAAGTTAATCGACCATCTATAGTAATCTCATTAATTATGCATACAATTCCATCTTCTTTCAGTGTAGTAAATACGATTACTTTAGGCTATAGAGGAAATATTTCTACAACACTGTCGAAGTTCATAATGAATTAATCAGTACAAATTAATATTTATTTGATTTGAGACTCTTTATCATTTTTATTGTTCGCGTCGACATTAATAAGTATAAGTAATAAGCAATTGTTTCATTTATGAAACAAGCAGTAAGAAAATGTAAAATTTAAAGTTTATAGGGACGGGTCTCATGTTCTCTTTTTAATCCGTGGATTGGTGAGATATAAGAGACTATTGAAATAAGCAGTGTTATAATCTGATCTGTAATCATTTTTGGATTATACAAAATAACAGTGTACAGGTGTACAATGTCGTGCATAATAGCAGGTTTTCTTTTTGAATGGCACGTCCTTCTGACCTCTTATTTATATTTGCGAATTTTCCCTAGGAAATGCACTACTGACGTTATATATAGTACAAAATTTCCTTCAAATATTAGCAAATCGTTGTAAAAAAAAAATATGACTAACATAGATTTATGACGAAGGCAATTTTTAAAATATCATTCTTACTATCCAAACCTGTACTTGTCATTTTTTTCCTCATATTTCGTTGCCTCTGCATTCCTTATTAGGTGGATTTATAGTTTTTCCTTACAACAAAGTTTATAATAATAAACACCAACAAATATATTTTTATTTACTTTGTAACATGCAAATTATTTTTTACCCCCAGAGAAGACTTATTCAGTTATACGCTGTTATAACGATTTAAATGTAACGCAATACATTTAATCTACACCCCGTTGTAGAAGTTCTCATTCCTTACATCAAGAGAAATGCACGTCTCACCAATGGCTACTATTAAGAAGAGTACTTTATGTGTTGCCATAAGAAGATCAGTTTGAATTTGAAAGTGCTTTATCTATCCAAGAAACTAAATTTATATTTAAACTATTTACAAAAATAAAAAGTTCGAGCTAGCTAGTATTCAGAGTCGGGCGATGAGGAGGGAGGTTGACCAAGGGCTTCATAAAATTCAAAGTAATGAATTTTAAATGAACGTCCTATACGGAAAAGTTTAGAGCAAATAACAGGCTAGAAATTATTTTTAACGACTTATAAAATGAGTAGTTTTTTCATATGACTAAAATTAAAGAAGATTCGATTGCCTGGGTGATTTACTTGAGGAAAATATATAATATAATAATCATGTAAATGATTACCAAAATAAATAATCGCTCCAGCTTTTGGCACGTTCTGTGTTAAAGTAAATAAATATAATGGTTCATATTCATGTAGACAAGCATATTAATATTTTTTGGATCTTAATAGTTTCATTTTTAATGTGTCACTTTTTCATTTCTTTCAACTATTCCATGTATTGCCACGATATTTTTTAAATGTTCTTTTTCTTAGTAAAATTTGATATGCAGTTAATCTTTTGTGCAATTGATTATTTTTCATACTTAATATTTTTTTGTTGTTGCTCGTGCGCGTTATTAATTTATATTTCATTGACTATATATTTTAACTAGATAAAACTTAAGATTCATTATAAATTAGTCAAAATCTGTTTTCTTTAACCAGCAGACAGTAGTACTAACAGACAACTCTGAGCGTAATATACCGGTATGCTTTCTGAACGCCGAGTCCAAGCTAAAACCTAATTATTAACCCCCTCGGAAATACGCTAATTATGCAAAGACATTTTTCCCTGTCACCCATTTTATAAGTGGAGGGCAATTATTTGAATGACGATTTATAAAGTTGATTTTCTTTGATTTTTTTTTTTTTTTTTTTTTATCGTGTTATCTCTTGACTCGTAAACTTCAGAGATATGTCCTAAAAAGGGGGGCCATTCACGTCTCGTCCGGTTTGGCGAGAGCCGGGGCTCAAGGCTGCCAATGTACTCAGCAAGTCAATGAGTGAGCCCTTTTCAACTTATACTTCTTTTTAACAATATTCTGCAATTATAGACTAGCATTGTATATTTTAATTATTCAATAATCAGTTTATATTAATGTATAATGTTTAAATACAATATAATTAATTTAAATTCTAATGTTTTGCGTAAATAGTACCTACATCAGCATACACTTAAATCCTCTATTTTTTTTCCGGTTTTGTTGTCGATTAAAATTTATTTTCATTCACCCGAGGCTAGCACATGTTCCTGAAATAGTACATAGCTTGTGACGCCAGCTTTTTTCCAGATCATTCTTATTTAATTGGGATACAATTTTCTTAAAGGTCGATTGGTCATTTACTATGACTTTTGCTATGACACTTATATTGAATAATAAGTCGCATCCTCAGTTTTCAAGATATCGAATTAAAATTCATTTCGTTTCTAATTGACTCTCGAATTTTCGTGTTTGTTTTCCTAACAAAATTGAATTATTGCACCTAATCCTTACTGAGACTAATTTATGTATTTCAGGCAAGAAACAAAGGATCTTAAGGTCTCAAACTATGCAATCTTTATTATCTTTTCCCACTGACAGACGTTTCGCTTCCCTGGGCGTTAACAAACATACAGGGTAAAGTTGTAATTTTTTATCTTTCATCCATTTAGGCAATAATCCATAATTTATTATGGACAAAAAAATAACCCCACACAGTGATGTGCATATTTTTTTATGTAAATGATTTAGAGGGAAATAATATTTTTTGGGGGTTAGAATTCAGCACGTTTTGTACAGTTTTGGTTACAATTGGTGAGTTGTGATGAAAAACAATAACGGGGCTAGTCTGGGAAAGTGTGTGTTTCTTGAAATCCATATTGCCTCGATAGAAAAAACAATTCTAAAGAAAATCTTGGTATATTTTGAACGGCTTAAGGCTGGAGGGTGGTTGGGGCCTAGCAACTGTATTCTTTTTGTGTGGGCAAGTTCCACAAAGACAAATAAATAAAAATGAAATTGAATTGCTGGAAGAGCCTTCCTTCTCATAAATTCGAAAGGAATGGGCCGAAGGAGGGGGCCATTTGCGTCTCGTCCGGTTTTGCGAGGGAGAGACCCTGGGCTGGATGTCACTCCTCCCTTGTTAGAATATCGTGCCCGCCACCTATTTATCAGATGCTCGATCTTAATCCGGCTAAGGGAAGGGCCCGCGAGCAGATATAGAAGAGAGAAAAAGACGCCGACAGAGGAGACAGGGAGGGAAGGGCTGGGGGGTAGGGGTAGGGGATAGCAATGAATAAATTGCTGTGCCGGGCGCCATTCTCTTTCCCCCACCCCTCGGCACCCAGGGCGGTCGCTCCCCTCTTCCTCGCACACACCCGCTAACCGCCAAGCACATTTGTCCACGACTATATTCAGAACAAATCCTTATATTCATAAATACATACAATGTTTACTTGGCTCAACTGGTGATGAACAGCTCATATTACTGGCTCGCAACTGACAAAAACAGTTACCCCCTTCTTACTTACGTTACTACTTCATAATCCCCATTTCTTTATTTTTTTTAGGGATGGAGAATTAAGTTCTTCCCAGAATGAAGTCTTCATTGTGGGAGACTATATTTTTCATCCCTATATTCGGAAACTGCCATTTCAGTCATCCTCGAACTTTAGCCGGTGCAGTATTTTGCATCAAAAACACCAACAAAGAACCATGACGGCAAAAGTGGTACGGATAAGCCGAAACTTAACTTCAACATAGCAAGACTTTATTCGGTACTTATCGATAATCGGGAGTCCACCCATTTAAAGACGACTATTAAACCATAATTAAAAGGAAATCACTTTATTATTTAAAATAACACTTCTAGAATTTATTTTAATGACAAAATTTAATAAATAAATTAGAGTTGCCCCAGGAGTTTCGCGGAGTAGCTGCAAAAAGCGGACGTTCCTGGCCGTCGTCTGCCACATGAACTCTGCAAGGTAGCTGTCCAAGTGTTGTAATAGTAAACCATCACTCATTTTCTGATGAACCAGAATGACTAAGGTAACCTAGTCAAGTACGAACAGCCTATAGCAATAAACAGAGAATATCTATAAGCGGTTTTGAACCAGAAAATATTTGTTCTGTACACAATGAGTGGCCTAACGTTAAATCATTTGGTCATTTATAAATTCTAGAAGAGCTATTTTAAATAATAAAGTGATTTTCTTTTAATTATGATTTAATTATCGTCTTTAAATGAGTGCCCCCCTCCCCCGATAATCGACAAGTAACATTTATTCTTCATCCATATTTTCAGAATCTTCTACTACCGGGATGCTATACATTTTTTTTTTTTTTGTGAAGCATTTATAATCAAGGTCAAGTCAAGGTTGCGTATATAATACATCCATGGGAAAATAATAAAAATGAAAATCTTGGACTCAACAGCCGATAAACAAACGAAGCCTGAGAGCCGAGTGGTCAGGGTGTAATTCTCCACAACGCATTGTGGTTACAGACCAAAAATGATAATGATGTTGCATAAGTAGACGGAAGAATAGAAAACAATTTATTATATACGGAAGGAATTTTATTTAGACAAATTTCAAAATGCATTCCATGAACATGGCTGTGTAGAAGGCCTCTGTTGGTGCCAGGGGGGACAATTTCCGTGAAAGACTGATTATTTGTCAATGAACTCGGAATATTTCGGTTTATAGCAGAATCAATTTCGGGTAATTCTTTAGGGATAATAAAAGGGGTTCACTGTGTTATGTTTGGGGGTCGGGGAAGGGGGAGGTTATTTTTGGAAATTTTGAATATTACTACATAGACTATGAAATGTTTAAGTCTTTTTAATTTTTTAGGTTTAATGTTCTTTTTATTTACGCGTGGGGGGAGGGAGTATCCCCCGAGACTACATCCCTTTACAAACAGTAACGTTTAAGGGCAAAGCGCTTTTAACTATTACTGAACTAATAAATAAATCTAGTTTTTTTTATTATTACTATTTTTTCATGTCTTTACATACATTTTTATTTTATGAGCACTTGTATTCATTTATCTCCTACAGTTTTCGCTAACTCATTTTTTTCTCTAGTCCCAGATTTCTTTAAAAGATAGTTTATTGTCTTGTGCAGTGTTATACACCTAGCGAGTTCTAAAAATTAAAGGCTGAATAAAAATGTCTTAATAAATATTTCATGATTGGGAGTTATCCGCAAATTACAGCGTTATCGGGAAACATTATTTTTCAAACTGTGGCTATGAGACACATTTTCTCTTTGTGAGCTTTCTCACATTTTCTAAAATTTCCTTTTTAAATGTTTATTGCTTCTGTTGTAATCCAAAGCGAGAGTGAGTGTGTGTGTGTGAGTGAGAGAAGACTTACAGACAGAGACAGAGTGAATGATATTTCAGAATCGTTGGTACGCCCTTTCAGTGGGACTAACTTCAACATCTTATGTGACATTGAGATGAGCAAGCTGTAATAACAGCCAATATTTTTTTTTTTTTTTTTTTACAAACCACGTGTCTTGGATAAAATTGTAGAACTGAAAAGAAGTAGCAAAAATACTCAATATTTTAATACTAGGGAATCCGTAAATTTTAAATAGACCTACGAATGATTAACACAATGTTAAGTTAGGAAAACGATCACAAATAAGGTATTCCTTCTTTACTTGTAGCCCACAAATGTTGATAATCTGTTATAAAATTTCCACAATCTTAAATACATCTTTCATTTTTGATGAATTTAATTCCCGTCGTATATTTCTTCAAGTAACCTTCAAAAACATTATTACGTTTTGAAAAAGAATAAGCGTAACCTTCCCATTTTTATCAAACGGGATTCTCATTATTTGGCCAAGTGAAGTGTTTTGAATTCCAACTTATCGCAAAGAAGAAATTCTCGACGTATTTATAACCATGCAAACTTCATAAAACCTGTAAAAATAAAGAAGATGTTGATGAAGTTACTGGTTATTCAGTTGAAAAACTTATCCATTTGTATTCATCATTTCTGAGGAAGAAACTCCTCATAATTTCGAGCCGAAAATAAAACAAATATTGTATTCGTGATGGAGGAGTTGATTGCTATGTCTAAACGTTTTTTAAAAGAAATACATGAAGTTGAAAGGCAAATATAAAATTTATATTTTAGTAGATACTTTTTTTTTGGTGGGGGGTAGGAGGAGCAACAAGTGTTCACAAGTTAATAAACTTTTTAACTCGTCAATGCAAAGTCATCTATCTCTATCTGCTTATGCCCCTGATTCGAATCTGTCTAAATTATTAGACTAAAAACTTTCAATGGTTTTTCACAGCCAGTATATATAATATAAACATCTGGGCCTGATTATTAACGCTCATGTTATGTAAATGTAGGCAATAATTTCAAGAGGAGTGCATTCTCATTTTAATCACTTGAACATAAATTGTTGGTAGTAAGATTTTTTAATAAAAATACACAAATCTTAGTGACTGATATTCGTAATTGTATTTTTTTTATTTGCATGATCTCCGTTTAGGGGGTAGTTAGAATAATATATTTATTCCTTCATGTACACCTTGGTTGTACTTTATATAGTGTGGAAAATAGTCCTTAAATATCTGAGTGTTTCACATATCCGTACGTTGTCTATATGAATATAATAAATGCTATCCCTTTTAATTGTTTGTAAGTATGCTGTAGACCTATAGCATTTTAGTCTAAAAGTATTTGTAAATGTTTATATGTTTTAGGCATGTTAGTATTTGTGGAATATATTGGCTGCCGTCAGTTAGTAGTTCTGTCATATCGTGGGGTATGTGAAGGTTTTTTCGTTGGATGCAGTCTGTCAGTATGTGTTTTATCGTAAGGTGTTTGTTGCAGTATTTGCATATAGGGCTGTCTGTCCTTGTCATTTAGTGTCTATGCGTCAGGTACGTGTGGCCTATCCTGAGTCTGGCAAGAACTACTTCCTCCCGTCTAGTACTCCTATGGCAAGATGGCCACTCCTTAATTGTACTTTTGATACTGGGTAATTAGAAACAGAAGTTCAGTTATTAGTAAATCGATTATGACAATTTTAAAAAGTTACGCAGTTATTCGACACACCATTAGTCAAGCACTTATTTAATATGTTTATAAATAGTAATACCACGATTAATTTACTATATACGAACTTAAATTGGGGTTCATCCCCAAGTTGATCTAATGGTCAAGTGAGATGGATAAAATGATTATTTTGATTATTTTTTTTAGTTTATGAAATGTTATATATATATATATATATATATATATATATATATATATATATATACATATATATACGATCTACTGCAATCCTGGAAAGCAAATCTCCAATGCACCAATATATCCCGGACTTTCAAATCACCATGGCAGGGTCTGAATCAATTATCCGAATTTTCATTCAGTGCAGGATTTTAAAAATTCAAAAAATAAAAGATTCAATATTGTCTCTTCAAATCAATATGGATGTAAATAATGTCCAATCTGATACATTAGCCCCAGTTAAAATTGCTTTTAAACAAATTTAAAAATTGAGTATAAATCGATATAAGAATGTAAAATAATTGGCATATATGTAGTAATTAAAGTGTTTACTCCTTCAAATAATATACAATTTGTACATAAATATATATTCGTCTGAGCAAGTAGCTGATCTCGAATCGATAAAAATGGAAAACAGTCATTTCTCGGTGCCGCATACGTCTAGAGAAACTGTTACTCTTCTATTTGGAATCATGTCGTATTTAATCATTCTATAGAAAAAATAAAATATTCTAACACAATTCTTTAAGATAGTTCTTATGTTGTCTTGAGTTTCTTCATTTGTTAATCTTAGGTGTCGTATTTATAGGAAAGTTAATTTTAGATTTGGACCCTTTGTACCAAAGTGAAAAGGCCCTTGGGTTTCCAGTAAGAAGAAAAGTATTTATACTTCAAATAATTGCTAAATGGGTAATATATGTTTTGCTCATCGAGGCCTAGTCCTTGGTTTGATTCGGATGGTTCATAAACTGATCCTGAAATTGGATTACATCTACTTTTTGATGGTTCCAGAAATATGATTCATTATGTTTAATATTAAACGGAAAGTATAGAAGCTTGCTTGGTCTATTACAAATATTTTACTAGTAATTCAGTATGTAGGAATATCGGTATGGTTTAAATATTGACGTCATATATAATGGTAGTTATTTTCATTAGTCACAAGTTTTGATTTTCACGGAAACGAACAAGGGAAGGATTAAGTGGGCACGAAATAGCTCCCTCTTGCTTATTTACATAAGACAACTAGAAATAAATTCATCAGGAAAAGCGGAGACCAAATCTGTTAGAGAACCATATCTAGCATTTATTGACTAATCCTATGAATTAACAACAAGAATGCGATAACTTCAATTTTAATGCAGCTCCAGTTTTGCCCATCCGACTTCTGACAAGAAGGAAGAAGATAAATATATAGATAGGATACACTCCTTAATAGATGTGTATAGATGGTTGTCACTATCACTTTTGAAAGATGAGCTGCTAGTGGTTGGCACCCTGAATAATCTACATATAATAAAATTCAGTGAACTGTATAGTCCCATTACAAAACTGGGTTTGACACGGAGGGTTTACTTGGTCTTTTTTTTCTATTTTTTCATTTAGATTTTACTCCTTCTTCGAAAGATTTTATTTGTCTTTGTCGTCTTATTAAATATTTTAAATCAATGCTAACCATCATTAATGACTAAGCCAGTTTTTTCATCTAATAATACATATTTCTTGCCTTATAGTCTCAAAATAATATTATTCTCTTCTCGAAACTAAGCAGTCCTCCGTTATCCAGTAAAATTTCTCGAATATGCTTACTAATATTCACATACGAGTTCAGAATTGCACTGGCTAGAAATGAAACACGTATTGCTTAACACCTGAGTGGCCTTCTGTAGCAAACTGATGAACCTTTGAAGACTTCAGTGGTCACCCCCAGAGTCTTTCTGATCTGTCCATTTGTACTTAGTCATTTCATTGGGAAATTACAATAAAGAAAGAATAATACGATCATGATTCATGAGGCAGACTAGAGTATATAAACGTTTGGTTAGTACTAAGAAGTTCACATATTGATGGAAAACTGGCTTGGGTTCCATTTAATAAAGATTTTCAAATCTTCGTTAGTGAACAATATAGTATGAAATTGAATTACAATGGAATCGTGCGCTATTATTGCAGGATTTATGATCCTTTTATTAAATAGAGTATCTTCAAATTTCTCACTAAGTAGTATTTTTTCCCTCCGAGAGTTATTTGGTTTAGGTAATGATTTCTTCATTTTAAGATTAAGATTCAAAGATTGACGTAGTTGTATACCATACGAACTCGTACCAGTATTTAAGTATCTTTAAAGATAAACGCCTTGAATATTACAAATCCAATATTCAGTTTAGATGAATGGGAGATTTCTAGTGTATAACGAAACTAGCGTCACTCTACATGGCTAATTCCTTATGTGTATCCCCTATTTATGTTTAATTGGCAGAAAATGTATTTATTCGATTCAGCAATCTTTGTTGCTGACAATGTACAGGAATAAATAGCTCAGCGTACGATTATGTAGTTAGTTGTTAATATATCTCGTTAAGGCAAAATGAGGTTTGTAACTGCTTGGCATATATTTAATTATAGAAAATGGAGGTATATATAGGTGGATGGGAATGTTGGTTCATTTTTTAAACCAACATTGAGTAAGTTATTCATCTTTCCTTTAATGTTAGGTGACTTCAACATTAATATCCAATATTCTGATAAAACCAAATTGGTTAGTTCCAAATGGGTTATTATTTAGTTAAGGGATATTTATTTATCATTTTCGTCAGACTGCATTGCTATAAGGTATCGTAAGACTTAGCGATCCATGAAGCCCTTTCTCCCGAAGACGAGGGATCCCACCCTGGGAGAGTAAGTGGTTACTCCCGTTATCTGGGTGGCATAAGGAGGAGGAGGAGATACCCCCAAGGATTACTGTACTTTCTTCATTAAGGACAGAGCACGTATAGATAGGGAGCAATGGCTCCGATGGTAGATGGGGATGTTGGATCGTTGGATGGGGCAGATGAAGGCCCTAGTTGAGTTATTCTGTCTAATTGAAGGTTAGCCAGGGAAAAACTAGATAGTCGGGGGAGCGGGCAGGTGGCCACCCACTGCCTCCCCCCACTACGCCCCTCTCACTCTATCTCTTTCCCTACTTAAGGATCAAAAAGTAAATATCCTTTTCTGCAGCTGTCCTATCTTCACTTACCCCTCGATTGACATAGTCTTTATCCTTTCCTTTCTACCTACCACAGTATTTTTTTTATATCCCTTTTTTAAGCAACAATAATGATTCTTCCAATTTATGGGCTCGATTAAAGTTTCTTCATTTTTTACGTCTCATCCGATATCTTTATCCGATTGTAATCCTTAATTCATTTAAGGTCAAAGGTAATTATACATCCTATGTAGAAATGAATAAGACCTTATGCCTGTCTTCTCTATAATCAGAATTGATTGAATTTATAGGTGGGTAAGTGCAGCTAACGTACCACAAATATCATCCCCTATATTTAAAACCGAATATAAAATTTCTTGAGGTATAACTGACTTAGTGTATTTAATAATTAATGCCGAACTCAAGCAAGATAAAATAACAATGGCTTTGCACGATGCATGTAGGATTCATTTTTCATGACCAATGCAGTCATTGACCTCTTTTTGCATTAGTATAATTAAAGTTTCCGGTATTCGAAACGACAACAAATTTAACTTTCATTATTTGCACAAGGCTTCAAATCTAGGAAGACAGACTGTACAAGCTAACAAATCTTCTCATTCTAGAAAACGAACAGAAAAAACGTGTTGATTTAAAGAGGGCGAATTTAAAAAACAAACAAACAACACATGGGTTATTAGAAAAAAACACAAAAATGGAGCACGAAGTACACTGGCAACGTATAACTCGATCCAATATCCGCACGAGACTGTCCACAAAAGTTGTTAAAGTTAAGGGCTGCAAGTAAGCAAAAGTGTGACATTTGCAGCAATGGCTGTGGATTAAATAAAGGACATCGAATATTGCCAATTCAAGATATAGTTGCTGACCAAAGCTTCGGCTAAAGGTGATTATTAGCCATCGAACTTCTTTGAGAAATTTTAGTGCTCGTTTGTCAGTGTAACTTGACATACGGGCATACAAACTGAAATGGAACCCTTACCTAACGTGTAAATTAAGCAAAAAACGAAAATGTTATTTGAAGAAACTTACAAATAATACTTTGGAACTACATGAAACTAAACATTCAGTTACTTTTGTTTTGTTTATAACGATGAATGTATATTTTCCATTGCGTAATCTTTCCTTGCAGACTGCATAGGGTCACATTGAGCAGCTGGCCGGTGGATAACAACCTAGCTACGACTTTCCTATAGTTTCCTAAAATAATTATACTCTTTTGAGGCCCATAGATAAAATTCGTGCACTTTTTTCCTGACCAATTAGTTGTGTAACAAGCATCACGTTGCAAATTATTTTGGGGAGTGTCCGAATTCCAGTATTCCTAGTGTATCAATATTGCATACATTTTGTTCCATTCTGCCCGTTATTATATGTTGAGCAATGGTCTCCATCTGTCCATTTTCCTTAGTCTGCAGGAATATTAGGCAGTATCACTATATATTTAGGGAAAATTACTACCTCCAACAATATCTTCTATCTAAAACACGCAATTTCTTCAATTTATTGGCAAGTGTGTATTACGTATGTTTCCATGAAAGTTGTTTCCTTTTCTATTCAATATCAATTGTATTATTTTTGGGTATATATAAAAATAGCAAAATATTTAAGATATAAGTCACAAGAAAATACAAAAGATATTTACGCGCAATACAAACAGTATATGCCATAAGGTCGGTCACTTTTACACAGACAAAGCATATTTTCTACAGGCGATTACTTCATACATATTAGTACTTTTTCCAGAAACGTTAATCGAGTTGACTCACTTATCTTTAAAATGACACTACTATACTCAAATTTCCTTGTGAAGAACATTTAAATAGATGCTCTAGTAAAGTGAAATTAAAATTTTTGAGACCTGGGTATTAATTTATAACCACAAGTACTGGAAAAAACAAGTGAGTCAAAGAAACAAAACTAAATGCCATAGGACTGTCTCATTTCACCTTCTATTCAGAGTTTCAGTTATAATATTAATAAGGAGAAATAAAGAGAACTTTAGGTTTCTCTGGCTAGGTCACATTAGGCATTGTAATTAATAATATGGTAGATTCAAGATTCTTTGAATATTTTCTTTTGCAAATTTTGCTTGATAAGGAAAGTAGTGGTATGATATATTTAAGTGTTTTTTTTTCGTGCAGAAAACACCCAAACCATATTTTTCATATAATATTTTTGAAGGATCGATAAATAACAGAAATATTATCGGTTTTTACATTTTTTTCTCTACTCCAATTTTGGCTATATGGGAATTTCATCTTTGGCTGTATTGTATTTAAACTTTTAAATATCGACCTATAGCAATAAAATAAAACTGCGACCCCTAGATCATAACTTAAATGACCCGAGCTCCATTTATGATATTACTTCTTATATTCATCCTTGTTACTTATTAATGTATGTGTGATATATACTATGCTTGATATTTAAATTTGGAACTAGTCGTTTCGTGTTACGTAAGCTTCTTGTAAAAAGGGGTGGTGTGGGGGTTTACTATACTTAGGACTGAAACATATACGTCATAAGTAATTAAAATGTTAAGGTCACTGTAAAATGTCAAAGACAGTAATTTCAGGCAGTAAATTTAGCAGTAAGATTCCTCGTCGTGGCAGGTTCGATGTGCAGTAATGGACGCATTTATGAAGTTTGGATTATTAGTAACAGCTTTCTGGGCTGCATCGAAGTGGCCAAATCTTTTGAACAGCATTGAGAATGTCTTGCCGCTTTGGAGCGAGAGGAGCATCGAGTGTAGGAAGGCATACACGTGGAAATGAGGGTAGGACATTGTTGGGGAAGACGGAACGAGTTGGCGGTAAATAGGGTTGAGAACGTGGTAAGCAAACAGGGCAGCTGCAGGGCCTCTCCTTCCTCAAATACTCAAGCAAAGCTCTGGGGATCCTTCAACTTTCTCTACCACTTGCCTCTTCTCAGCCGTAAACCTGCTCAACAGCCTTGTCTATTTCACATAGATTTTTTATTAAAAATATATAAATCTCTACGTTACTTTGAAGTTTTTTCTTAAACTGAACATTTATATATATACCGTGTGCAATGGGGCCGTCAGTCCACTGGAGAAAACTCATTCGAGGTCCTCCTTGGTAAACGGGGTTGTACGTCAAACTGATGACTCACTACGTAAAAATATGATTACAAATCCCACGAGTCCCGCTCGGGGGCTGCTAAAGATCTCAACGATCTATAATTCCAACTGAATATATATATATATATATATATATATATATATATATATATATATACAAAGGTTGATTATTACAGTTCTTTTGGATTACAAAATTAAACACAGAAGCTTTAGAGTTTTTATCACTGCACAATTCATTTGACAAAGCACTACACACCTGGTACGTTTTTAACTACTATTCACAGTATGCACTGATAACTTCACTTTTTATTGCACAGTACAGTAACTCAGGATCACGCGAATCACTGAAGGTCATAAAACAAGGAACTGCTCTGATCTTCACATAAAACACTGTGCCGCACTGAAACTAAAATGCACTGTTCACTAAAGCTGCTCTGAACGGACTGTTATTCACTGGAAGAGAACTGAAAAGAAACTAACTGTCGGGCGAGCTGGGCCGCTTTTATTAACGGGTGGCGAGATCGAAGAAATAGGGCGCAGACTGGGCTAGATCCCAGACTGACTTCGCCGAGAACATTCCTGGTGTCATCGCTCGGGTGCCCCATCCACCTCGTACTTCCCAAAAACTTTGTGCAACTCCATGCAGCTTTCGCAACAGTATATATATTGCTGAAATGGCGAAATATGTGGTAGTTAAGCAGTAACCTACACCTAGAAAACTATTTGAGTCTGTACGGCCTATTCTAGAAACCATTAAGTACATCGGAGCTTCTGTGAGCTCTATCCACGAACAGGTACTGGAATCGATCATAATATCTACTGCCAGCCGCCCTTTCTTCTCAGTATTACTAGTCTTAAGAGGCTAAGGAAAATCTCACATGTCTTGATACTAAGTTTCTATAACTTAATTATGAAACCCGTATTGACGGACACTCCTGAAGTAAGGTTAGAGGGCTCCGAATTCAAGGTTCTCGGAGCTCTATAGTAGGCTCAAGATGGTGTTGGTGACTTAGGACTCTGGGAGATTGGGAAGGCGATTATATCTGACAGGAAGTTAAGAGAATTGAGATACGAAAGCTAAGAGGCCACGATTGGTGGGACATGTGGCAAGAAGTAAGCCAACCGGATATACAAGACAATGAATGGGATAGTGGTTGCTAGCCGACTACGAGGGCGACTGAAGATGAGATGATGGGATGACAGAGTAACGAAGGGAGCTACTTAGTTCCAGTGGACTGGAGAGACATTGCCAATGGGAGACAGAGCTAATAACGCCTAAAGATCTTCAAGGTCTGTAAAGCTAACCTACCATTATATGTGTATTATGTGTTTTGTTTATAAATAAAACACATACCCTTCATTCTGAGTTGGTATTCTGGCAGGTGGAAGTGACTTCTGATGTAGGTAGGAGGAAAAAATTAGCTACGCTTCCACTATAGCAATTTATTAAAACGGCAGAGCGTTTTAGATTAAAATATTTTAGATATAGATATTTAATAGAGATGTAATTATTATTTGTGTGTGTCAACAGGGCACTCACGATGATGTACTGCATCGAAAGCGCTATGCCGTTTTAATAAATTGTTATAGTGGAATCGTAGCCAATTTTTTCATCCTACCTACATATCATCGCGTCGGAACCTTTTTTTGTGACATAAATCCACCATAAAGACATGTGCTAGCTATTATTTAATTCTTATTCTCTTCGAGCCCAATGTATTACTGATATGATACATAGATATCTTTACAATCTCATGATTACAAAACATTTCCGGCCATATCAGGTATATACTGTCTCATTATCAAAATTTAGGATCATTGTCTACTCCAACCAAAACAATAAGAAGGTATAGTTTACTAAGTTTGCTTAAATATTATTTATACAGTAGTATAATAAAAGTTATAATTGAATGTATTGTGGCTTTCTATGGTTGAGTGAATTATAATTACAGGAATTGATAGAACTTTTTATTTAATTTTATTTATTTTTTAAAAGAAGTTACCCATAGGAGAGTGAAATCAATAGCATTAATGTTTTTGATGTCATTGCCTGGTGAGTTTTTCCCGTGAACCGTGTGTCCTTATATCCATAAGGCAGTCATAACGACATGCAGTGGCACCCCCTTGTCATCTGGACGTGACTATCCAAAATGCATGATGAAAAGATGAAGTGTCGAGAAAATTTCACTCAGTGGCAGAATTATTGAAGGGCCGTCCCCTTCGTACTCAGTATGAAGACTGCAATATTAATTTACCACCACTATTACTTGGTGCAAGTGAAAAATAGAAAACATCAAAATTGATTGAAGTGAGTGTTTTTATCTTCAAGAACACTGGCGAATTCTGAACGTCTTTTTTCTTATACCTACTTGAAGAATTCAATAGTTGACAAGAAACTGATACTCTGATGAATATCAGCAATTTTACAACACCCTTACAAAAGAAAAAAATTCCAGAAATACAATCAATAGCATGGTATTAATGAATGACGGATTCTCAACGAAATGATTTCATTTTCTCGAGGTCCTTCAGTCTCATAATGTTTCATATAACTTTCCAAGTAGCTAAATATGAGGTGGCCGAATTTTCATCCTACATACATTAAAAAATGAGAAATTGCTTAGAATTATTTTTATTTCGAAATAATTTTTAAAAGAAGGAATTTGTGTTCGTTAAAATTAAATAATTGCATTAAAAAAACTATGCTATTATGTGCATTTACAATGAACAAAAACATTACCAATTTGAAAAGGTTGATGATTTCCTCTCCACCTCCCCGAACATGCCCTTAGAGTTTACATAGCCTATCGCTTAGCCTCTTACGAAATCCTATTCATTTGCATAATAACAAGTTCTATTAATGTAAATGGTTTAGACAATGATCCATGTTTCCGAAAATGCCTTGTTCCATCCGTTGCTTCAAAAAATTAGTAATGTACATTAATGAAGTCCACAACTCTTGATGAGGAAACATCACGGAATTGAAAGCACATGTAATCGGCCTATCATACGATATTTTTACAGTATTGCTAGTTTTATTATAGTGAGTCTTTTTTATTAATAATTAGAGTCTTTATAATTTACAATTCGTAAATTCGTGACGTGAAGAAAATAATGCCACACTTGAGAAACTATTACAACTTCTGCTTCAATCTACCTAGTCCTAATTCACAGATCACCTTCAGATAGAACAATAAAACCCATCAGGCTGAGCCTGTGTAAACTAAGCAAATTTCTCACGTAAAATATAACAAAGAATATACTTGACACACATTAATTTATGTATCGTGGAGATTATAATGTATGAGCACGCTCAAACGTTAATAGGTGAAATATATTCAAGATATAAAACACATCGTGGTATATGAGCTTATTGAGAAAACCGATTCAGTAAAAGTGGCAGTTTGCTTACTTGCGAAGAAAAAAAGTCCAGCACATAAGGGATGGGTTAACTAAGCAGATTTCCCATGGCAAATGACAGGGTGATGATCTCAACTCACCAAGTATTCTCCATATATTCTTCCTCCAGTGAGAAGCCTATGCAGTAAGGAATTGAAATACAAAACTAGATATGAGATCTTTAGTGACTCAGTTACTCAAAGTGAAAATTGAATGAAGAAGCGGGGTTTATTGAAGGCTGAATAATAAAAAAATGAAATATCTCGGTTATAGTTTGAGTTACAGAAAAACGTTTAGGACATTATTTATACCAAATAAAATTTGCAATAACATTTGTCGTACATAATTTTTCGATCCATCTCATAATAACGGTGATATTTCGAATTACCCTCTAAAACTACCCCCTACCCTGGTAAAAATTAACCTGATCTTTAATTATACATTAAACGCCTACAATACGCTTTATTTGACTTGTTGAATAAAATTGTATCCTCAATAGGCCATTGGTTTGCTATTTTCATCACTAATTCTTTAAAAAGATACATTTCGTTTGATAGCAGTCTATAATCAAATACTCAATGAGTGTACGTTTGTTGAATAGTAAAGTCGCATGGGTGTAATGGGTTGTTCGTAAGTTTAAATCTGTTTAGCTACACTTGAACCATGTCCTGTTGTGCAAACGTCAGTAAGTGTTTCTTTCTTTTTTAAATAATCTGCAATGTCGGGAATGAAAGTCTATAAGTGTTGTGTTTGTTCTCGTCCAATTTTGTTGCCATTTGTTCATGTTGTCTGTTTGTAGTAAATATTTCAGGAGTGTCTTCGAAATTTTTGAGTAACATTCTGTAGTTTAGGAAGAGTAAGAGAACGCCTTTACTGCTTTATCAGAAATTTCATTACCCGAAATTCCGTAATGTCCACGAATTTATACAGTATTTATGACAAATTAATGTGTGCCAAATTTGTTCTGAGGGAGTGTCGCGATTTGAATATTTAATTAGCGTTTTGCATGTAATTTTACAATCTGCGTAGATCGTAATTGTTTTTATTTTGTTTGGATTGTGCTTGTGCGTATGCGTTAATTGAAACGAACCTAATTTTGTTAAAAACATGTGGGATCCAACATTTAAAAACCTTTTTTTTTTTAAATCTCGCCATGAGTCCAAGTTATATTCTTAATGGAAATGTAATTCCTGAGTATCAATTTCTAGTCCCCTTACAAATGAGGCTGTAATAGACAACCACTCGCCGAAGCCTCCTCTGCAATTAGGAGTATAATTGATTTCATTTGGATTAACATCTCTAAGGAGTGTAGTATTAAGTGCATTGAAGGAGGGTGGTCTAGAAGAAATACAAGCTGGTGCTGACTAGTCACAGGTGGCCTTAACCAGCCTATAATAACTCAATGAACCCCCTGACACAGATAAAGTGCAGCCCCATCCTCAACAACCTCACTCTTCTCTTTCATTCTCAGTTTTATTGATGATTCCATGTCTTTGTATTGGATTTTACTATGTGTAAAGGAAATCAGCTATATAACTTTATTCTCATAGCTAGTTTAGTTCTAAAAGGTTCTTCAAATATCCTCCAATCCTTCCCAGTCGATGACGAAAATATGCTCCCTTCAAATTCTTATCATATCTTAAGTATAAATCCATTTTAGCGGTTTAAACATTCACTAATCGAACCCAATCTTGATATAAAAATTTAAACATTACTCATAAATCTATTGATAAAGTTCGTTAATGGCCTAAAACGGACTTGAGAGAGGATTCGAGAAGGGTTAATATGTATAGTTATTCATAAATATATTTTTTGTGGCTAGGAGTTATGTTCCAGTGGATCACAAAGTCGGCTATATGCCACAAACTAGCTTTAGGCAACCCAGCTGGGATCCCCCGAATTTAATTTTGAATATTTCATTATTTAAGGAGGGGATCTAGGTTACACGAAACTTAATTGTTTTCAGAATGTTTCAAATAAATCACATTCTGATTTGCCTAATGTTTCATTTAGCTTTATTAATCGTTATAAAATCATAAGCTTTATAAAATACGAGTAATTTGCAATGATGTGGCAGGAGGTTTGAAAATGGATTTCAATTCAAAAGAGATACTCTAATGTCGGAAATAAGTAAAACAAACTAGTCCCAACAAACCAGCCTACTCTTTTACAGATTTTGGTATTAGAATATTATAAAGGAAGTTAACTAATAGTGATTTAAAATTATACGACTAATACTTGATTAATTAAACGTACAGGAATGACCTTTTTTTTTTTTAAGAGAGATTAATGAATTAAATCTATGTTCCCCTATTTGTATGGTTCAAGAATTATTATAGTTCGCGCCCTGTGAATCATTCATGGTTCGCAATAAAAGGTCCAATAGAATCTCAGTTATCTTTACAGAACCCGTCTCCCATAGAGGGATTGTTCTATGTATATATATATATATATATATATATATATATATATATATATGATATGTCCCATTATGAATACATATTTATATTTTCAAAATATTTTGTTTCGGTTAGAAATACAGAACTTAGAGACCTTTAGCCGCCGCATGAGACTTGGGGCATTCGTGATCAGAGTTTTACATTGAGAGTATTAACTCATCACAAAAAAACCCCGTTAACCAAGAAGGACCAGAAGCTGTCTAAAGCAGACTGACGGGGCTTATTATAAACCCGGGGAGGGGGGTCAGTAGTCAGTTCACTAAGTCCTAGGTTGCCTCTGGAGAGTCGTAATTTTTATTAATCTCGAGATGGTGTCAGACGTATATACTCGATAGACTCTCGCTAATCCGCGAGCGCCACAATACTAGCGTAGCTCTGATAGTGAACTAATGTTTACCTCAGTAGGGTTCGAAACTGCAGGTATTTTTACCTTCAACATACTAAGGGTAGTGGTAGAGTGCACCCGCTATTATATTAAAATATATAATTTTGATTAGATCTTATTTTCGGCATACATTAGGAAGGGTTATTGGACATTTGAATACATTATCTACAAAAGTTATTTTAAGAACAAACACAATTGCTAATTTCATTGATGCGAAATATATTAATAACGCCAGTATATCTTGCCCCAACCCCGAGAAGAATTTACTAACCTACTTAGAAGAAATACAACTTTTCACAATTGAAGCCACTCGGCAATTAACTGCCTTAAATAGTTAAATATAGCTTATATTGGTCTTATTCCCCAGATTAAACATGCAAGTGGCCTCCTTAAGCAGTATTTTCTATTGCGAACGCTCTCTGTTCAAGGCGACCGCAGCTCCTAAAGGAATAGAGCCCCCCTCAAAAAGTAATTGAATAAAGTAGGGTAAAATGAAAAAGCAGAGAAATTGGCTATCATCTGTTATACATAATAAAACAGCGGAAAAGCCTGTTAGGGGTGACTCGCACCCGTCTTCCCTTCCCAGCCATCCCTTATTACCATGATAATCCACGAACAGTGGGAGGGGGTTAGGGTAAGTAGAGCATCTCAGCCTTGGTCTCGCTAAACCAAGAGCCCTTTGTTATATGTTTAGTGGAAATAAGTGGGGAATGGTGTTATGGCTAGGTAATAATGAGGGTTATTTCCTCTCGGGTAGGGTAAACATGGACAATTTACCAACCTTATGGGGCCTTCAGGGCAGATGCAACAAAAGGGGTGGATGCGTTAAACAAATGATCATAGGTATGCATCAAATTATGTTTTTTTTTCCACCTGCAGAGACGGAACCCTTTTATAAAATTGCTTCGGAGACCACATACAGTAGCTTAGATGGACAGTGTGTTGCCTCAGGCAAACCATGGCTTCTATCTTAAAAATGAGACAACTATGGGCCAACATAAGCAGTGTTAATTTTATTTTCATTAGTTACCAAGCTGTCATTCCACAAAATTAAACAGTCTTATCGATGCAGTAAGAAGAAGCTCAAGGTTCCTATATGTTATATTTTAATCTAGATATTGAATAATTTATCTTCTTACAATTAGAAGCACATAATATAAAAAACTAAGTATCTTCTATGCTGTAGGAACTCATCTGCTTTTTTTCAATCCACCAAGAGAATTGGAAATTCAGGCAAAATTTATAATACTCAACTTTGATTCCGCTTTGAGGCAGTAAACCAAAACTAAGTAATTTATTTCTTCCTCAAAACCTAAAAACAAAATGAAAGATATTTACAATGGTGAATCTGTAAAAACATAGACCATTGGAATACGACTAATTATGGCTCATTATTATATTGCAAGATTATTTAGACGGAAATCCCTTACCTCCAAAAATAAGTGATGCTTTAACCAAAAAAAAAAAAATCAGTAATACTAAGATGCGAAAAGGTGTATACGTTATTAAGAGAGGGAAGGTAGGTGGGTAAGTGTGGATTCCTGCCTAGACTTAATGAAAATTCAAGATGTCAAGGACGGCTGAGTCGGAACTCATTCAAAATTGACACTCTTCTTTAATTAATTTTTTGAACAATGTCTGAAGAATAATGAAATCCCACTTGAATTTTAGTATTTCTAATTATTATAGACGACAACTCACTGTAAACGATGTGGATTTTTTTTTCCAGAATATAGTTAATAATTATATCTTACGGTCAAAACCCTAAAAAACAGAGGCGTGATCTTTGCCGTAGGAGTGAAGACTAAGTGCTCACGTGCATGGTGACAGGAATAGAAATTAAACTGATTGAATATAATGACACATTCTGATTTTACTCTAAATACATGTGATATGTAAAGCAAACATTGATGAAGCTACTATTGGTGTATATTTTGATACGACAAAAGCATACAAATCGATATTGAAATAGCAATAACCATGATGATTTAAAACATTTTAAGAGATGATAAACTACTTGATCGTCTTTTATTTAGCTACGGCATTATTAAATCTCTCACGTTATTAAAGGTGGGAAGTACCTTCCTGCTTGAAAAATAAATTATCAAAAGGAGATAAATTAAAATATTCATATAGGGCACATTGAATTATACAGCAACTCATGTACTCCTCCCTTATTCTTAAGTTTATAGTATATAGGTCATACTTGATTTAATGGTCCAAGCATAATTAATACCAGCCTAATCTATATACCGAGTCAGTGCTATTTTGAACCAAGCTTGACATTTCTTTATCAAATATCTCACTAATTACCTCAATAAACACAGTAAGCAGTATGATGAATATTATGATAAAGAAAAAAAAGAAAACAATAGAATAAAGCCATTTTGAAAGTAATAATGAGCAGAGGAATTGCGTAAACGCTTTGTTTTTCACATAAATTAATGGAATTGCTGCTATTTCCCTTACTTTCCATAATTTTTAGCAACAGTAAATCATTGTAAGAATAGGGAATAAAAAAAAAATTGGCAAATGAATACGGAGGATCCATATTCTACTATTCTGAAAAGGTCCTGAACATTTATTTGAAAGAATTCAAACCGACGGTTAATGAAAAATGTGCCACAACGGATATTTTAATCATGTAGGTGTATTATCAAATGGAGTTAAGAATGCAAATAAAACTTTCACAAATTCGTCATTAGACTAAATCGTTCTTCGAGAGAGGTTAGAGGAAGTTGGGAGATTACCTGAACCCAGTGGTTCCAAATTTTACATGGTAATTTTGTAATTAAATGAAAAAGACATCCCCGATCCTTATATTAGTACAAGATATATAAATATATATTGGGCGGACCTCATTTTCGTCCTGTACTAGTTAGGATCGATGGACATTTGAAGAAATTTTTCGAAATCGTGTCATGAGTACAACCTCAATAGTTGAGTTCCCTTAAGGGAAATCTGCCAAAAAATCAATAAATAATTTCTGAGAAGTTAATTTTCTTGGAAAATTGTTCCAGTTCGTATAATGTTTAGAGAACAAAGTTTGTTCATCTAATGGCCATTATTGTATATTCATCCTACAACAGTCTAGCGTTATTCAGTAAAAGACAGTCATAAAGGAGGTGTCATTGAGTTTGAATAGTTACTTTGTCAATAGGGCAAACGTCATTTCGTGTCAGTCCAGATCTTTTTAAGTAGTATTGAGTCTCTCCGAGTTCCGTCAATAAAAGTGGCAAATATTTATTTT
The DNA here is from genome assembly GCA_019009955.1 of Riptortus pedestris. Classification (NCBI taxonomy): domain Eukaryota; kingdom Metazoa; phylum Arthropoda; class Insecta; order Hemiptera; family Alydidae; genus Riptortus; species Riptortus pedestris. The sequence continues at coordinate 114,012,409 of CM032233.1, read as the reverse complement.
GGTTTACATATTTTGTTTATCAGTCTCATTTTAGGTTTCAGTGGTCGACCATTTTCGGCGTCAGTCCTCTAGCTATGCCATTTTATAAGCAATTCTTTTTCTACCAGATTTTTATTTAAAGATAAAGGGGTGAGGGAGTAACAGATTGGAATCTGACTTATAGATGCTGCTTGGAATTGACGTCAGCAATTTCGTTCCCTTCCCTCCAGTGTGGCATTTCACTTTTCCAATCTTCATACGGTTTCCGCTTTCAGTAGAGTAATAACATTTTTGACAATATCAGTGTCTACAACATATTTACTTAAGATGTAATATTAGCAGGTAGATTTCAGATAACCATACATATATCTCAGCTGTTTTGATATTTAAAAAATTAATAAATAAAAAAAATACAAATTATATTTCCAAAGACAACTTGAAAGAGTTTTTCTAAAATATGGGGATCATGGTATTCTGTCCAAACATTTAGAACCCAATATTGTCCTAAGAGATTAAGAAGAGTTTATTAGAACACTCTATCAATAACGATCAATAATAATAGTCTGCAGATGCGTGTCAAATGTGAATTTATGTCAAACTTTTAAAATATATAACGATTGTTACTGAGGGACGGACGGTAGAACGAACAAACATTGTCCATCACGTATATATATAGTTTTGAACGGACCTCATTTTCGTTATCTCCTGTGTAGGATGGATGGACGTTAGAGAAAATATTTCGAAAATCACGTCATGAGTACGACCTCAATGGCTGATTTCCATTAAGGGAAATCTGCTATAACCAGTGACCATTGCTGGGCAAAATGCCCAGAAACTAATGGCTATTACTTTCCCGAAGGACTCAGAGAGTAAATGGAGAAGCTGGCTGCTTTCCGGGCTAGGACGGGCAAATACCGACAAGGCCCTTCTATCCATGTTTCACACGTAGCAAGGTGGCAATGATGTAGGCAGAGCACGGCCTAGGCGGCCTACATCAAAGCCAATGATGGGAGAGTATCCGGGAAACTCTACAGGCCCACCAGTCTCGCCAAGGTACTACCGCAATATGCGGGCTCTCTGTCTTTAAGGTCGCCAACACCCAATAGGGGTAGTCACTTCAGAACGCCTCTCACCAACCCTCTCCTATTATTTAAGTCCAGCCATTAAGCTCACTAGTTAAATAATTGTGTTGAATAACACTCTACCTAGTTCAAAACTCGAGTAAAAATTTCTAACAATCCAAGTTTTTTTTTTTTTTTTCTTCAATGAATTCCCCCTCATAGTTTTAGCAGATTTCCCTTAAGGAAAATCAGCTACTGGGGTCGTACTCATGATGAGATTTAAAAAAAAAATCTTCAAATGCCTTCCGATCCTACCTAGTAGATAACGAAAATGAGGTCCGTTCAAAACTATATATATACATATATACGTGATGGACAATTTTTGTTCGTTCTACCGTCCGTCCCTCAGTAACAATCGTTATATATTTTAAAAGTTTGACGTAAATTCACATTTGACACGTATCTGCAGACTATTATCATTGATCGTTATTGATAGTGTTCTAAAAAACTCTTCTTAATCTCTTAGGACAATAATGGGTTCTAAATGTATGGACAGAATACCATGATCCCCATATTTTAGAAAAACTCTTTCAAGTTGTCTTTGGAAATATAATTTGTATTCTTTTTATTTATTAATTTTTTAAATATCAAAACAGCTGAGATATATATATGGTTGTCTGAAATCTACCTGCTAATATTACATCTTAAGTAAATATGTTGTAGACACTGATATTGTCAAAAATGTTATTACTCTACTGAAAGAGGAAACCGTATGAAGATTGGAAAAGCGAAATGCCACACTGGAGGGAAGGGAACGAAATTGCTGACGTCAATTCCAAGCAGCATCTATAAGTCAGATTCCAATCTGTTACTCCCTCACTCCTTTATCTTTAAATAAAAATCTGGTAGAAAAAGAATTGCTTATAAAATGGCATAGCTAGAGGACTGACGCCGAAAATGGTCGACCACTGATCGATATGTTACTGCTCTAGCGGTCGCAATTATAGTTTGATCGTTACCAAACTCGATATATAAGCGTTTCATGTAAAAGTAATGATCATGTTCGTTATCGGCTAAAACCGGATGAGGTGGAGGTGGGGGTAATTTTGGAACTTCGAAATATCTCCGTTACAATACGTCAGATTGTAGAGAGCCAATCTTATTGCAAACTTAATGTGCTATTATATACATATACTCTCTCTCTTGAATATTAAATGAGATATTTGGATTTTTCAGTTTTCAGCCTTGAGCAAACCCCAACTTCTACTAATGTCAGATAAACAGTACTCTGTTATATATAATACCACTTTATTACGAAAGCTTAAATACAAAATATTGTTTTCAAGATAACTTTATTATAGGAGATATATGCAAATATGGTCTATTGATCCCCCCCCCGTGTACTACTAAAATTAAAGTGATTGACATAAAAATTATTCTGGTACATTATAAATTACAGTACTAGATATAGTAAATAGTTTTCAATAATATTAGTATGTTATATTTAGATATATTTCAATAATTGTTTTTCTTTGCGGTGAAGTATATTTCTATCTGTTCAGCTCTGAGAAGTTGGCTGATCTGTTTGTTTAAAATTCAGACGCTTTACATTGGGAGGTTATTAAAATTGACTGAAAGTTTCTCATTTCAGTTTGTATTTATTTACTTAATATTGACAGTAGTGTTAGGTGTTACCAGCATGTATATTTACCTATTGCAAAACTTCACGAGTGAAATCTGCTTAGTTTACGCAGCTCCTGCGTGCTGGATTGTGAGAACTAGACCGTTGCCGTACTGCTCGTGGTAAAATGCGGACACCGAATACTTTTCATTTGGATATATCTAGAGGACAGAAACAAAATCTCTTTTACTTATTATGTATATATGTGTGTCTGTGAACACATTTGTATATGCATATATATATATATATATATATATATATATATATATATATGGTTTGAAAGTGAAGGAATACTGGGTCAATAAAGTTTAAGTTTTAAAAGATTATGGTTCTTGTCGAAACCCTCTAAAATTTTATTGGATATTCTTTTAATTTATGAAATACTGAGGTCCTCGGCTGTAATATAAATTACATTCTGTAATTAATGATTTCTTACCCTATAATTTTATTACTGCAATTGAGCACCAATATATTCAGAGAAACAAAATCTTCATTATTTGCAAGGACCGTTAATGTAAAAATGTATTATCATACGATATGTACTGTTTATATTGTTCCATTTTCAATTATTTAAATATTTATAAAAGTCCATAATGTAGAGTTTGCATCAGCGAAGTAGATTTTCTGGATTGTGTGTGTGGTTCAAGTGTAAAAAAAAAATTGGTTGATTGGGGGATTGCTGAATGTAAAAAACGCAAAAATACAAATATCTCAATACAGTATCTAAGAGATTAGTAATCCAATTTTTTTTTTTCATTTCTACTAGCAAAATTAGCAAAATATTTAGTATTGTATATTTGAAGCCTGTTTGAAACCCTTACTTCTGGTTTGATGGACGAACTTGATCGTAAGTTTTATACGAAAGCCTTTAAATATGGGATTTCGTGCAAACGATTATTGCAAAATATTGACTCCACTAGAGCATCATCTCACACACGCGCATTTATAAATTTGGAGGGGCGTCTCCTAAGTAGGATCGATAATCCTTTGAATTTTCATGATAATCGCGTCCGTAATACGGCCTAAATAATTTTCTTTCCTAGGGGAAAATCTGCGAAAAGGGTACTGATATTTCCTTCATGATTAAATTGCGATTCGAAGTCAGCTTTCAAAATGTATGCCTTGTTCCTGATTTATGGGATGGGGTGACAATGATTAAAATCTGGGCCATTGGAATGTATAGCTGGGAGTTATGAAGGGAATGGAGTAGGAAGTGGGTGAATCGGGGGTTGCGAACAGCTTCAGGGAGTTGCCTATCGGGATCCACCCCTAAAGTGGTTATCAGTAATTGTATGTTATTATTTCCGAGGTTGGCCCATGTCAACAACTCTGTTTAGCCAGTCTAACAGGAGATTTGCCCTATTACAATGTTTACTAAACCTCAACTGCCTCTATTATTTAAAGGCTAATGTAAGTGGAGAAACACGGGAAGAAAGGATGTTTCCACCCTTAATATTCTATACTTCCAAGCATAATTCAACCTGCCCCGTAACCTCCTTTTCTCCTAGTTTTCATCATTCTGGACAGCGCACTTTTACCGAATCATAAAAGAAAAATGTGATGTGAGCAGAGCCCCTATCGTAAATTACTGGGTACTCTGGGGTTAGTCGTACTGTCTTTATTAAATGTCGTGACTTGTTGTTGACTATACCCGTCCAATAAAACCTACTGAATTATTCGGGAATTCTGAAAGTTATCAATACGCTGTAATATTGTCTCACGTTTTAGAGCCACTACTATCGAATCTTCTCGTTATATTCTGCCCATTTACAAATTTAAACAGTAGTAAAATTAAATTCCATTAAACTGATTAGTTGGAATTAATTAAGAACCCTTGAGATTAATTTTGGTCTAGTAATTGGCATTATAATTAAAATTAAATTACTTATAGTGCCTAACAATCAAATACATGTACGTAGGAAATTAGTTTTAAGAAGATCTCTTTTAACAAAACTTGTTACTACATTTTAGTATATTTTCTAACTTCGTAAGCATTTTTTACTCCTGCCTGCAAACGTAAAGGTACCCTACTTCCATTCTCCGCTTTTACATTAAGAACTGTTGCCCAGCCATTTTATTTAATTCAAAAACACTGTTCAAATACATATAGCCATTAATTACTATAAACCAAAGTACTTGGTGAAGAGGATGGGCCTCTGCTACCGCCTTAGACCCTTCGGCGTAGGCAAATTCTTCAATAGTCTTAGACCCTTTCTGCCTTTAATTGTCCTACATTTTAAACAAAACTGTCCATGAGCGTGGATGTTCAATAAAATCAAGTCTGCCGATTAGGAAGGGGCAACATTGCCAGATTAAAGTGGAGTTCCGATCTGGAAAAAGTTTGAAGGACTTAAGCCAGATTAAAGTTGGAGAGGAAATTGGTGAGTGTGAATTTATAAACTGAAGGGAGTTTTTAAAGGCGAAGAGCTTTCCGGCTCTGGTGGGCGGCAGTTAAGAGCGAGTGCGGAGGCGATCAAGGAAATTAGCCCTGGGAACTTTATGAAGAACCAATTAAAAACAACTTTCACAGACTAATCAGAGAAGGTGAATTATTTATATCCCTTCTCGTTGGCATTAACTCATCATTGCTCATTCAATCTCAAAGAATGCTTCGTGTGATATTTTTTGTACAAGATAAATGAGCTTTATAGTTCACAGTTTATACTAATTTCAATGAACAAAATTCAAAGTTACTACTGCACATATAGTCAACACCAGAAATGTCAAAAACGATTAATTTTGTTGGGATTCTGCTAGCTAGTTTGTTTAGAAGTCCTAATTAGGGATTTCGAAAAATGTCATTGAAATTTATTTGTAGATCCGTTGTAAGTAAATATTGAAAAGTATTGTCCTCGGTAAATACTTGTAAATTATAAACTTTTGCATTTATCGGCATCAGAGCCAATAGGACGTCAATATGAAAACTATTCATTTTAAGTTCTAAATTATTTTTTTTACATGAATTGGACAGCTTTTAATTAGACAACAATTAAAGTCTTTGGAATTTTGTTTCTTTTCTAATTTTCAGGTTTGTTGGACGTTTCCTTTCCAATTTAGGGTATGATTGCTCTTATTTTAATGTGTCTGATTTCATTTTTAAAATGTATTAATTTTCCTTTACTTTATTAAATTGTCATTTTTGTCATTTCCAATTTACTTACCCATCACGAATTTATGTTGAAAAAATTAGTAAGTTACATAAGGAGTAGCATACGTTTAACTTCTTTATGCATTTTTCGAAATAACAAACAAGTTTTGCAAATAGTCCACACTGTAATTTAATTAATGAGTCACTTATTTGTAAATAGTGAACTTGTCACTAGTTGCCAAATATTAATTTCGTATGGAATCCCCTTTTGGGGGAATCCTATGTTCGTAGAGCAATGCGAAATTCCAAGGAAAGCAATGGAATTTTTAACAAGGATTATGAAATGGTCAGATCCAATTTCCTCACATTACCTCCTTAGAGGAAATAATGTATTTAAGATATTTATGCATTCTTTAATATTCTCATTTGAATTTCTGCATGCCAATATCCTTCCTCCAGTCCTTTGTTTATCACTAAAGATTAAAATATTAGCCTCCTCCAGGACATTTTGGTGAGGTAAATTAGTAATCAATTTTTCAGAACTATAAATAAAGAATTCCAAATTCTGCATGGATGACTCAATTTTAAGTTCATTTTGGAATTCTGAGTTTGAATGATTTTTTTTCAAAATAATAATTCATTATATTATAAATAAATAAGAGATCAGAGTAATCAGTAGGTTTATACTATCAACAGGAACATATCGTTTTAAGAACTATCGAAAGTTGCCGGGACCCTGGGGGCAAAGACGGAGGGCGTCCTTGGTAATCGATGCGTGGATGATTGATGTAGGATGAACATTTCCTCTGAGGATGCTGGAAAATCAGGGAGTCGATTCACATAAACATACGTTAAGATGGCTTATAGGAGGCTATCGGCTGGATAAAATTGATGGCCCAGAAATGAGTAAGTCATCAGAGATTACTGTCTTCATATCTTCATTACACAAGGCTCCATGAAGAAATCATTCATTTTCATATCTGATACCTGGTATCCTCCGCCAGTTCTTTGTCCAATTGAAAGATAGTATCGTGGGGCACGTCATATATTTGTTTTACCGCCCGATGACAGTTTTATGATTCGGAGAGCACGGTATCAGCCAGCCGTAGAGGGTTCGTTCTTCAAATATGCTAATATCTATCGGCTATTTGTTTTGTTGCTGCCATTCACGAGGATCCAAACGCCGTTGGAAGCCGGTTTATGGGAACTGAACCCCCTTATGAATTTTTAATTAAAACTTTGTTGGGCGAAACTCAACCAATTAAAAGTCCACGTATTTCAACAATTGTTTTAGAGGGTATGTGATTATAAAGAGTACCCTATGCGTTTAACGAAAACTTTTCAAAAGGGCCGTTACATATGTTTTACGGAATTTGTATAATCGTAAATTTAGTTCAGGAATGTCTGTGAAACTCACTGCAGTAGAAAAAGAAGATTATGTAATATGATGCTTCATTTCACGTATTAGGTCACCCTTTTGACTAATGGAACAAAAATTGAAATTCTGTTTGTCCGTCTGTACACCCTTCCGTTTGTTTGTTATTCAATTAGTTGAGAATGGCTCAAAGGATTTTAATAAGGCTATATGAAAACGAATTCCTAGCTGCACAGCCCCGCTTCGGCCGACCCTACATTTTGTTTCATCATTTTGTCATAGAGTTTCCTTATACATACTAAACTAATATGCTACACGAGTTTTTTAGATGCCTTTAGAAGATCTAAAACAATTTCGAATTGGATCTAGATGAAACAAAAAGGAGTGAGATAAAAAACGAGCTACATAATCGCGTCTGTGTTTTCAGCGATTTTCTCTGTAAAAGATCGCAGGGTAAAACCTAGACATTAAGACTAGAGAACTTTTCACATAATTAACAATAGTTGAGAAATACCGAATGTGTTCAAATTTGAATGTATGCGTAAATAATCCTTGAATTTTTGGAATTTGTAAATCTGACAAGTAAATCATTTAAGGGACGAAAAAATGCTCAAAAAGAACTTTCAGTTTATAGATTACAGGACTGAGGCAATCGAAAGGTTTCCAAGACCCCCCCCCCCCCCAACCCGCTTCCAAATTTAGAACCAACCATGGGCAATGACTGCTTGTAATAAACTAATGTATGTGTGTCATACAGACGGAAGGACTTTAAAATAATAATAATATAAATTAAATCTACTTGATCCTAACTGCATGTACATTATATCGCATAATTAGGCCTTGATTGGTCTGTTCATGTTTCTAGCGAACATATTTTAGTCACATAGTGAAAGCATTTTGTTGGAACGTCTATTTTGGTACAATCCTTAATAAAATCCTTGGAGTTATAAAATCTGAAATATGATAGATTTGCTGTAATATTTTATTAAAATTTGCTTGTGTTTTTACGAATAAGAATTTAAGCTGAAGCTTATATCGTGTTCTATATGAATGAATATATTTCTATAGCTACCTGTCTGATTCGGATTATCTCTATTAGGTTGATTACTAGCCGCCAAACCCTAATGACTAGTGGCTACCGTTTTCTTTAATATCCTAGTATTAGACCTTATCTTCCATGCAACAGATATAATTCATCATATTTTTTTTTTTTTTTTTTTTTTTTTTTTTTTTTTTTTTTTTTTTTTTTTTTTTTATAAAAAGAAGCTAAAAGAAAATGCAAAATATTAACTAAATAATACATCATATTCGAACGAAACCACTACAGTAACAATACTTGTTTATTCAATGTTGAGTTTAATAAGTAAAAAAGGCAAATCTAGTCTTATTAAAAAAAAAATAAGTAAACTCAGTTAAGCTAGTTTTTCGGAAGAAAGGCAACGAAATATATAAGCCTGCCATGCAGGGATGAACTAAGTAAAAAGTAATTGATTAAGTACAGGAATGATACAAGATGACATACATTTTCATGTGTACATTTTAATCTCTATTTCTTCTTTAGTAATTTATCATACTTACACACGACGTGAAAAATAAGATGGATATGAGATCATAATTAATATAATAAAAATCCAATAAGAATAAGTGAATTTAGTTTAGAAAAGCCCAAAAATGGATAAATAAAAAGTACCATTCATTTTCAAGAAATAAGGACAATACATTGTCAACAAGATTGATATAAAACATTTTTCAACCCAACTTCAGAGATATTTAAGAATTTACATTTTACCCTTTCTTTAAACCACCACCTTGTTCGATTTCTTTAACTCCTGTACTTCGACATAAGCATTCATGAAGCGTTAAAATAACAAATTTAATTGGGATAAATTGTTTGTGTGTAAAAACATCTAGATCTTGTTGATGATTTTCATGGCTGAAACGTACATAGTTCAGGCCACACAGGGCACGCCATAGTAAGACTGGGCCACCGAAAAGGAAATTACTATTTGTACCATGTTCTAAGTGATTGCGATGCACATTGGTGTTATGGGTGTAAAACGTGGTCCTGAAGAGGCATTCCTTCTGGCCTTAATCAAGAAGTTCTTGCTTGCTGAGTTTAATTATTTTCTTAATTAGAGTCAATATTTACAACAATTGACTAGTTATACCAGCAAGGTGACGGCCAATAATATTTCCAAGGCAAGTTTTTACTGGTTATTTTTTTTTGTAATAACTATCATTCTCAACGCATCCGAGTGTTCTCGCCGACAGCGGATGTCTGGAGTTGTATAGTAGAGTAGTATAAAAGGAACTTTATTAATGGAGAAATAAATTTTTCTAGCAATGAACTTTGGAAGGTAAGAAACATGAAACTGTTAAAGATTTTATTAGAGGTAGGAGGGGATTATATTCCTGCGGACAGGAGCCGGGAAGTGACAGGCGAAGGGTGGTTTAGTATTATATAAAACAATTAATGGAAGGGGCTTTTGTATGTGAAAGGCTCGGAGAATGGTTGGTGATTTACGGTCCAAACTGGAGACTGAGCAGTAATAAAATAATCGGGGCGTCTACTGGAGCGGTCGTAAGCTGCCCAAAGAACCCGCGGTCCCTTTGCCTCCTCCCAGCCCTTTTCCTAATTACCACTCTGGCTCTGTCGTCGAGATTCATTCTAAATTTTATAGCATTAATCTACTTCCTAGCTCTCTACTTACTTCTAAAACAATTAACCCGTGTAGTATAACTATCATAAATTGATAAACATGCGTAATGTTCATTCATCAGCCATATCGTTGTAAATTAAATAAGCTATATTGTGGGAGGTGGTCCAGTCGTAATATCTGTGCTACTATGCTACAGGTTTCAACTTCAAACTCTAGGATTACTCTTCAAATTTCATTAGATGTACGATGGCTGAGCTTTGATATAGGACTTATACCGCCTTGTGCCTACTCAGCACCGAGAGGCAACGCACCAGGACTTAAAAGAAATAAAGAAGAAACGATTTTTGGTCTGTACTGATATCATAATGGAACCGAAAATGTTCACCACATGACTTTATACAAAGTCGTGTGAGTTCATGATTAAGAATTTTTTTTTAAGTTAAGCACATTTGAAATATCATTTTTATATTTCTCTTTAGCAGAGTTCCTTTGACGGAAACCAGTTATTACGTGACGCGATTTTCGAAAATTTAGTTACTTAATCACTAAACACATTATACCCGGCTTCCCCAGTGGGGAGATGTTATCCCTTCCTAGCTGGGGAGGTCGTTGATACTGAGATTCCCGAAGTAGGTTGTCAGCTGACTACAAACCGACTATTTACTTAACCTACTTCTGGAATATCAGTATCAAAGCCCTCACTAGAAAGGAAGGGACAGTCGCAGCGAACTTAAGAGGGAACGAGCACTTCAGAAATGTATGTAACAATTTGTAATTAAGTTTAATAAATATATAATGTAAGTAGGCACTTATTAATGCAGTATCTAGCAAAGAGATTTCTTAGGGTTTCTTAAATTAATGATATTATTTTTTAAAAAAATGAATGTTATTATTTTTTGAAAAGGGTAGTCCCTGAAGAGGTGGTATGTAAGCCACGTAACATATAGGGCAGTGGATACAATTTTTTTTATTGGTGACCCTTGTCATGAAACTATGAAAAAAATATTTTACTCTATATGGTGTCTTATTTTTGATCTTTTATCTAGCCATCATATTTCTACTTGAAGATCTGCTTACAAGTGGATGATATACTTCAAGAAGTAGGGCTGCAATAACTTGATTTACATACTCAAATACCTCCTGAGATTTAATAGTTAACTGGTAACTAAACAACGACTGATCTGTTTGGAAGATCACTTGTCGTGGGGAAATGCGCTGAAACGTTTGTTGATCTTTGTACTTAATAATGGTATAGACATCGAATAAAAAAAATTAATACGGTGGTATTACTATTGATAGAAAAATGAGAATGAATTATAGGATCCAGGAGGAGCAATATCCTATTATTTGGAAGACCACCCGGCAGAAAGGGATCATTTGGAGCCCGCCTTCAGCCGGAAATAGTAGCATCTGTAAAAGATAATCTAAAGTAACGTAATTGTGAACGGATATTACAGTAATTATTTGTTTATCATTCCTGAAAATAGGAAAGAGATATTTACAGAATTTATGAGTCCTTACTTAGTCATTAAAAAATATGATGTAACGGCTCACCGAATGTTACTTACTTTCTAAAGTTATTTTAACAATGTTGAGCACAGAAAATTACAGTGGGCAAGGAAGATTAGTCTGTTTTACGATATTAACCATAACACGCGCAATTACATATTATGTATGTACGTTGTAGCAAGTAGTAGTAGTAAAGTAAATTTATTTTCCAATTAATTACAATTCAATTCCTTCTGAAATACATAATAATTTACAAGGTGCTTGGTATATACCGTTAGCACAAGTGACGTTTGACACAGTTCATAATAAAAACATAAAACATGCTTCTATATACATATTTAAAGATTATAATAAAAAGATCTAATGATATTACATAATATTGGTGAAAAGAAAAAAAATAATAACGGCAGTAGAATTGTATCCGTATTATATGGTCATAAAACAACAGCTGAATCTATTAATTAAATTCAAAAGAAATGAGCCTGCGATATCTACCAGCAATGTAATCTCCGTTCAGGATGGCCATTACTTCATCCCAGCTGTGGTAAAATGCTGCAAGGCGGAACTGCCGGAGGATGGGACAAACATCGAGGGAGTGATAGGTGACTTCAGGTTCCTGGAGGTTATACAGTGAACAGTGGGCGGTGTCGTCAATAATCCAAGGCATCTTGTTCAAGTTGAGAGTTTCTATACTGCTTCTGGCAATTGCTCTGATATAGTGGAGATTATTTACTTTGGTATATTCTAATGCTTGGGAGAGAAATGAGAGTTATTTGTAGAAATCATGGAATTATGCATCGGCAAGGTTTTAGCAGATTTCCCTTAAGGGGAATATATATATATATATATATATATATATATATATATATATATATATATATATATTTGACTGTCAATGCTCTTGCGGTCGACTCGATATTTAAACGTTTTATGTAAAAATAAAGATCAAGTTCGTTGATGGGTGAAATCAGACCAGTGGAGGGGGGAGGGGTTTAGAGGTTAAGATTTTCGAAAATTCAAAATATCTCCGTAAATATACGTCGGATCGAAAAATTT